>PVKB01002191.1:0-223339 GCA_004027205.1 Ctenodactylus gundi | reverse complement strand
TGCAGTTCAGCTGCAGTTCGCCAGAAACTTCTGCAAATGAACCTCCTTTCACGTGGTTATCCTTCGCCCAGAGGGGTGCTGCCCACTGCCCAGTCACACACTCACTGCGGCCTGGGTGGTCTGAGAGGCAGTCAGCGACCTGCGTGACCAGCGGTATTTGACTCAGCCCACACAATCTGTTGTGTAAATATCAGCCAGTGTTCAATCCCGCCAGTTCTCCAGATGAGATGCTTGCACACACCTCCAGCCACAGAAATGACACGCTCATTTCTTAATATTTACTTGGGGAGTATTACGTCTGTGTGTACTTTTTGGAAGTGGGGTCAAGTTCTTCTTCATCAGACCGGTGACTCCTGTGCGTGTGCCTCTACGTGAAGAGGCAGAACAGCACCTAACTACAGGCAGAGTTGTCAAGTCAAACTAGTCTATTCTCTGATCTTATGTATCCCTGAGAGCTTGAGCAAGTGACTTGCTATTTCTGTGCCTCAGTTTTCTCACCTATGAAATGGGGACATTACTGTCACCTACTTTTTAAGGTTGCTGTGAGGATTAAGTGATGTGACTTCTCGAAATCCCTTAGCCTCTGGCAGGTACTGAAGGACTCTGAGTTTTAGCAATCATGGTTATATTCCCTTCTCTTCCTACCGGTCACCTTGCTTCAGTCCATGTAGACGGGAAAGCAAACAAATGCATTTTTTGGGTTCATTTTTGTCTCTTAATGTCCCAATTAATCATGAACACAATTTTATTTTTTAACGTTAAATAGTGTTGCTGTTGAGCCTTAAAGTGTCCCACAAAACTTTACCCTCATTGGGAACTGTAGGATGTGACCCTATTTGGAAAGTGAGTCTTTGAAAATGAAGTTATTTGGGAATCTGCAGATGATATTGCCCTCAACCCAGAGGTGATACACAGACACACAGGAAGGAAGGCCATGGGACAATGAAGCAGGAAATTGGAGCTGTGCTACTGCCAGCCAAGGAATGCCCAGGACCACATGAAACCAGAAGCAGCAGAGAGGATGCTCATGTAGCACCTGTGGAGAGAAACAACAGATACTTGCTCATACATAGGTCCTGGACTAGCAAGTTCCTGTTGCTTTCAGCCACCTACTTTGTGCTGGTTGCTATGGCAGCCCTAGGAGACTAACAGAACGAAGAGGCACCGCACACACTCCCCCATCCACATCCTCTCCCCCTGCAGGGGGATCATCTCCCCATCCCAGTTTCTGTGCTCTTACGTACATATCCAGAACGTTCCATGTTGTAGTTGAGAATAGCCACATTTGGTGAATGTGACGAAACCATTGTCATTCCACCAACTCAACTCTTCACAGCCTTGATTGCAGCTGGGGGACTGTGGACCACAACCAACCAGGATGAGGCCACCACTGCACCCAAGAGGCCCAGGAACGCTTTGTGTCTCGTGAATATTGCTCTGATTTACAGTCAGGAAAGCACAAGAAATGGTCTAGTACAGTCTCATTTTTCCATAACTCACAGGTTTTCAGGGTAATTTTTTAACAAATCTTACTTCCCTTTTTTTATGTAGGTTGCACTTTTGGTCTACTTTAGGCATCCTCTAGAAATCTGATCAGTACGAGCCCATTCTCAGTAAGGACAGTGATCTGAGAGTTTTGACCCATCTTCCAACTGTGAGCATGAGACATAGTTATCCTCTACACAGGAGAGATCTCTTCACCTGCAGAGCTTCAAATGGAAAGCACATATTAGAAACACCTGTGCTAATGACCTAACGGGTTTGGTTGCAGCTCTTTTGAGAATTTAATAAATGATACCAGCCCCTCCCCTTCTTTGAACCAAGCACCAGAAATATAAAATACCTCAGGCTGGTCCTAGAACCTGATTAAAATCCCCTTCTTGGCACCTTGTGATGCACGCCTGTAATCGCAGCAGTTTGGGAGGCTGAGGCACGAGGTTCACATGATGGAGCCCAGCCTGGATAACTTAGTGACTTAGCAAAACCCTACCTCAAAATCAAAATTAAAAATAAGCTGGAGATGTAGCTTGGTATAAAAGCCATGGGCTCAATTACAAGTACCACAGATAGATAGATAGATAGATAGATAGATAGATAGATAGATAGATAGATAGACTTCTCTAAGCCAGGCACAGTGAAACACGTCTATAAATCCAGACATTCTGGAGGCTGAAGCAGGAGGATAACAAATTGGAGCCCAGCCTGGGGAATTTAGTAAGACGCAATCTCAAAATTAAAAACAACAACAACAACAACAAAAAAAAGGTTGTGTGTGGTGGTGAAGGGGACAGGGAGTGCTGGGAAAGCAAGTCAGTGGTCCAACTCTTCCCTAGCATGTGTGAGGTGCTGGGTTCAATCCTCAGTACCAGAAAAAAATAAGTATCACAAACATGCACTAATAAAAAAATTTTAATTAAGAAAAAAAATTGAGATACCTATCTTTTTTAACTGGGGAATATGAAGGATTTAGAGACAGAACCAGAAAAGAACTTTTTGACTTGCATCATTTCTGTGACTGACCATCTCCTTGGGGGTGAGTAGTTCCCTCTGTCTCAGTCTGAAGCCCCCTGTGTACTTGCCGAGGAGACCAAGGTGGGGAAGGGGCACTGAGGAGGATTCGCGGGTGTATGGGTAAAGGAAGCAGAGAGTCTGAAATCTCAACCTTAGACGCAGAGAACTCTACAGTGAATCTCCAAGACACGCCACTCTTCAGTCTCTACCAGGGTCAGGACAAAAGGACATAGCTTTACATCAAAGCAGTCAGTCCTTGGATAATACGAGGAGAACTGGTGTCACAAGACAATCTCCCGGTTTTTGAAGGGAGCTTACGTCATGTCTTCCTACGGATAGACTAGCAATTCATCTTGCTAACAGGGTTGAGTGTAGACAAACGCAATGGCTCGAGGACCCTTAGATGTGGAGGTCAGTCCATCTCTCTCTCCACCATTTTTGCTTCCTTGGCCCAGAGCAGGCAGCTCTCACCACACTGAAGCATTTCTAACCCCCGAGGCATAGCCCGGGAATCCTTGCTGCTCAGGAAGTGGCTCCGGGGAACCAGTTGTCAGAGAGCACCACGCCCATTTACCTCCAACAGGTGAGTGGCCTCCCAGCATGGCTGCTAGCCTCTTGTGACCGCACATTGTCTATCTCGTGTAAACTTTCCAATGGCTTTCCTGGGAGCAGCAGAGGCCCTAGGATTTCTCCTTAATGGCTGTACTCTGACATTCTCAGTCGTGAGAAATAATTAAGACAGCCCTAAACATCCAGGCTTGTAACTCATGTTGTGCTTTACACAGACAAGAAAGACAGTTCTTTGAAAGTTGCAAGTTCAGACTTACTCCTTTCTTTACGTCTTGGGATCTTGGGTCTTCACTTCCCATTCCCCTAACATTAGACTTTGGAAAAGAAAAACAACCTGGACAGAATATAAAGTTCATGATGACAGCTGGAACACAGAGCACAGGAGGGTAAGATATATGTTACCACAAAAGACACAGTGCCGTGAATTTCCCACAAAATAGTCCCCCTCGCTTCAAACTCGCTTACTCATTCTTTCATTCTTGCCCCTTTTGGAAGCAGTTCTGGGAATCCTCTGCTTTGTGTCTTTATAAGGTGTGATCAGAAATCAGGTGAATGCTGCTGCTGAGTACCATCCAGCCAAAAAGCAGGCTTGTAAAAGTACTGCAGCGTGTCTTCATCCACCTCATCTGTCGCATCTGGCATCCTGTGGCTTCTGGCTCTTCCCTAACTTGGGTTCCAGTGACCATCAAAGGTAACCATGTTCATTCTGCTTGGGACACGGAGGCAGCCACAAGAGCACAACTACAGACATGCAAGAAGACATCCAGAACTGCTTCAGAAAGGGGTGAGGACAGTGTAGTGAGGGGTGGGAGGGAGGGGTGCTGTTTGAGAGGAATTCATGCTGATGAGTCTTGCTGTGATAAATTTTAAACTTTCCCCATATATTTTATGATGCCACGTAAGCTCTATGCATGTGACATCAACCATGCAAAAGAAGCGTGGAGACTCTGCCTGCCTCTAGGATTCCACTCTGTACCTCCGTCACCAAGTGTTCCAGAACAACTTCTGGAACTTTCCAGCCTTGCCTTTGTGGCATTACGGCACCCTCACCACCCAGCAGGGAACCTCTGGTGATCTAGTAGGGATTCCTTGCTCTCCCAGCAGGAGCAGTGTGAGCCAGGAGGGCTGCAGCGAGTTAGGGGAGGGTGGCAAAGTCCCCAGGTGGGCCATGCAGTCCAAAAGAATGTCTGGGTTAGACACTGTTCCCCTGTTTTTATTTTCTAGTTCTAAGACTGGTTTAAAAACAATTATAAGCCAAGGAGAGTTTTGAGTATTTTCTGATGTGCCTTGAGGATACAAGAACTTGATCTCCCTGCTTCTGCGCTGTTTTCCCTCTCATCCCAGTACTGGGCACATTCTTTAACACACCATGTCGTCCACATGCCTCTTCCCACATTCCTGCCTGCACCTCTGTCCTCCTCCAGGGCTCCTCCTCCTCTCTCATTGGCTCCAGCCTCTGTGACCTTTTTGCTGGGTTGGAATTTGTCAGTCCCCTGCCCGGGGCCTTTACTATGGCCTGTTTCTGCTAGATACTGGCTTAACCAACTCCTTAACTTTACTCCATCTCAGTTTCTCTTCTGGGCCTGTCCGTGATAACACTATTTAATATGGCAGTCTGTTTCCCCACCCACCACCCACCAACCCCCCCCCCCCACACACACACCAGCTTTTGACCCTGTTTCACTTTTTTATTTTTCTAGAGGCAATTACGAATTACCTAAATACTATGTAATTTTTTATTCAGTGTATTTATTATCAAGCCATTTCCCCATGATACTGTAATCCCCAAGAGGGCAGTAATCATTTCCTTCCTTTTCAATAATGTATTCTAAGTGCTTTGAATATTGGTAGGCACTTAATAGAGTCTCAATTAATACATGATGAATGAATAAATGAATGAATGATGAGCTTTTATTCTGGGTTAAATGTTAATTAGTAGGGAGAACATCACCGCTACAGTGTTTCTGAAGTAAGAAAATGGGAGGGGAACCATAGGAAAGATTGAACACAAACAACAGTTTTCATTTATATCACCACTTAATATTATCTTCACTGATGTTGTTCACCTATTTTAAGAGGAGCAAAATTGTGAACAGATAGTTTCACAGTATTTTATTTAATAAGAAATAACTTTTTGAAAAAATATAAGAAAAGATCACCAGGTCTTCTTGGCAAAAAAAAAAAAAAATTGCCTAGATTACTAATCAAACATTAGGGGTTTTTTTTTCACTAGAAGATGAGTAAAGGAAACAGAAATGAATATATAAACAAGTTATTTAAAAGTCATGCTTATCCAAAAGAAAGATTCTTCTGTGGTTGACTGATAGAATAATATATGCGACCACCCGTCAGCAACTCCACATTTGAGTGCAAAAGTGAGCTTCCCACCCGTCAGCAACTCCACATTTGAGTGCAAAAGTGAGCTTCTATGAGTAGACGACAGGAAGCCTGGGGGAGATGGAGTCTCTAAACTGCTAGTGAAATGACAAGCTCAGGGTCACACTGGCACGTCATTAAATAATCATCATCTATCCAATGATTTCCCCAACCAGACATAATAGTTCTTAGTTGTTTATCTGAGCCCTCAAAATAGTCTTCGTACTCTTTGGAAAAATGTAACTTACTGATCAACTACATGTGACAGATGCTGGGCTCGGTGCCTCATGTGTATTATTTCATTAGTCTTTGAAAAGTAGCTGTTGCTACTTCCATTTGGTGGAGAAACCAAAACTCACAGAAGATGAGCTGCTTTTCCAGACTCACAAAACAAACACGATGAAACTCATTTGTCTTCTCAACTTTGCATCTAAGTCAAATATTCTCTAACGCAAGGTCAGTGTCTGTCTTAGTTACTTTTCAATGCTACAACTCAATATCCGACGTCCACAAGTTTACGGGAGGAAACATTTTTTGCTCACAGTTTCAGAAGGTCACGGTGCATTCAGGGGTGGCCGGCAACAGTGGAAGTGCACGGCAGAGGCAGAGGTGGAGGCAGCTCCTGGACATTACAAACAGGAAGCAAGGCAAGGCAAGTTGAGTCTGGCCCTCTAAGGAAGGTAAGAAGCAGCTTATAATTTATGTATCCTTCCATGTCTCATCTCATTGATCAGCCCCTCCTGGATCCAGGTGTGGAAGGTGTGGTAAACCCCCACTACATGCCTATAATTCAATTTACATGCCTGTGATCCAATTTACATGCCTGTAATCCACCCCTCCAGACTAGGCCCCAATCTCCCAACAGCACATGGTTCCATAGACAATCTATAATATTCAAACACATGAGACTTTTGGAGGCCATATTCAGATCTAAACCACAATAACATCTCTTACTAAAGTGTCCGTCTCCTCTATATGTATATACGTATATGGAGAAAGTGTATGAAAATCCCATGGGTAGCTGGGAAAAGAATGTGTCATTTGGATGGCAGATTCCAATGATAACAAATTTCAAAACCTGTTATTTGCTTGGCATTTGTAGACTTTATGATATATTATCACATGCCCTATCATTAAAATTTCATAGCAGTCTAGAGAGATATGCATTATTATTATGTCCATTTGTCACAAGGGAAACTGAGAGGCAGAGAGGTTAATTGGCTTTCTGCAAAGCAAACTGTCCACAGTGGCAGGGCCAGGACTCAAAGAAATACAAGTCTTCCATCTGCTGTCCGTACACCGCCATGCCCATTTTCCAGTACTGAGATCCAACAAATGGAAAGTGTCTTGATCACAAAGAAGGCTTCTTCGGTACTGCAGAAGAGGCGGTGACTACACATTAGCAGAAAATGTGAACACGTTTTACCAGAGTCTCATTCTTCTGGAGAAAGACTCAGAACCTGACCTAGTTAAGGAACTTAATTCTCACCCTGCAGGATAAAATATTGAGCTGAAATCATTCCCTTAGTTGAAATGTGGATTTATACGAAGTAATGAATGAATACATCTTGGGGAACTCTACATGTTGGCCCTCCTCATTGGTAAAAATTCACTTGTGGCACTCTCTCCAGGAAGGTCTGGTGTGTTGGCATTTCAGGATCTCTCTGGCGGCCATCATAACACAGGAGTAGAACTAGTTGATGTAATCTCTTTTGTATTTCTAAATGTGAAAAGTGCAAGTTGGTGCGTCATCCAACAGAGAAAGAGAGAAAGAGAGTCTTAATGTGTCCCATTTCAATAAAGCAGCCTGTGTTTCCCAGGGAGTTTGTTCACAGCAGATATGTAGAGAGGCACAGAGGCACAAGTGCTGACCTGGGCTTGCAAGAGGACAGTTGTGATCCTAGCCCAGGGATCTGATCTCTAACTGGCCTTTGCCCCTCCCCACCTGAGACAGCGGCTGGAGAGGAGCTTAACTGCATTATCTTGCACTCCATGCAGACACACTAGGGTAGAACAAACATCGGGAACAGATGTGTTATCTAATGGGTCATTCAGTTAACATGTTATCTGCTGACCTCGTGTACAAAGTTCAAACCCACGTGATGTTGGGGAATGGAACAAAGAGCCAGATCTAGGTTCTTTCCCAACGGGCTTTCTGTGTGACAGGAAAGGAAACATAACAGATCTGAAAATAAGACAGAAAGTGAGGTGTGGGCAAGGGCTGTGCACAGGGAGCGTGACTGTCCTAGGCTAGCAGGACAAAGCAGGCAGACGACAGGAGAATTTGGTGGCAGTGACTGGCAGGTTTGGGCAGCATGTGACCCTGGGAGGAAGGAAAGATCCTACGCGGAGCAAGCAAACTAGGTTAAGGCTGGTGGTGAAAAAATACAAAACCAGGACACAGGATGGAGAATTCAGTTTGTGGATAGCTTGACGTGCTTGGGAGTCGCGTGATTCTTGGATTTTGTCTTTTAATATTAATTTATGTTAGTGAGGTTTTAAAAAATTAGCAAACATTTTCCAATAAGGTAAAATTCTGTATTGCCCAATTATTGGTTTGGCCTTCTTCACCTCTCCTAGTAAACATTTTCAGACACACAGGTCCTCGTGAGCAGTGGGCCAATGCTCCCCAGCCCCCAGAAGTGATCCACAGGCTACTGCTTGGCCTTTACATCTAAAGACCTGTCCTCTGTCCTTAGGATTCAAGTGTGGTAGTACATGACAACTATAATTCTAGCACCTGAAGGCTCAGGCAAGAGGATCGATCACATGTTCAAACACAGCCTGGGCAACTTAACAACTTAGTGAGACCCTGTCTCAAACTAAAAAGGGGTGAGGATATATAGCTCAGCAAGAAGGTCCTGATTTTGTTTCCCAAGACCAGTGGGAAAACAAAACAAAACAAAGTGGCCTGGGTTTGTGCAACCTGAAAAATAAAGTGTCCTTGTTTGTACAAGCTACAGAGAAGTTAGTAAAATCCACACTTCCCTCTTTCTAGAGCTCGCGAACACGGCTGCCTAATTTCAGAGGCTCAGTAGCACACCAGCAGCATGCAATACTCACATTGACACTTTGACACCGCATGCTTTATTTCATAATCCTGACGTGTTGAATCAATGTTTCTTATATGTGTGATTATTGTCATTTAAAAAGAAAGAGGCAGGAAAACAAAAATTGAGAGAATAGGAAAGACAGGAAGAAAAACAGAGGTTTGTGCCCAAGTCTTAGACTTTATATTTCATAATTCAGTTGAATAGAAAGCACAGTGTGAAATATTTCCCAAAGAGGAAGTAAGTAAGATACTTTACTGCCAACTTGAATATGCAGATCTGGCTGTAATTTTTCAGTCATGTGGTAGCATATTTCAAGATTTTTCCTTTTGTGACTATGCTTAGCTCAGTCTCCAAATGATTTGTGTACTGGACGTGAAGGCGATACAAATATGGGTTTTTGTGCTTCTCCTTGAATCATTGGAGTGTTCTACTTTATGAAAAATATGTATTGCAATGTTATATTTGGCCCAGGCTATGAAAAAAAAAAGGCCTTTCTTCAGGAGAATTTGTTCCCATTGTTATCTCAGCATGTTTTCAGCCTCAGTGCATCGATTACGCTGTCATTAGCCAGAATCCTGAAACAAGGAAAGAGCTATTAGATAATCAAAGTCCATTCCTGGAGCAGGCCGAAGTCTCCCTGGAGACTGTGACATGCTGTCTTAGGCGAATGACCGGGGAAAATTTAAAGCCATGTGAAGTTTTTCCTTGCCATGGTTTTAATTTTTAAAATTTTCTGAAATCCCTCAGGAAGAATGATCCTGAAGCAGTTACTGAGCTGAATTTCGCTTAGTAGGGAATGAATTTGTCCCCTTGGGAACATGTAGCAATATCTGGAGACATTTCTGGGTGTCACATATCAAGGGAAAGGATGGCTCCTGACACCCAGGGACAGAAGCCCGGGATGCTGCTGAACACGCTCCCCTAGCCCACATGGTGGGGAATTTTCCAGCCTAAAATGTCAATAATGCTGAGATTGCACAATTTGCTTTTAGGTCTTTTCATGAGATTTTTCCTGCTGCTTATGTATCCTTCAAGTCTAAACAAACCAGACCATTTGACCAACTGAACAACTCGGAGGAGTATGCATTATTCTGAAATAAATTATTCTAAATAAAACTCACTCTCTCTCTCTCTCTCTCTCTCTCTCTCTCTCTCTCTCTGTGTGTGTGTGTGTGTGTGTGTGCGTTTGATGCCAAGAATTGAACCCCCAGCCTCGCATATGCTAGGCAAGAACCCTACCAATGAGCTATATATCCAGCCCTTCAAATAAACTTATTTTCTTAGTCAAGATAATCAAGTATTAACAAAGTACAGAGAAACTGATCACCTTTTCTAGTTACTTCAAGATTTAGAATTTATTGAATTTAATCAGACTGTGAGTCAAATAAATAATGTTCCAGATATTGAAGGACAAATTAAATGCATAAAAAGACAGTTATACTTGCCTTGATCTTTAGCACCCTGTTAATAATTAAAAGCTCATATTTTGTTTCTACATATTCTTCATGAAAAAAAAAATTGTATAGACAGAGCATATCTTTAAAATTAAAACCTTAACTTAAAAATGGTCAGTGATGAACAACAATCTCAAAAGAATTTAATAGGTGGTCCCATGCCTAATCCTAACCACCATTCATGGGACTAAGAATTATTCAGAATTTTATTTGAAGTGTGCACTTTTTTTAAGATACAGGAAAAGAAAATATAAAGTAGGAAGGAGGGTGGGAATAAGGGAAAAGAAAATGAAGAAAAAGGGAAAGAGGAGCGAGAGGAAAGGAAAGTTTAAGTTTGGCTTCTGAAGTTTTGAAAGATGTTCTATATCAAAAGCTTCCTGATTGGCTGTTCTCTACCCAACTTTCCGTGGTTCTTGGCACTGGCTTTGATCTTATCTATAATGTAGATTCCAATTCTAAAGGTCAAGGGGAAAAACAGATGAGGCAATTTGCTTTATTGTGACCAAAATACTATCATCAAAAAGGTAAGCAGTAATCGCTAATACATTGGATTAAGGTTATTACATAACATCACATATATTTTTACTTGCAGAGAGCTTTTAGTTTTGTGAATTTTTTTTCAGCCGGGACCTTTGCACTGAACTCTATATTTAATTCTTTTTTTGTTTTGAGACAGAGTCTCACTAAGTTGCTAAATTATCCAGGTTTGGACTGAATTTGTGACAGTCCTACCTCAGCCTACCAGAGTGCTAGGATTATAGGGCTGTGCCGTTAGTATTTCCAAAGACCAGACAGTTGCTACATACTCCACATTACGCCAGGCATATGGAAAGTGTGGAAACAAGCAAGTTTGAGCATCCTTGTTAAATCCATGTTCCATAAATATATGTTTAAACTGAGATCATTATCACAATAATGCTTGTCCACTTGTCTACACTGAGCATTCCTGTTAAGTGCATACACCATAAATATATATTTAAATTTTTTGAGATCATCATCATAGAAATGCTTGTTGGCTTGAAATTCTGCATTGACTCTATATCCTTCTGAGGAGGCATTGCTACTTTGAAATCTTGCCAGGATCCTGACATTCTTTTGTGCCCCACCCCTCTCACAGAGCCACTGTTGAACTCATCTGCACTGTTGAGCTAACTTGAATTAGAATGTGTTCCTTGTACTTAGTCACAGCTCTGTTGTATTTCCTAATGAGCTATGTCTGATTTTAGAGGATTTCTTGGGGGTATTTGTGAGGATGGGACTGCGAAGGCCTACCAGAGACTTCCTGGTGATAACATAATACCTGAAGCATGCGCAAAGCATGTGGTGTGGAAAGTCCATCCTTTGTTATCAAACTCAGCCACCCACATTTCTCCCTTACAGAATAAGGCTGCCAGGGGTAATTCAAACATGTGTTTTTTTCCAGGAACTAAGCACAGCATAGCTAAGAATCGATATATCAGGCCCTTTGTCAATGGGACATACATCTAAGAAATCCTTTCCCATTATTCATATAATCTCTTAATATATTTATAAAACACCCACTGTGTAGAATGGTGGTGAAAGTGGAATTTCATTTCCCTGGCTGTCCAATCTCCAGTTCCCTTGCTCTAAAGTAAGCGCTATTAATAGTTCCTCATATGTTCACCTAGAAAATTTTCAGAGGATAGATAGAAAAATTATTTTTTTTCTGTGTCCCAATTTCTGTTTTTTTTCTCCCCAGAGCTCACAGTAATATATATCACCACTAAATTTTTACCAGGTCAGTCCCATAAATATCTCAACTATTGCAAATAAATTAGAGAGACAATTTGGGAAAGTATGAGATGGTAATTACAATTAGTGACAGATCCAAAATTTTTCCCAGCCTTCACTGTCTTCAGCTTATATGCTTTTTAATCCAAGTTCATGAGTTCATTTTGAATTTCATATTTTTTAATTAAACAAGCACTGAATTTATTGAAATTAAGTTGGGATGCAAGTCCCTATCATTGCTACACATCCAGGACCTGCACAGGATTAGAGCTTTCACTACTGAGACACAGACCTAATGGTGGTCCTTTGTCCTTATACATCTTTTTGTTTCAAGGTACAGACACAAGTTCTAAAACAGGAATGAATCCTCCCTCTGTCCTGTCTTCCTGGCCTGTTCCCTGTTCTCCCTGAATCTATCTTAACCTTTGTATTTCTTAAACACCTACTGGGAACACATACCTGTATCTGGGTTGGCCTCTCGGCTTCTGTAAAAGCTGGACCCAAGTCTGATTTTAGGGAGACCCACCCTCACCCAAGCCTTGGAAGGACTGCCACAGGTGACAGACCCCTGTCATCCATGGTAGGACACACTCTTGTCTTTCATTCCTCTTGAAATTGGATTTAGATCTGAGTCATCTCAGTCACCTCTCTTCACACAGCTTGCAAATCCTTCTGGGTCTTAGGTCTAAGGTTGTTTTGTTTTAATTTTTCTTATGGTACTGGAAATTGACCTCATTGATATTTGCACTGAGTTATATCCCTAGCCTCCTTAAGGAATTATTTTTGGGGAGTCGCAGTGGGGAGGAGTTGCTAAGTTTTTAAGTTAGGCCGGGGACAATTTTTAGCCTGTGACTCACCTCACCTGGCTCTTCTCTGGACCTTTCAGCACAGATCATTACATGGAAGAAAGTTTCTATTATTTTTCTCTAAGTTCCACTCAGCCAGAATGTAGATCTCCTCATTGATAAAAACAGACTGCAGCTCTAATATGCCTTCACTTCTATACTTTTGTCATTTTGTGAACACTCCATAAATGGAATCATAGGTCATGTGGTTGTGAGCAAGCTGTGCTATTAACACAAACAGACACATTCACGTCTTTCCGCAACTTCAGAATTTATCAAGTGGCAGGAAATTGAAAAGCTATCTCAGTTTCATAGGCTCTTATTTCACCAAGTGCTGCCAGATTCACTGATAATTGTGACCAAGGCAATCACAAGCTCTTATTTTTTTTGTTTCATCCCAATTACTAACACTTAATATTTAACAATCTTTATATTCCCGTAACACAGCAAATGATCATGTTTAGGGTACAGAACAAAGGCATAAAGAAGTGATAGGCTTTAAGGAGTAAAAGCAAAGAGTCAACACAAATGCAAGAGTCATTGGAAGCAGCAGACGAAGTATTACATTGACAAACCCAACAGCAGAGCTGTCAAAAAGAGAGTGTGAGCATCCAGTCATCTCTGCTTTGGAGTGGCCATAGCAGCAGCAGAGCGTTGGGATGCTGCTGAGCTAAAATTCAGTAACAGAGTTGCAAGATCTGTCACCTGGTGATCTTGTAGGTGGAGGCCTTGATGCATACCTAGTGGTCCATAGTGAGGTGGTCAGGGGGACACGTTGCACTTGGGTGTTTTTCGCGGTAGTCCATGGTGGGTGGTCAGGGGGACACGCTGCAGTTATTTGTTTCTCCTTTTGTCTGTCTTGGAATGAGGAGGTTGCATCACTCATTAGTCTGGTGTGTTTGATCAGTTGAAGTGCCTAGATATATCTAATAAATCCATGTGCCTCTGTGTCCCTGATTTAATTTGATAAGTTCAGAGGTTGTAATCTTCTACTGGCACCAACGAGTCATTTATCAATCTGTGCCTTCTGGTTGCCCTGCACAGATGGTGGCTGTTTACTTGTACAGACAAGATGTAGAGTCATTCTACCTTAGCATTTGTACTCAAAACAGAGTAGCTTAGGGCAACTTTCTCACTCATTCAGGGCAAGCTATTTATTTTAAAAAAAAAAAAAAAGAGTAATTCAACACAGGCGGCAGCTAAAAAGCTGCTACTCTGTATAGTCAATTTGGGGATTTGCTGAAGGATAGTTGTTTTTTTCCTACTTTTTTGCCATCATCTGTAAACATTGTTATTATTGCTCCCAAAAGTCATCAAGTTTTTATATGAACACCTGGATAATTCTTCCTATTCCTTTGGAATAAATGCACAAGAGTGCAACTTCAGGTATAGAAGTAGAATGTCACAATATATAAATTGTGGAATATGTAAAAATATCCATCAACAGAACAATCGATACAAAAAATGTGATACCAGCACACAATTGGAGTATAAAGACAGATAGGTTTGACGCTTTTGTAGATAAATGGCACTTCTTGAGACCGTCATGCTTAGTGAAGTGAGTCAGACTCAAAAAGTTGACTATCACATGATTTCTATAGTATGAGGAACCCAGAATAAAAATAAATAATAGAGTCAAATGGGTGAGATGTTGGGAGTCAGGGGGGATGAGGGGAGAGATAGGCAGGAAATAAAGGGGGTTGGGGAAGGGAGTGTGAATTTGATGCATACATATGTGCACAAAATTCTCAAGCTCAATGTAACCATTGTGTTGCACATTTATATACTAATAAAAACAGGGGGAAAGAGAAGTTGATTGCTTAATTTTTAAAGAAATTACCGCTGTTTTACAGAAAGGCTGTACCATAGTAGATTTCTGCCAGTAGTGGATATGCAATCAAGTTTTTCTGTTCTCTAACAGCTTGTTAATAGTTTCTCAGGTCAGCCATGCTGATAGGTATTTAGTGATGGCTCACTGTGTTTTTCATTTGCATTTTATGAATAGGTAGTGGTGTTGAATAATTGATATCACTTAACAGTAAAAAACTATTTCTACAAATAACTAACAACTGGGATGGATCTCCAGAAATTATGTTGAACAAAAAAATCCAGTCTGAAAATGCTACATTTGTGTGACTTTTTTTTTTTAAACGTAAACCACAGGGACAGATTATGGATCAGTAGTTACTAAAAAGTTAACAGGGACACAGGGACTAGGGTATGAGGAGTGGTTTGACTATAAAGAGGTAGCCCAAGGGAATTCAGAAGTGGATAATCTTGCTCTGCATCTTAATTCTATTTGCATACTATATACATTTGTCAAAACTTGGATTGTGCATTTAGAAAAGTGACTTTTCAGTCAGGTGTGGTGGCATGTTTCCATAGTCCCAGACTATGGGAGGCTAAACCAGGAGGATCACAAGTTTGAGCCCAGCCTGGGCAGTTCAGCAATTTAGTGAGAGCCTGTCTAAAAAATAAATAAATAAAATAAATGTTTCAAAAAGTGAATTTTACTGCATATAGCTAAAGATTTTCATGAAGTTTGTATATTCATCTGACTGAAACTTTCTCACACATTCAGCATTTTAAAAAATTTTCTGGATCCATTTAGATCTTGAAAATTTTTAGTAGGAAGAATTCATTCTAAACGGAGGGACTATTTTGATTAAGAGTTTAAAACTGATAATAATTGTCATGGTTTGGATCTGGAGTGTTCCCCAAGAGCTTCATGTTTCTATGGATACTGTGTAGGATTGTGTGGCCTGGCTGGAAGGGGCAGATGCTTGGGGTTTGACCTGGAGGGGCATATGCTGGTTGTGCCCTTCCTCTCACTTTCTCTCTTCTACTATGCTATGAGGATCTCTGTCCCTGGAACTCCAGTTCCAGCTCTAGCTGCAAGCCCACCATGTGATGCCACCATTTTCCAGCCGCCCACCTTTGAACAGAAACCGTAACCTACAAAAAAATCTTTGCTCCCTAAATTGTGGATGTTGGTATTGAGTCATAGCAACGAAAAAGTAACTAAGACAGAAATTGGTACAGAGAATAGGGTTGCCGTTGTGACCTTACCTGACCGTGTGGTTTGGAAGCCTTTCAAACCATTTTGCAGGAGGATTTTGGAAAGGTCGGAGGATGCTGGCTGTAGAAGCCTTAGAGTGCTCTGAGCTGAGCCTGATGGAAGATTCTGGCTGGAACTTAGAAGATCAGAGTGCTGATAGAAGTGTGGATTGGAAAGTTTAGGCTTAACAAGTTCAGATGAGAAGGAGAGCTGTGTTGGCAAGTCATCTAAAAAACACACATACTGTATTCTGGCAAAAAAAAAAAAAATTGTCAGCATTTTACCTTTGTCCAGAGACTTTGCCTGAAACTGAGATTAAGGGTGGTAGACTGCTTACACTGGTGGAGAAAATCTCAAGGCAGCCTGATGTCCAAGCTGTCACTTGGCTGTTGTTTGAGGCTTTTAGCCAGCTCTATGGCAAAAAAAAAAAAAAAAAAAAAAAAAAAAAGCTAGGATAAGATGGCAGAGAAAAATCACATAAAAGTTTTGCAGTGCCAGGCCAAAATGGCTTGCAGTGGTAGGGACAAAGGCTACAGGGCAGTTAAGGAAATTAGAATTTAAAAGAAGCCAATTACTTACCATCAGACTATGGAAAAGATGCCTGGAGGGCATTTCCAACGAGACCCCTCCCTTCACCAGTTCTGAGGATCTCTGTCCCCAAGCTGGTTCCAGCTCTTTTTTAGCTGCAGCCCCAACATGTGATTCCACCATTTTCCAGCCGCCCACCAGTGAAAAGACTGAGACCTTCTGAAACTGTAAACAATAGATCTTTCCTCCCTAAGTTGTGGATGTGGGGTACTGAATCCCAGTGACAAAGACGTAACCAAAACAACAATCTAGGGCCATCTATGTATTTGATTCTAAAATAGACAAAATGTCCATTAAATATGGAGCAAGTTCTGCTTGCTCCTCTAAGGAGCACCCCTTTGATATGGAGGTAGATGAAAGTTATCTGTCACTATCACTGCCTCCCTTACTCAAAGGCTATTTTTCCCAAAGGTGAATTCTTCCAGGGACCCATGTCAACCTCAAGTAAGGAACATGGGTGAAACTTGAGTCTACATTCTCTGTGATTTGTTTTCATCCAGGACTGTAGGGATCAAATTTATTTACACATGATGCAGTGAAAAAAGAGCTGGCTAAATTCTAGCCACATTCTATCATTAAATGGTGACACTGGCAAATTGTTTTCCTCTTTTGTGAAGAGGTGTGTTGTCTCTGATTATTTTAAGTTTCACTGGAGCTGTAAAATGCTCTCTGATATTAATCCAAGCCCTGAAGCATTGATTTGTCGATTCAACTTCTTGCCGTGTCTCAGAAACCTACGTGGGAAGCTTAGATACAACGAAGAACAAGAAAGTGAGTCCAGCCCAGCACAGCCATGGATGAAGGGACGGCCGGCAGCAGAGGTCAACGAGAGGGCGGATTGTGGCCAATGTGGCAGTCAAAGAGGCATGTGAAGGATGCTCTAAAAGTACTTAGGCAAAACCTTTCCCAAATTCAGCATCACATCTTTGTTCTGGACATTCAACTTTGAAATGAAAACTGAAGGACTTCCTTTGGCTTTCAGTGGTCTCTCAAAGCATGTAAACGAACAGGAAGTTATTGGCTTTCAATTCAATACTCAGATATGTGTTGTCTCAAATCTTCATTTCTTATTTAACAAAGCATAAATGAAGGCATCTGAAACTGGAAGGCCTACTGCTTCAGTAAACGTAAAGATATGAAAGTTTTCCTCGTGATGAGTAAGCATTTAGAATCTAGCAGTTTGGTTTTGATTCTTTTTTTTTTTTTTTTTAGTGGTAACAGTCTAGCTTTGGGAAATGTGTTTAGCACATTTTCCCACACTTCTCCTAAAGAAACAAAAGAAATAAATATTCTGGAAGATGATTTTAGAGAATGAACATAATTCCTACCCATTAATTATCGCATGATTTGATGCCAGGAATGCTCGTTTAAAAGCAGTCAACACAAGTTGAAATGACAAGAGAGATTATTGTGGTAAAAAGCTAAAGGTCTGTTAATATAACTTCACATGTGCAAACGAAAGCAGAGGAGACTCAATCAGGAATAAAACACACCCAGTCAGTATCGATATAAACAAAGTGTGTTTCTTAGGGCTATATTTGTCAGAGATGTTTCAAAGTTTCAATATACGCTGAAGAAGCTCAATCAAAAACCTTTTATTTGTTTAAAGAGGAAATGGGATTTTTATTTGAAGCATCCTAACATGTAGTGTTGAAACTCTTACTAAAGAATCTAAGCTTTCCTGACTTTCTAAGCATAGAAGAATCATTACAATCCAACTGATCTTTGAGAACTGAGGAATCTACATACCTGTGATCACATGCTGACTACAACAATGTCATGGTTGAACATTGGTATCCAGAATGGCAGGTGGATTCTAGAAAACTCTTCTGGAGAGAGCAATTCCTAATGGCGCCTCTGCAACATTTTAACTGTTCTCTCCTTTCATCAAGATAAAAGGACAAAAAAAGAAGTTTACCAAGGGCGACTTCCACTTAGCAGATGCTAGCCCATTGAAATGTTACTGTCTTGAGAAATAAATGTTTATAGTGTAGAGGCTGAGTTATATGATGGATCTCAAGGAAGAATCATCTGGCTCCCACCACTATGTAATATGAAATGTAAAATAGTAATGTTAGAGAGGGGAGATGTTGCAGACATCACTGTAGCCAAGGGACCAGAATTAACCTTGCAGTAGCAATGGAACCAATTGATAGCAAATCTCCTGATAGGGTATATGGAGAAAAAACAAGAATGACTTCAGTGGTACTCCTGGTCATAGGGAAATATCCCACAAACCTGAGGTAACTGAGAGACAATCTACCTGTTCTCCTCAGAAGGGTCAATGTCATAAGAAAGAAAAAAGACTTGAAAAGTCATTCCAGATTCTAGAAGACTATAATCAAGAAGATGAAATTTAAATTTTGAGTTCCTTTTGCTATAAAAGACAGTGTTGAGACATTTGACAAAATTTTACTTTGTAGATTAGATCAGTGGTCCCCAGTCTTTTTGACACCAAAGACAGTTTAATTGTAGACCATTGCGTGCTTCCTGTCAAACCAACAGCAGCATGGGAAACTAACAGAAGCGTGCTGGCAGGAGGCAGAGCTGCACTTAACTGTCCTGGTGGCTAGGTCCTTCCGAGGCCACAGACCCACATCAGTCCACAGACCCCCAGACTTGCGAATCTATGAACAGATAGTAGTTTGTTGTTTCAGAGTTAGTTTCCTGATTCTGATAATTGTCCTGTGGTCATGCAAAAGAATTTGTGGTTTTCGAAAACACAAACTGAGATATTTAGGGAATAAAAACTCATTATCACTTCAGCTTCCTCTTATATGGGCATGAGAGAATTTTCTGACTATAAAAATGTTCTACATTTTGATTATGGTAAGGGCAATAATAGTTACATGAGCACATACAAAGGTCATTTAAGGGGGCATGGATATTATTTTTTGTAATTGCATTTCAATAAACAAAACTGCTTTTTAAAAAAGGTTATTCATTCAACGTTATTTTGCCTTTGTGAAGGTCAATAGTTACTTGAATATTACGTGATGTGTGAACTAGCTTCAGAGTTTTTAATGTGTTTTTGTTTTTTTGTTTTTTGGGGGGTTTTGTTTGTTTGTTTGTTTGTTTGTTTTTTTGGTCTTGCTCTGCAGTCCAGGCTGTTTCAGAACTCACTGTGGAGCCCAGGCTGGCCTTGGACTCACAGTAATCCTCCTGCTTTAGCCTACCGAGTGCTGGGATTACAGGCATGAGCCACCATGCCTGGATTATGTGGTGCTGGGGAATCAAATTCAGGTATTTAGTACTTGACTTGCCACTTACTAGGCAAGTGCTTTAACCACTGAGCCATTCCTCCAGCCCTATGTGTATGGTTTTATGTTACCTATTTATTGACAGGTTGCCTAAGTGACACATGAGATTCAATGTTTTGTCACTGAACTGTTAGAAGTCCACGCTCTCCAATGATGTCATTTTATCTCATTTGTTTTGAGTAGTCTACAATGAGGCTTGTAGGTTCTCATGTACATCTTACTTGGTTTTTAAAGAAGCTTTAAATATTTTCTATCTAAAAATCTCTTCTGCCAACAAAAGATTTCTCTGACATAAAATAATTCCTATTTCTTAACTATATTAATATAAAAACCAAAAGCTCTTCACAGTATGTTCAATACAAAGTTACAGAAGTAACTAGTAGATAAACATGCTTTTTGCTTAACTTAAATCCTTCAGGAACTTCTAAGTAATTGAATGATAAGTGGATAGTAATAACTTCTGTGTGAAGGAGGCTAAAGATCATCACTCACAAATTAACAAAATCTGAGTTTAACAATGACTTGCTTAACATAATACATTCATAGAAATAAGTACTCCAGCCAGAAGGTAAGATCAGTTCAAGAGACAGCTTCAAGCCATTCTTGGCTTTACCTTGTTATAAAATGGGTAGCTTAAACCCAACCCAGTTTCCGAAACTAAGAAGTGTTTTTCCTGAACTAAAGCATTAAAGTAAACATTTTTGCTTTAGAAAAGAGAGTTTTTCAGTCAAACATGGTGGTGTATGTGTGTAATCTCAGCACTCTGGGAGGCTGAGGCAAGAGGATCTTGAAGCCCAGCCCGGGGAATTTAGTAACTTAGTGAATTTAGCTGAAAATTTAAAAAAACAAAAACAAACAAAAAAGGACTGGGAATGGGGAAGGCAGAGAGAGAGAAAGAGAAAGAAATGGGAGGGGGAGTCATTGTAGGCTTTCTAGGACTAATGGAAGAATCTAGTTTTCTTCCCTGATGATACATAGATTTTTTTTTTCCCCCGTGACAAACGACACAGAGACAGAAGAGTTCTGGCAGTATTTTTCTTCACATGGGCTACAGTGAGTGCACTTTCAGGGTTCAAAGTAAATACCCTATGGCCCATGTATTTAGTATAGAGACAGAGAATGTGGGTAAACAATGGCCCTAGAAACTCTTTTGACTCTACCTAAAATTCGGTAACAAGCTAGAATTGCTCATGAGATTTGGGGTTGTGCACAGAGTGGTCTCATTTGCAATAACATAATTGGGAAATATATCCAAAACTGAAGTCAAGTTTATTTTTCAAAATTGCCCTTCCTGTTTGCCACCACCTACATAGACGTTCACACCTAACCCAGAAGCCTGGGCTGTGGTGTCATGGTGTGCTGCTAAGTGTGGCAACCCGGCAACCAGCAACACAGAAAACCAAAGGTGGACCTAAGTGCACGCAAGTTTATTAAAAATCTCAATGATGTAAATGTGCTGCACCACTCACAGATAACCACAAAGACAAAAACCTTCGCTATACATTCCACCATAGCTAGATGACTGTCCCAGAATGCTTTTGTGGGTTTTTGCTGAACTCTTGTAACGATGGCCATTCTGCAGAGCAGCTGACTAGTGAACGTGATTTCAACATGAATATTACTTGCTATTTCAACTTATAACAGCAAATACAAGGCAAGGAAGATGTAGATGGGAATGTTACTCATTCATCAGTGATGCGAGTGACTTCTCAGCTGAATCAAATAGTAGATTTATAAATACTGGAAGAATATTTCCTCGGGTCTTTATGCTGTGTACAATGTAATGGCTACAGGCAGAAAATTCATTCGAGTTTGATTTACATTATTAACACTTTCTCTGTTGTCTTTTCAACTCCAGACCAGACACTGACAGACCAAGACTGTTAAGCAAAGTGGTAGAAGTAATAGTTACAGTGTGGCTGGGCCCAGTGGGATAGCGCATGGGGTACTGTGATCTGAGCAATCCGAGAGGCTTGCAAGTTTGAGCCCAACCTACGCAACCTAGTGAGGTGATGTCTTGAAATAAAAAAGTGGGTTGGGGTATAGCTCAGCATGAAGGTCTTGGGTCCTATCCCCAGTACCACAAACACACACAGAAACACTAAGCTGTGGCCTGTTTAGGCAATAAGTTTTTATTGTAATACAACTACATTCATTTGTCTCTGTGTTATCTTTGACTGTATGCTACAACAGTAAAGTTAAATTGTCATGACAAATATGTCATAGGAAGTCATAAATATTAACTCTCTGGCCCTGCATGGTACAAGTTTGCTAAGCCCCAGTGTGGAAAATCAAGAAAACAACAAATTAAGCTCTGATTTCTAGCAGCTGTTGATTACTGTGGTACACACATTACTGCACTAGTAGATGTCCAACTGTCAATGGGACATCACTGACTCTAGAGTCAGAAAGAGACGGAGCAGCTGGGCCGGGTAGCACAGATCTGTCATCTCTGCACTCTGGGATACTGAGGCAGGAGGATCAGGAATTTGGGCAGAGCCTGGGCAAATTAGCAAGAAGGACCCTGTCTCAAAAGGGCTGGGAGCTAGGGTTTTAACTCAGTGTGAAGGCCTTGGGCTTAATCACCAATAACACACACACACACACAGAAGAGATGAACAAAAGAATATCAGTATGTGGCATTTTCATCCAGTAGATGCGTACAAACTCAACTTCTTCTATAATATTAACATATACTAAAATAATTATAAAGTAATGAGGTTGGGAAGGTTATTAGCTTTGCTTTTAGTATGTTTTACTTCCTTGCAAATATGATTTAATTTTTGATGATGATGTGTACATTTGGCTCTCCTGCTGGGTAAGCCTAAAGATCTTGAGGGCTCCCCCACTTCCTCATGACAGCTACATCCGATTAGTCCTCACGTGTGACCATTCCATCCCACAACATAAGCAACAGAGGTTCTCTGTCCCTTGTCACTGTTACTGCACCCATGCCCGTTTCCCCCTCTTATCTACACTGTTATGATGAATGTCACAGGTCTTGTTCTTCTCTTGGGAGGAACAAACTCTCCTTTTTGCCATCTACACTAGTGCTTCTTAAACTACATTGTGTGTCTGGGTCACCAGAGATCATAATTCCAAAGCACATTCAGATTCCAGGTTCGGTGGGCTCCAGATTCTGCATTTCCAACAATCTACAGGAGCTGTGGTTACTATGGGTCCATGAGCCACAAGTCAAGTTGTGAGGCCAGACTGCCCCCGAGCCCCCTTTCAGAACTGTGACTCTGATCCACCCCTGGATGGAACAACCTGCATTACAATGTCATCTGCCATCTTTGAAAACAGAAAAGTTAAAATATAAAATAGCAAATTGACATTCAGTATCTTCATTCTATGTGTACTCCTACGGTATCTATCAATTATATATCCTTCAGATTATAAATGTCTGTCTCCTCTTCACTAAAAGCACCGCCTACCATCCAGGTCTGCCTGGGCACGCCTTCTCTTTCAGAGAATAGCTGGGTGGCAGCCTCTTCCAGGAAGCCTCTTCTGACTTCTCCAGAAAGGGGCCCCCTCTTCTTGGTCCCTTGCAGTTCCCACTCAGCATTTCCACCTCGCTACACTTTCCTGCACTTGTTTTTCTGACATTGTCCTTTACTAAACTCAGACAGCCAAAATTGCCTGAACCATGTCCTAACCTCAATGCAAGTGTCATTTCCCTGGAGGCTTTTCCTGACATCCCAAAGCCCTCTTGTCCCTATCGGTGGCCCTGCACTACACCATCCCACTCACCTTGTTCAGAGCACCATTCACAACCAGTGATTATTCTCTTTAAGGTTTTTTTTTTTTTTTTAGAAACTGTCTTACTCAGTACAATCAAGATCAGTAGTTAGTAAGTCAAAAGTATATGAAAACTGGAGAATCATAACAAGTGTTATCCTTTTATAAAACATTTTAAGCCAGGCTGGTGACACAGGCCTGTAATCCCAGCACTTTGGAGACCTGAGATAGGAGGATAACATATTTAAACTCTGCCTCAGCAACTTAGTAACTTAGCAAGACTTTCTCAAAGTCAAAAAAAAAAAAAAAAAGAAAAAAATGGGCTGAAGATATAGCTCATTGCAAAGGCCCAAGGTTAAGTCCCCAGCACCCAAAAAATAAAAAATAAAAAATAAATAAAAGAGAAAGAAAGAAAGAAAGAAAAGAAAAGAAAAGAAAAGGGGAAAAAATGCACACTTTTTTGCTTGCATTTTAATCCACGCCATTATCTTGAACACAAGTTTGTGGATAGAAGTTTAATGTTATATTTTTTTTGCACGAACTATAACCACGGCGGGGTGGGGAGGTGGTAGTCTTCTACAAGTCCTGGTTTCCATTTTTTTTTTTTTAAAGAGGGGCACGGAATAAGAAAACATAAATCAAGGCTCGATTTGTCCCTTTATGTCTTACAATCAGGCCTTCCCACATTTAATTTAACACTGCTGCTTAAGAGCAACCTACCATTATCAAATCTCTCAAAGCATATGATTTAGTTGTTGTTTTTTTTAAACAAACATTTTATTTTGGAGTAACTTTAGATTTACAGATAAGTTGCAAAGGCAATGCAAAAGGTTCCTGAGTATCCCACAGGTTTCCCAGCTGTTCACATCTGCATTATTATGGTACAGTTGTCAAAACTAAGCCACTACATTTGGTGCATTATTATTAACCAAGTTCCAGACTTTATTTGGATTTTACCACTTTTTCCCCATTTTTCATGACTTTGACAGTCTTGTCCACTTATCAAATGCACTGCAGAATGTTTCGCTATCTGGGTTTATCCAGTGCATTGCTCCAGAGTAACCTAGAAGTATGAGTTTTGCAAAGAGTGCAGCAGAGGTGAATGGAATATTGACTTGTGCCAGTCCTGGTAATGGCCTTCCTATAGCTGGGATTTTATTTTAAATTTAAATAAGTAAAAGTAAAATAAAAGTATATCCAGGCTCTGGAAGAGTGCCACAGACATTAAAGCACTTGCGTTGCAAGCCCAAGGCTCTGGGTTTGATTCCCCAGCACCACATAAAGCTGGGCGTGGTGGCACAAGCCTGTAATCCCAGCACTCAAGAGAATGAGGCAGGAGGATTGCCAAGTGCAAGGCCAGCCTAGGCTACATAGTGAGACCCTGTCTCGAATAAATAAAGTATATCCATTTAACATTCCATTAACATTGGCTTGTATACTATTTCATTGAGTAACATGATTAAAAATATAAAAGCATATGGCACACCCAGGACTGCAGCTAACACAACTGAGGCCGGGTGGAGGGGGTGTCCCTTGGGGGAGCAGGGTGCTTGGGAGCTCAGCCATCAGCTGGACAGGGGCACTAATCAGTAGTTCTCATGAGGGAACAAGAAGCAGTGACTGCCTCAGTATTATAAATCCATTAAGCAGTTACATGAGCATCAGCTGTTGACATTAGAGACTAGGAGCACATAGCCCTCCTTGCAGTCAGTGGGGATGGGAGAAGAGATTCCACCCTGAACGTATTGTCTGCTTTAGTCATCTCTGGTCCCAGCTTTTAGCACAGTGCTTGGCTCATAGTGGGAACTTGTTACACACTTGAAGGAATGAATCAGCAAACAGGGCCAGCTTTAGGTTCGGGTCAGGAAGGGTCCAGTCAGGACATAGAAAAGAGGTTAGTTACTTGAACAGGGAAGATTTAATTTTTAACGAAGTAATAATTTTTTGACTAGGTAAGAAAGATGGTGAAGACGTCACTAAACGTCTCGGAGGTGGCAACTATGGGAAGCAGAGATCACTCCTAGAACTTGGGGAACACAAAGAGGAGGCTGGGACTATTAAATCTCAGCTGCTTGGAGGAAGTCCCATGCAGATCTCAAGCCAGACCCTAAAAATAAGTGCCAGCCATCAGAGCTGATGTCTCAGAGATGGCGTGCTGAGGCTGTCTCTGCAAGTGGTGAACACGCCACAGACTGGGCTCAGCTGAGGCCATGGGAGGGCCCTGCTGATGCAACCAGGCTGAGGGAATACCTCCAGTCAGATCACAGTTCTTTTGCTCAATTCAGATGGAAATCATGAATTGGCACTGTGAAACTCCGGGAGCAGCCCTGATGCCACCATGGATACCAGTCAACACCAGATCTGGTTGTTTGACACTGCCAATTGCTGGTCTTGCTGCTGCTGGCAACTGTCAGCTTGTACCAGACATCCTCAGTTGAACCTGCTAGTTGCTGCTCTTTGGTGCCGATCTCCACTAACTGTTTTTCTTTGAGCTCTGCAGGGATAGCAGCCCCTCCTGTGTATAGATCTTTGTTTCAACATCATGAGTAGATTTATAAGAACTTGTAAGTCCATACCACTTGAAAAATAAATCATAAGCAGATTTACAGAATCACTGGAGTGAGACTTTACATAAACAAGACCTAAAATGCAATACAGCTGGGTCAGTACACCAGAGCAAGACCTCATGGACTCATCCAAGAATTGTGAAGAGAGTGCTGCTTATATATACAAAAATGTCAGGCCTGTGATTGATTGGTCTAAACTAGTCTAAACTCAAGCCTTCTAATCCTACCTGCTGATTGGTTCAAACTGAATTCTACTCCTTAGTTTAGATTCAAACAGGGCAGCCACTTTCCTGAAGCAGATGTGTGGGGTGTCCAGGATAGTAGCAGTTGTCATGGTCACAGTTCTAGGGGATATGGAGAGACTCCAGATGTTTGATTGAAAGCTACTATGTGGATGAAGCCAGAGAATCTTTAGAGGCTATAGTTGTGTTAATAACAGCTCACTAGGGCTTGGGGAAATCAGGCATGTTAATTATGGACAAAGATCCCTCTCTGATCTCTGCCACCTTAGGGTGGTTTCTCTCTATCCTGCTTTTTCAAAGAAGGCAGCAGCTGGAGTGATAGAAGTGGGAGAAGGCACCACAGTTGAGCTGTACTTCTAGACAGTGCAGTTCAGAGAGCAACCACAAAGTAACCCTAAGGGTGTGGGGAGGACAGTGAGGGAAGCTGTTCCAGTCCCTTCTTGGGGTGGGACCAAAGGAAGGTGAAGGAAAGATGGACCAGCCATGGACCAACCCATGTTCCCTTTCGGCATGGAGGAGCAAAAAGAGTTAAGCATGATCTTATACCCACAGTAGCAGGACATGGTCAAGAAGGAGTGTGGGCTTTTCTCCTCTCCAGCTCCTTCCTGCCCACCGTATGGCATAAATGTCCAACCTTCACCTCGGCCACATTGATTGGAAAGGAATTGTTCTGGGCCATGTATAGAATACAAAATATAGATAATATATATCAGTAAAAAAGCTTTCTTATGTTTCCATTATAATACTTCTAGTATCTGAATTATTTTATATATATGTCAATATCATGAGCAAAAACCCTTTTTCGTACATTTTTGTACTTCTCTTACAGCAGCTACCAAAAAAAGCTATTTTAATTTGTTACATTATTTGTGAGATAACACAATAGATTCAAACTTGGCAATTAAATAAGAAGACAGGCCTGGAGGAATAGCACAGCAACTAAAGGGCTTGCCTCACAAGCACAAGGCCCTGAGTTTGATCCCCCAGCACCACATAAAGCCAGGAGTAGCAGCACACTCCTGTAATCCCAGCATTTGGGAGGCTGAGTCTTAAGTCCAAGGCTAGCCTGGGCCACATAATGAGATCAGGAGAAGCGTGGGCTACAGAGCGAGACTCTGTCTCAAATGAATAAATAAATAAATAAGAAAATGTACATGTCTGCTTGATAACCATAAACACCTGCCTTCACAGGAATATACATGGATAAGCCGACTGAAGCATTACCATCAGTGTTTTTTTCACCAACTTTTAGAAGTTCATGTAACGTCAGATGCATGCAGGTTTCAAATGAACTGACTGTGTGGTGGGCACATGTGGTGGATAAGCCCCACATTGCACCCTCCCCTACTCAGCACTTCCCTATTGCCTGCACGTTGTGTGCTCAAGAACCACCCCATCGTGTCTGCCCCATCACAATATCTCTAAGAACCACATAATAGTGTTATAATTTACAATCTTGTGGCGCTTCATTACTAGCTGTCCACAGTCCCACGTGGCCTGCAGGCCCTGGATCGGACACATCTGGTAGGACTTTAGCCTTTGCTTTTTGCTTCTTTTCCCTGCTGCTGTCTTCTTTGTCTCAGGCCCAATAAGAATATCTTCCTTTGTTGTTTTTCAACACTGCTCTGCTTCCAGGCCGGTGAGCTGGACTTTTTGATGATTTTGGCCAAGGGACCCATCTCACCTCACTGTTTGGAGGAGATGCTTCGTCTTTAGGTTCTGTTCTTAAGTGTCCACAAACTCAGAGTCACTTGGACTCCAAAAATAAACATGGATGACAATTCTTTTCATTTAATGCAGATTTCTTTCTTTCTCTGGCAACTGACAGACATAATTTCCCACTTTTTTTGGCTGGGTCAGGGGTAGCTGGGTCAGGGGTAGTGTCAAGGACAGGTAACTCCAGATTTAAGAGATAATGGTGGGCTGGGAAATACCTCACTGGTAGAGACCTTGCCTGTCCTACCCAGGACTCTGGTTTGATCTCAACACTGAAAAAAATTAGTAATAAAGTAAAAATGAAGAGAGGGGGGAGGAGATGATGGTTTCTGAATAATAGTCACCAATGAGGTAGACTTAGGTTAAATCATTACAGTCTAGCCCCAGTTCAGAAGGCCATTCAAACTATGGATCTACAGACATCTATTTTGAGAACAAAATAAAATACAAATTGGTGTGTTCATGAGCAAACTATATTAAATATATCATATATACAAAATGTGAACTAGATAATATTTTACAAATATTTCTTTGAGGCGGTTTTACTTCATAGTTTGGATTGACTAAGGCTTCCTAATGTAAGTCTAGCAGAGAAGGCAATGCAGATACCTTCTTTTCTTGAAATGTCTACTCAGCAAATACTCAGGTATTCTCTGCAACAAAGACTTTCAAAATAAACTCAAAAATTGAGTCTTTCGGGGGGTGGGGAGAAACAATAGTATTGCTAACGTGTTCAGCACCAAAATTACCAAATAACTTGGGTGGCCAATGCTGGGAGGAGGGACTGAGGGAGATGGCAGATCCAGGATAGCCATACTGATCCTTTATTGGCCATTCATCAAAGTTAATTACCTTAGCACAAACATTTTCACTAATGTTGAGACTGTCCTCTACATTCCTACATTCAAATTTGAGGATCACCCTTGAACTCTGATGTGATGGTGACCAGGTCATTTCCTAAAATGATCACATCATCCTCTTCCTGCATCACAAACATTTTTACCATACCTGTTCTTAAACATTTCAAAAATTTAAAAAGGAAAGCCAAAAAGTAGATCACAGAAGATATTTAGGGCAGTGAAGCTGTTCTGCATGATATTATAATGGCAGCCACACATCATTTTGCATTCACGCAAGTCCACAGAAGGTACAACATCCCAAGTGAACCCTAATGGAAGGTGCAGACTTGGGGTAATAATGCCATGTAGTTGTAGCTTCGTTCATGGTAACAAATGTCACCTCTGGTGGGAGATTTTGGTGCCAGAGCAGGTTGTGCAAGGGAGCAGGAACACAAATGAGAACTCTCTGAACGTGCCTCAATATTTTACTGGGAACGTAAAACTGCTCTAAAATATAAAGTCTATTTTTAAATACTACAGCTTAAAATATTACACTAAAGGCATCCACTGTTCATTTTCTTGATGATCTCCATTGTGTCTCATTCAAAGTCATACCTCTTGTTCATTTTCACCTTTCACCACACCTGGGAGGAGGTGTCAAAGGTTGGGGTCATCAGACACACCTGAGTCTCAGTACTAGAATATTCAGGAACTTGCACACATTCAACCTTTCGAGCTACATCAAAAAGTATAAACCAGGTGGTTTAGACAGCAAACATTTATTTATTTATATATTTGGAGCCTCAGGAGTTCTAAAGCAAGGTGCTGACAGATACGGTATCTGGTGAGAGCCTGTTTCTTGGTTTATAGATGTCTTCCTTGCTGTGTCATTACTTGGAAAAACGGGAACTAGAGAGCTCTCTGGGGGGCTGGAGTTCTATTTTATAAAGGCACTCATCTCATTTATGAGGGCTCCATCCTCATAACCTATTCACCTCCCAAAGGGCCACCTAGTAATACTGTCACAACCAAGGTTAAGATATGTGAATTGGGGATGGGAAAATGGCAACGTGGATTCAGTCTGAAACACCAGTCACCGTAGGTCCTTCAATGATAGCAACCTATTGGTCTCAGCCCTCCCAGCACCGACTGCGGTGCTTGCTGTGCATTATTTGCTTGATGTGTGTTTTGAGTGAATGAATCAGTAAGCAAGTGAGGAAAGCAGATGAAGATTGGAGAGGGGGTAGAGGCACTTAGTGGAGAGAAAAAAAGCAGAGAGGTGGCAAAGCTGGACTTTTTTAGTGTCCCTTCCACTGTTCCTTGGCAACTCCGGTGGGGAAGCATGGCACAGATGGAGTCAGGAAGCCTTATGCAAGATTTAGAGAACACTGTGAGAGTGACTCCCAGCCTTCCTGCTGACCCAGCTCATGAAGAAGGCTATATGCTTGGAAATGCAAGTTTCAGAAGCTGATATTTCCTGCAGTGGTTGCTTCAATAATACCAAGAATTTCAGAGCCAGAAATGAAGGGAAGAAAGAAGTTGGGTGTGAGACCGGGTGGGTCAGATACAGCCACAAAAATGCAGAGAAGGATGACACACGGATGCGGTCTCGAAACACGTGCGGAATGATGGGCACTCAGGGGGTCAGACCCATCTAAACCTTGAACCTTACACTACCCCAGCTCAGACGTCGTCATTTGGTGGGGGTGGGGACAGACTGGATCTGGCCAATGTAAAGGACCAAATAAGACCGGCCTAGGTGTTTTGCATTTTCCTTTAATTTAGATGAGTTGTTGAGATTTAGAAATGAGGAAATCCGTCTGGATTTCCGGCTTCTTGTAAAAAAGCAGAAGATTTAGGAACCATTGGCCTGTTTCCTTAAGGCCACCAGGGGCTGAGTGGGGGCGGGCTGTCTGCTTCCTCCACCTAACTACTTCATCCTATAACCTGCGTTCCTGGACGTGGGCTTTGCAATCCCCTGCTTCTCTGGGCACCACCCAGACTGGGCCTTCCTGGGAAGGAGGCTAACCACGAGCAGCCTTGTGCATAGACTCCTGAAAGGGTGAAGTTACATTAATGAGCCCTTCTGCTTAGTAGAAGTGAAGCTTCCTGGAGCCTCTCCATTATAAGCGCCAACAGAGAGTGTCACAATACTGTTATTGTATTGGGTGATTTAAAGAAACCAGGGTCCGTTTTTATAAATAAGACCAATTGTTCTCTCTCCTTGTTTGGGTCTGTTTGGCCCATCCCAAACGGTGGGAGAAGGTCTTCAGTTTACATCACATTATATATCTGGACTAAATGTCTAAGTAAAGACAAGTTTCCTCTGAATTTACGAATGATTATTAGTTTACCATAGCTCGAATTATGTAAATAACACTATGAGAGATGGTCATAAAAGTGGCTGCATTATGCAACTTGCAGCTATGCGAAATGTCATTTCCTGGTGGCATTTCCCTTCTGGCTGCCTTGGCATTAGTGTAAGAATTATTTATGACTCGGCATTTCCCCACAACAGCTGCCCACAGGTCAGAGTGATCCGAAGAAAAGAGCCACGCTGGCTTGACCCTTCCTGAATCAGCACTCATGGCTGAAGAGAGACAGCAAGCTCCCAGGGAAGGGCAGGGTTCAGCACTCTCTGGTGCTGTGGGTTCAAATCCCGACTCTGAAATGTACCAGCCGTATGGCCTGCAAACAACTGTACACACCAGAGGTCAGCAAGCAATTGACGTGAAGGGCCACTGTGGTATCTCTAGCTTTGCTCACCACATGATCTCAGTTGGCACTTTTCAGTTCCACAGCTGTGGTAGTGTGGTAACAGGCATTAATCTACTTGGACTGTTCCAACAATGTACTATAGCCTGGCTGCCCTAGTCAATAAAAATATATTCCTTACAAATCTGCAGTTTTGGCAGCTGGAATGCTGAGATCAAGGCGTCAGAGCTGGTTTCTCCTGAGGCCTGTGGTTGACTTGCAGGTGGCTGTCTTCTCCATGAGTCTTTTTGTGGTCCTCCTTCTGTGAGTGTCTCTTTGAGTACTCTTATTCTCTCTTTTTAGAGAGAGAGAGGCAGACAGACAGGCAGGCAGGCAGGCAGGCAGGCAGAAAGAGGACCTCACGCATGCTAGGCCAGCATTGTACCACTAAGCTAAAACACCATTCCCCACTATCTTCTTATAAGGATGCAAGACCTGTCAAATTAAAGCCCACATGTGACCTCATTGCAACTTAATTACTTTGGGGATTAGGGGGGAAATGAGGGTCGAGCTCAGAGTCTTCTTATTGACATACATCCTCATTTCATTTTGTTTTTTATTTTGAGATAGAGTTTCACTAATTTGCTAAGTTGCTCAGGCTGGGCTCAGAGCTGCAATCCTCCTGTCTCGCCTTTCAGAGCACTCGAATGACAGGCCTATACCAGCGGGCCTGTCCTTAATTACCTTTTAAAGACTGTATCTTCATCTTAAAGTATAGTCTCACTCTATAGTATTGAGGTATGGGAGTTAGGAATTCAACATATTGAAGAGGGCCACTACAGTGACTAATAGTATTATATTTATTGTGGTTTGATTATGTTCCCCAAATGTTTTGTGTCGGACACATCATCCCCAAATTCACATGTTAATTATGTTTAGAGGTGAGATCTTTGGAAAGTGATTGGGTCTGGAAGGGTGTGCCCTCATAAGTAAATTATGTTCTTGAATTAATAGATTAATATGTCTTTGAGGACATGTCTTTTATACAGAAGTAAAAATCTCTCCAGTGTGCCCACTCTGTCTCAGCACATGATCACCCTCCACCATGTTATGGTACAGCAAGAAAGCTCTCGCCAGATGCCAAGCACGTGTTGGCCTTTTACACTAAGACTTCTCAGCCTCCAGAATCATAAGCAGAAGAATTCCCTAATATTTATAAATTACCTACTATCAGATATTTTGATATAGCAACAGAAAGCAGACTAAGACAGCAAGGTATAATAGAAATTTGCTTAAAGTGTAGATCTTAGACACTTCTATCTCATACACACACACACACACACACACGTAACTGTGTGAAAGGATGGACAAATTATTGTAATCTACAGACTATAAAATCATTTCACTGTGTATGTGTGTTGTGTCTTAAATTTTATTTGTGATTTTAAAATTTGGGTAGAAGAGGTATACACAATCCATCCCCTATCACAGTACATGAATGAGTAGATACGGCTGTACATCAACGAAACTTCATTTGCAAAAGCAGGTTCATGAAAACAAAACAAAACAAGCAAAGAAGCAGACAGTAGCCCAGCTCACGGTCGTGTTGGCCCAGGTTTGCAGCCTAACATTAGGCTAGGTTTTCACTTCCAACTCACCTAGCTCTCACCTGGCTTTGAACCCTCTGTGATCAGCTCATCTGTGTGTCCTCCTCACTCTTGACTCCAGCAGCATCAGGTGACTCCCTTGTGAGCCAATCTTCCCTGGCCATGTTCCCTGCATTTCCACCTGCTACTCTGCCTGCCCCTTCTCCCAGTTTTTTGCTGACATTCACTCCTCATTCAAAACTACCAAATGTCAACTTCCTGGGCTCTGTTCCCTCTTTCAAGGTGATCTCCTCTCTACCGCCCACCTCCGTTACCCTTTACTGAATGCCCATGGCTTCCTAACATGTAGCTCCAGTGCATACCTTTTCTCTGGGTTCCTGCCCCTGACTCACTACCTCCTACCCGCTTCTCTTGTCAGCGTTTCTGTAAGGTTTGTGCTCTTAGTCTTGTTTATTTACTCTTTGAATTTCTTAGAGCATGATAGCCTCTTGGGTAAATTAAGTTCTATGCTAAAACCTTTCCCTCAGGCTGATGGTCTCTGAGCTGCGTCCCTCTCTTCTTCTCACAGTCTAATGGTGCTCTTTCACCTGCTTCCTGAATATCCTGTTCTTCTCAGTTCCTGTTATGTTAGCCCTCTTGAATTCACTATTCTCCAGTGACCACAGCCCAGCAGGCAAGGCTCCTGTTTAATGTGCTTATCTTTGTATCTGAGCACTGAGTACTAAGACTGGCATGTTATATATGGTTGTCTGAATAAATACTTGTGGTCTGAGCGAGAGACTTTTATTAGTGAAACCCCCTGAGACATTGAGAGTTGTTTAATACTAGTTTAGAGCTGTGCTTGTTTAAGATATGACCCTCAAAAAGATTTTCTAGTTGATACGTATAGATGTTGACTTAGAAAAGACAATACCCCCAAAAAACATGTTTGGTTGAAAATAAATAATAAGACCAAAACACATTCATATACCTAACCTAAGAACATCCTCAGTTAGTTTCACCTACTCTTGAATAGAATACTGAGAACACTCACATTGACCTAAGACTGGTCATTATGAAAGAGTATCATAGCACACGTCGTTAGGTTGGGAAAGATCAACACTGAAAATCTGAAGTAATCATTTCTACTTGCGTGCACATTGCTTTCACACCATCACAAAGAAAAAAAATTCTGAGTTCAATCAAGCCAAAGTCCATATACATATTGCCATCCCTTTCATTTTCCTAAATTCTTCCTGTATAGAAAATTGAGATCATTTCAAGAGCAAACATGCCACCTTCTAAATATTTCTGATGAAGTCTTTGAGGAAGATTATCCTGGTTCAAATTCCATCTCTACTGTCAAATATTTATGGAGTGCATTACTTTGAGTAAATATGTGACCTTGTTGGTCACTCTTAGGCTCTTAGCACCTGTAGGACAGCAGCACTAACACTTACCTGTATTAAGTACATAGGATATGGGCAGGGCCTGACACAATGCCTGGCATTAACAGAGGCTTCCTTTTCACTTAACAAATGTTTTTTGAACACCCACATATGAAACAATACTGTTGGGGGCACTGAGAATACCATGATAAGTGACTCAGACATAGGCTATGCTCGGGAGGTTCACATTCTGGTAGAGATCAGGGAGACAGATAAATTACAGTAGGTAGATAATAAATTGAATAAATTGAAGATGAAGAAGTATAAGTGGCAACATTTTTGCTTTGGGCTTTGGGAAAACACCAGTAAGATAGCCAGACATAGGATCCTCAAACATTCATTTTCCCCTTGTGCTGCCTTGCAGGGAGAAATCTTAGTCTATGGGTTCTCAAGGGGAAAGCCTCCCTCCAGCTCTCTTCTGGGCAGGAGCAATGCCAGCAGAAGTAAGAGGTGCCACTGGGGAGATCCTGGCTATTACTGGCATGTATACTTCGCCCAGCTGGCGGTTCACAGTCAGTGTTAGGCTTGGGTTCCTCATTCAGTAATAACTAATGTGCAAACCAGATTTGGCACAGAGAAGTGCTTCTGTGTAATTAAACAACTACCCCAGAGAGCGACGGGTGAAAGTAAAACCCCAGGAAGTCCCCATCTCTCTCACGGGTTTCAGATATGGATTGGAAAATTGGTTTTATCTTTACTTGCCTGAGGAAAGAAAATGAAATGAATCAGAAGCAACCAAAATAGAATAAATAGAACCTTAAACCCACACAAGGAAAGTGAAAGATTACTCAGGCCCCAGAGACCGTAGAAGACAGTATGGCTACTTTGGCTGTGCTGGAAGATGGTGCTGGTCTTCTCACATTTGTGGCTTCTCAGTGAGGAGTAGAAATGACTGAATTAAGTTATTGTCCTTGAAAGTGGGACTTAAATAAAATCCAAAAATGCTTTCCCAGCAGGTTCCAAACATTTTCTCCTATACGGTTCATGGGAAAGAATGAGGAAGAAAGAGCCATGAACAAGATACATTCCACAGCACTCATATGCCCTAAAGGAAGGACTTCCCTGCTCTCTCCAGGACACTGCTGGAGCCCCACAGTTGGCAAGGGTGGGACTTGTTACAGGAGACATAGTGATCGCCCTAGGGCTACTAAGAATCGTCAGCCTGCAAATAAAGCCTTCAGTCACACAAATGAGTCAACTGTGAAAAGCTGTTGAGAAATTAGCGAGGGTGGTGATACATTAAGATTTAGGAAGCTGTGGTCACAATTCTAACAGTTTGGCAGCTCTCAACAGAGCCAGGGTGCACATATTCAAGAGTGGCTCCCAAACAATATGCCAAGGGGGGTACCTATTAATACTCATCTATGTCTGTGCCAATCTCTTAGCAAGGAAATCAGTCTCTTCCTCAGACACTGAAAAATATCAAGCACAAATCTTCCCATGTTCAAGACCAATTTTGTGCTAAGGATTGTACCCTGGGCCTTGCACAGGTTGGGCTACACCCCTAACCCTCAAAACACTTTGTCATTACCACAGCTGCTGTGATTCCCTTTAATTCTAAACTTCAGGAGAGAAACAGGTGTGTCCTCCCAGACTCCCAGACTGTCTAGACTCTTCAATGGCCAAGGGCCCTACCATAGAAGGTGGTCTGTTGAACCACCAAGTACCTTTTGTTCCTATGTCTTAATAGCAAAGGACCTTGGTTTAAAAAAAAATCTCTGTTCCCGTATTTTCAGGATCTGAGCCCCCTTTCTCTATTTCAAAGAGAAAAGAGTGACAGCTGACTCAAAAATGAGTACTAGGGTGTTTGGAGAAGTGAAACTTGCTGCATTCAACTGCAGAGAATCCAGTGTTTTCAGAGCCATTATAAGTATGGTCACATTTCTGTTAGGGTGATCTAACATAGAACAATCACACTGTATAGTCTATAAACAAGTTATTTTTTCTTTTGAGACAGGATCTCTTTCTACAGTCTAGTCAGGCCCTGAGCTCACTGTATAGCCCAGGCTGCTCTTGAACTCTCTGCAATCCTCCTGCCTCAACCTTCTGAGTGCTGGGATTACAGACATTCACCACCATACCCAGATTATGTGGTGCTGGGGAATTGAACTCAGGGCCTTGAGCTTGCTAGGAAAGCACTTTAACTGCTGGGCAGATTTTAATTGAACAAATTGTTAGGTCAAAGAAGGAACCTGGGTAGCTGGTCCAAGTATAATCCCCTGACCCCCACTGCCATGACCCTGGCCTGGCTAACAAGTCCAGGTACAAGACCAGGTAAGAGACAGGAAGGATAAGAGAGCAAAGCGGTAATATAAAGAAGTAAAAGGGATCACAAAAGGAGTAAAAGGGATCAGGAAAAGGGAGCTCAAAGACCAGCAAAAAGGGCTGACTACAAGGGCTGGAGCAATAGCACAGCAGTTGGAGTGTTTGCATAGCATGTGCAAACCCTGAGTTTGATTTCAGAGATCCACATAAACTGGGTGTGGTAGTTCATGCCTGTAATCAGGAGACTGAAGCAGGAGGACTGCTGTGAGTTTGAGGCTAGCGTGGGCTGCATTGTGAGGTCATGAGCAGCTTAGACTACAGAGTGAGACCCTGTCTCAAAATAACTGAATAAATAAATAGATGCACACGTGTATAAATAATAAACAAATAAATACAGTAGAATAGATTTTAAAAAGGGCTGACTATGGGGTGAACAGAGTTTTTACGGCACGTGGGTGGATTAGCCAGAAGGAGGGTGAGGGATGGGGCTGTCTAACTGCAGCGTGGAGCAGGGATTGGGCAGAAAGAGTGCCAAGCAGAGTTAGCTGGTAGGTTAGGAGAGCAGGTAGGTGGTCAGTCGGTTAAGAGAGACAGGTCCCTGCTCGAGGTCTGTGTTTTCATTAGTTGGCCAATTGCTAGGCCCAGCAAAGTTATTGTGTCATGGCTGGAGAAATCAGGTTGGCATGGCCAGGAAGGAATGATGGAATAGCTGTCTGAAAGGCAATGTCATATACAGAAATCCATGCTCCATGTGTGGAACAGAGGACATGTTCAGCACAGGAGTCGCAGCCCAGGGGCCCCACCCACACCATGTGAGTACACTTAGCTTAGGTTTACTTGTAACGACTGTACTCCTTTTCAAAATTCATCTTGATTTAGAAATTAGAGAAAGATGCTCTCAAAAAACATTTGAAAGACTGGTGCATACCTCAATGTTAGGTCATGTGCCTAGTATGTGCACTAATTTATTCAGAGACAGTCTTTAGAAAGATGGAAGACCTTAGGCCCAGAGGTTGGCTCAGTTGACAGAAGCCAGGTGACAGAGCGGGAGAAAATACGGATGTTTCCCACTGTATCCGTATTTGAACCTTTGATTTTTATACTGTGTGTCTCTATTGCCTCCTCAGAAATAATCCTTTCATGATGTACAAAGCCTTACAAATTTTGTCACAAAATCCTCTAAAACTCCGCTTTTCCTCTAAATCAAGACATTCTTTCAAAGCTGAGAGAAAATGATGAATTAAAGCCTTCCTCACAAGAAAGACCAGACTCCGAGAACTCCGCCTGCGGGGAAGGGTGAAGCATCCTGGCGAGGGATTTGGAGGGGCAGAAGAGGAGATACCTGTCTCACAGCATTTGGGCGGTTCGCCCAAACTGAGCGGCAGCGAAATGCCAAGCACATTCGAACCAGGTCTTTTTTCTCGCTGTAAACTCCCTCTTCCAAGGGAAGCCCTTCGCAGTCCTCAGAGCCAGCTTCCGTTTTTAACTAACTCCTTGAGGGATCTTTTTCAATTTCTCCAGTTGACTTTCAGCGAAGAACAGGGTGCTGTCAGGGCTCCTTTATCATTGGACATTGGTGCCTTGTGTTAGGTGATGACCCTCTGGGAATGCTGTGTGCCACCACAGAGTTACAGGATCCGGCGAGCGGCAGAACGGCTCATCGCCCCTCGCAGGGAAGGCGGCTGGAATCACTGCTCTGCACTAGACATCAGATAAACCGAAACCAGATGGTATCTGAAGAAATGTGGCTGGCAGCCACCAACTGTGACTCGCACCCCCTTCCAGACCAAGAATAGCCGGGTAGGGCCGGCTGGCTGGGCCGGCTCTGAGAGAAAGGAGCTGGCGGTGGGGTCTGGGCAGGGGGCGGGCCGAGCTGCCTCACCCAGACCCCATTCTGAGCTCCGGCCTTCTGCCAAGCCCAGAACAAGCGCACGGTCCATCTCCCTCCCGTGGGTGAGGGGTGTCCTCAGAATAAAGTGTTTGTGATCGGAGCTCAAGACAGCCACTGATTCTCTGCCTCACGACGCGGGTCTCTTTTGAATATCTCAACAGAGATATTGAGAGAGAGCAAGTCTCCACTGCAGGGGCCGCGATCCCACGTGGCTGAGAGACTCTGAACCCGGGATAGGGACTCCTCCCACCCGCTGGCCGGCTGTCCCCACTCTGGCGTCACTTTCGGCCTCGCGGATTAGGTTTTGGGGCTAATCCTGCTCCTTCCAAACACAGTTTACGAATCTGTCCTGGGTATGGGAGGTGGGCCAAAAATTCCTGCTGAAGGGTGGGCGCTGTTTTTCCGCCCAGTCAGACCTGCGAGTGCACATCGCCCTCTTGTGTCCGGGACACGTCTGACGAAGTTGTTTCCTAGGTCTGCAGACGGCAGCAGAGCAACCGAAGCCTTTCTGTCTTGTTTAAGCCTAAAAGCTCAGCATGAACGCAAAAATGCTGGTGTCCCCTGGACGTGGGGAAAAGTCCTGAATTTTCTAAGTGGGATACTCATAAGGATTGAACTCAGGCCTCTGAACATTAAAAAATAAGAATAAGGCATGATAAAATCCAAATTCAACAGCTCGTAGGCAGAAAATTCTGCCTCCTCGCGGAGCTGCACACGTCTCATAAGCTGAAAGTCCAACCATAAAATAGAACGGCGAGGGTCGTCGCCTAGTGACTCCATCTTCGATGCATCACTCTGTGAATCACCTTTCGTGTCTTCCTCAGTGTTACCTCTCTCCACCGCACACACTCACCCAGATGAGGGTGTTTATGCCCCCGACTGCAGGGGGTCGCACCAATCGCAGCTTAAAAGCTGCGTATCTTGCTCCAACAGCTTCTCATGGGAAGAGAAAGTCTTGGGTTTCCGGCCCTGGTCAGCCGGAACAGGCTGTTGCCATCAGTGAGTGCATCTTCCTTCCTTCCTGTTCCCCTTCCCATTCTTGGACTACAGCCTTTATTCTACATTCCTGCGATCTCACTTGCTTTCTGAGCTGATTCCAGACAGTGGTTGACCACAAAACTGACACCAAATTGAAACGCCCCACCCTCAAGGCAAGAGAATGCTACCTCAAGGGATTCGCTCCCTCCAGAAAATATCAAAACACCAGACTGCCTTACTCAAGCTCCTGAAAAAAAGTCTGATTTCCACATGTAAGCATCTAACCTGATCCTCATATGAATATTTACCTCTTCCCTTAAAACTTGGAAGATAATACACGAGACACTAAAACCTCTGCTTTCTTCCACACTGTTGACATCCTGTGTTAGTCAGCCTTCTGTCTACCTCGGGGATAACGTACCTGATACCTGCAGCTTAAAGAGAAGAGGTTCACTTTGGCTCATGGTTTCAGTCTATGGGCAACTGGTTCCAAGGCAGGAATATCACATTGGAAGTGCTTGGTGAAGACAAGCTACTCAACTCATGACATCCCACCAGGAAAGAGTAGGTGAAGAGCCTGAGAGGAAGGAGCCAGAAACCAGATATAGTCTTTAGGGTTAGGTCCCCATGACCCACTTCCTCCAGGTAGGCCCTACCTCCTAATAGTCCGTTCAGCTATGAACTCATTCATGAGTTAACTCATGGGTGAGGATAGTGTCCTCATAATCCAATAACCTGTCCAGGAACATCCTAATCCAGTCAAGCTGACAATTAAGATTAACCAGCACACATTCTGAATAAAGTCCACTTTCTTTCTCCTGGGTGTTGATTTTCTGTGGGCTGAGCTTCCAGATCTGAGTTCAGACCATGTCTTCCCTCTCTTGTCCTTTCTTTAAGACAGGTAAAAAGGTATGTTCCTGACAAGCCTGACGAACACCTGAATCTACAGTTCTTATCAGAACTGGCTCAAGGATGACATGGATGGAATTGGTGGATCAATTCTATGATTTTTACAGAAAAAGAGACTAGAATAAGAGAATTCTTCCCACAGACACTTTGAAAGTCATCATCTGAAAGCTCACTTGTATGTTGTCCTGGGTTGGGTATTACAAATAAAGAATTAAAAAAAAAAAAAAAAAAGGCATGCTTTGACTAGTGGCAAAAGACACCTTTCACCTACGTTCATTTTATGGCTCTCCCTCTTACACACGGGGACCTCAATTCCAGGACACTGCCATGAGAGCCTCTTCAGGAGTTAGTTATGATATATATAGCACCCATGTAGGTGTTCCGTGAACAGCCTGGACATCCTGGCCAGCAGCCTGCAAGGAATACCTTCTTGATGAAAAATGGCTAATGCTCAGATTATGCATTCAAAGTCTTGCTCTGGGTACATCATTCCCTTCAGACCTTTGGATTCTCTCTACCCTTTGTTCTTCAGGATGTACCCAGTTTTTAATAGAGCCTAATCACTTGCCTTTAGGAGGCAAAGCTCTCCTGACAAAGGCATGACCTATGTTTATAAAGTAGTGATTACACCAATGTTAATGATAAGGGGTTCTTCCGGGGTAGCGCCGCAGTTCTGAAAGTCCATCAGGCAGGCTTCCTCTATCTTCTTCATCGTCTCCGTGAGCAGAGGTCTATCTTCTTTCTTTCTTTTACTACCTTGATTCCACAGACCAAAGAGCGCTTAGTCCAGTAGGTCGAAGTCAGTAGGTCTGACTGTGGCCTCGGAGGTCTCTGACAAGAGCACACTGCTTTTGTAACTAACGTGTAGGAGGAGCCTGGTTTGGACTGAGCTAGATGATTCTGGTAAATTTGCCTCTCATTTCCTTTCAGAGTAATTCATGCTAAGGCTAAAGGTTGGGGCTTTTCTGGTTTCTTTGTCTTGACTGTAAATGACATTAGATTAAAAATATGTCACCTCCACCCTGTTGTCACCAGAGCCAAGGGTGGGGGTAGCCAGCTCGATGCTCATGAGGAGCATTTCCGGTGATTCTAAAGGATTTTCCTTTGTCTGAGGCATGAGTGAGGAAGCTTCTTGGGAAGACAGTGAAGTCTGCTTACGCCTGGCCATTTTCTGTCCTCTCTTCGCCGGGTCTAATCTGGGTCCTATGCCAGTAGTGCAGCGTGTGGCTCACTAGACTTCCCACCCTTTTCCTAAAGCACTCTTTCCAGGGTGACTGCAGCGCAATTTCTGCTCCCCTCTCTCCCTGTCCTGGCTCTGCTCTCCTGGCTCCTGGAGTGTGGGGATGGAGGGACTCTTCCTTTGCCTTTTTCTGAGCTCCTGGAATATCCTCCCAATAGCTTCCCGAATTTCTCCATGTGGATGACTCACAGGTGTTTCCAATTCAACTGACATTCTTGCTTCATGGCAAATAATCCCAGCAACGAAACTGCTCCTCCTCCCAAACAAAGAATGGCTGTATGTGAATGATGGATATGTTAATTAGCTGGATTGTAGGAATCATGCCACCAAATCCATGTATCTTAACACATGATGCATATCTTGAATATATATGAGTTTGTCAATCATACCAATACAAAGCTGTCATTTACAAATGATAATATTGTAGCCGTGCAAAATCAAAAGAATCAGTAGAAAATGTTACTGCAAACTATACAGCAATGCAATGTAACAGCAAAAACATTCGTATTTAAGTAGAGCTGTCAGCAAACATGATAGAATAGCAAATAGACTTTATGACACATACCTGCAATCCCAGCTCTCTAGGACACTGAAGTAGGAGAATCATAAGTTTGAGTCCAGCTTGAGCCACTTAGCAACTTAGAAAGACCCAGTCTCAAAATTAAAAGGGAGGCGGGGGGAGGCCCTGGGTTCAGTATCATTGTTGTGGGGGAGGATGAATAAGGAAAAGAATAGCAAATATAAATAATGATACAACAAACACTTCATAAAAGGAAATGGCTGCAGTATTTAAAATGAAAAAAGAAAGGCTCCTTCCACCATAGGGTGGTCAGGCCAGAACCTGGAGCAATTCTTGACCACTGGCCTCTCCAATACTCCTTATCCAAACAATCTTTCTTTCTCTTTTCTTTCCTTTCTCCCCTGGTCCTGGGCATTGAAGCCAGGGCCTTTACACTAATTCACATCTCTAACCCTTCCTTTATTTGTTTCAGACAAGATTATGTTAATATCTAAGTTATCAAAGCTGGGCTCAAACTTAGGCTCCTTCTTTCTCAATGTCCCAGAGTGGTGGGGTTATAGGTGTGTGCCGCCACACCTGGCTCAAAAAATCATTAATGCCTTTTAAACACAAGTCAACTCTGTGAGCTTCCTCTGCCTCCATTGCTGTGCCTCCACTCAAGGGTCACCACCTCTCTGCCCCTTGCTGCTTTTTCTTGTACAGCTGATATTCAGGAAATTCTTCTCTGTTTCTATGCCTTCTAGAGTTTTACCTGTTTTTGTCTTCCAGTAGGTTCAGTGCTTCTGTATTGATATCCAGTTCTTTGATTTATTTTGATCTGATTTTAGTGTGTGGTGACAGACAGATCTAGTTTCATTCACCTGCATATGGAAGTCTAGTTTTTCCAGTACCATTTGTCAAAATGCTCTTTCCTCCAGTGGACTGATTTGACCCTCTGTCTAAAATCAGGTGCTGAGGGTGTTTGGGTTTGTTTCCATTCTGTTCCACTGGTCCTCCTGTCTCTTCTCACACCAGTACCACATAGATTTAATCACTGCTGCTTTGTAGTGTATTTTCAAGTCTATAGTTGTGATTCCTTCAGCTTTCTTCTTATTGCATAAGATTGCTTTGGAAATTCTGGGTCTTTTTTGGTTCCATATTAATTTTAGGGTTTTCTATTCTAGTTCTATGAAGAGTGCTGTTTTTATTTTATTTGGTATTGCATTGAAACTGTATAGCAGCTTTGCTAGTGCGGCCATTTTGACAAAATTAGTCCTTTCTATCCAGGAATATGGAATGTCTTTTCATTGTCTAAAGTCCTCTTCAATTTCTGTCTTCTGGACCCTGTAGTTTTCTCTGAGTAGGTCATTCACTTCTTTGGCAAGCTTTATTCCTAAGTATTTTTGTTGATGTTGTTCTTGCTGCTATTGTGGAAGGTATTGATTTCTTGATTTTCTTCTCATTCCATTCATTTTGGTGTACAGGAATGCTATTGATTTGTAGATATTAATTTTATAACCTGATAATTCACTGAATTTATTTATTAGTTCAAAGGGTCTTTGGGAAGAATTTTTGGGGTTTTTGATGTAGAGTATCATGGGTTGATTTCTTGATTTCCTTCTTGCTCAATTTGTTATTGATAGAGAAGAATACTATTGATTTGTAGATACTGATTTTATAACCTAATATGCAGCTGAATTTATTAGTTCTAAAAATTTTCTGGTGGAATTTTTGGGAACTTCAATGTAGAGTATCATGCCATCTGCAATTAGGGATACCTTAACTTCTTCCTGTCAAATTTGTATTCCTTTTATTTCTTTCTCTTGCCAAAATATCAAGCACTGTGTTGAATACTCTGGGTGATGGAGGAAATCTTTGCCTTTTTTGTGAATTTAGTGTGAATGGTTTCAGTCTTTCTCCATTTAGGATGATGTTGGAAGATGAGTTGTTGTAAGTAGCTTGGATCAGGTTAAAGTAAGGTCATTTTGTTCTATTTTCTTCAGAGTCTTTGTCATGAGTGGGTGTTAGATTTTACCAAATGCTTTTTCCACATCTACTAAGATGATCATATGATTTTTATCTGTGCATCTGTTGATATGATATATTCATTGATTTCTTAATCCTTTAGTCTGGATTTCTATTTTTTTGAATACCTATAATTCTGATATTAAGTGTCTTTAATTCATCTATAATTTGTTGGTACCTTTTTCCTTATTTAAACATGGCATTATTTGAACGTCAGTAAGAGTTTGGCCTGCTAAGTCTGCCCTATAATCTAGATAAGAGATTTTTCTCCTAACTTTGGGTCATTCTGTTTACCAAACTTACCAAAGAACTTTTCATCTCTGATACTTTTCCTTTATCTTTTCATGTTTTTGAAATTATTTAGTGAACTGTCATTCATTTCTTGTACTGAGTTCTGTAGTTCTACTTAGCCTTGCATGTGTTTCTTTAAATTCTTTATCTAAATCTTATATTGTGCTGGTTGTTGTTTGAGTCTGTCTTGTATTTTTCCAGCAGATTTATTTTTTTCAATGTTTAGGAGTTTTGAATCTTTCTAGGTCCATTTGAGTATCCCTTGGTGGACTGAGGACTTCTGAGAAGTCTTGCACCCATATTTTCTCATCTTGCTGATGGGTGTTTCTTTGGCTTGCAGTGGTATTTCTTTAGACAGTCTCTGATTTCCAGTCAAAGGGGTAGGGGGGAGGGCTCTGATTTACATAGTTCCTGGTTGGTGTGTTGCCCTTTGGCTGTGTAATGTGCTATCCGGGATACTGGGGGGTTCCTTATTACTGACTACATTCTTCACACCTTCAGGCCCATAAGTTACTGCTTGGCCCACCTTGGAAAGGCTTTTCCACTCTGGCAGCAGCTGCCAGTCCTGGCACCCTCAGGCCTCCTTCTGGGGTGAGGGTGGCCCACTTCTCACGCCTATTCTGGCCCCCCTGCTAGGGTGCAAGGCTGCTACAGAGGGCGTAGAAGACTTGCTGCTGCTTCTTCTTTTGTTTTCCACAGCAATGGCTCCAGCTCTGGGCTGCGCTGTGCTACAGGATGCAGAGGATTCTCTGCTTTATCATGTTGGGGTGCTTGTCTCCGCAGTGCCAGCTCTAGCCCCAGGCCGCGGTGCACCTCACAGGACACACACGGCTCCCCTCCTGACAGGGCGGTGAGGCACGCTTGTTTCCACGGCACTAGCTTCCTACAGAATGGCTGCTAGAGCTACTGAGGCTTGGCTTGCTCGGCTCTGCAGCACCTCAGGCCAGATTCTCACCCTGCTGCAGCCACCACTGCCATGATGTGCAATGTGCAGGCATGCAGAGGGTGTGGAAAGCTCACTGTCCCCACCCCATTCGTTCTGTAATACACTCCACAGTGTGCTGTCTCTGCCGCGCCCTCAGGCCTTGCGTGGGGTGAGGGGACCCATCGCTCAGGACCTCTTCAGCCCCTGTTATCCCACCTCTGGTTTTCCCTGGTATCCTTGGATTTTATTATACTCACTTTCCTATAGCTATCTGCCTTCCTCATTGATGTCTTTGGGAGCAGGCTCCCTGAGCTCCTACTCCAGTGCCTTCTTGACTCCGCCAGCCTCCCTGCTTCGATTCTAACAGTTAGAGGCGAATCTGAGATGGGAACACATCTGGAGATCCAGAGGTGGGTGCTATGAGCAGGGAGAGAGCAGGGGAGGGATACGAAAATGGAAATCAGAAGGGCCTAACCAGCCATTTTGGGGAGTTTAAATTTTATTTTGAAAAGACACTGAGGGGTTTGAGGGTAAGGAAGTACTATGGTTTCGATCCGGAATGTCCCCCAAAAGGCCCACGTACTTGAATGTGCAGAACACCTACGGGACCATGTGCTGTTGAGAGGTGGGGCCTGGTCGGAGGGGCAGGTGGCTGGGACATGACCTGGAAGGGCACATGCTGGCTTCGCCCTCGTTACTGTCCTGGCTTCTCAGTTGCCATGCTGTGAAGAGCTTTTCTTTGGTTCTCTGCCACGTGCTGCCGGCATTGCCAGCTGCCTATGAATGGACTGAAACCTTCTAAAACTGTGAGCTAAAATAAATCTCTTGTTACTTAAGCTGTGAGGGTCAGATTTTGTGTCCCAGCAACAAAAAACTAAGACAGGAAGAGCATTAAACAAAAGAAGGGGAAATTATCAAGACCAGAAAGAAGCAAGTAGAGCAGGGACGCCTACGTGAGAACAGCGGTGCAGCTGGAGGTCGCGTGCTCACGCCAGCCAAGACCTAATAGGGTATGTGATTTTTTTTCTGCTTGCCAGATGTTTGCCATCTATTCTGAGTGCAGAGAAGGACCAGCCTCAAACTATACCAGCGTTCAGGTTAGATACATGGGGGAAAAAATCTGACTGCATAGGGAGACTGAATAATCCTTTTAATCTCTGAGGATAGGAGAGACAACTAATGATTTTTTTTTTTTGGGGTGAAATCTACCTTGAACACAGTGTTGAGGATCCCTAACAATTGGATGTATATGAATCTGGATGATTTGTTTTCATGTTTATAGTCACTGCATGAAAATTTGACCTGAAGTCTAATGTTGTATGTCAATTATCTGATGTGTTCGGAGATTCTAGTGATTGCACAATAAACAATCTTCAAGTTAAGGAAACACAAAATATGGAAATACCCCTTATAATATTTTTTAAAGTGCCTTATAAACTACATTAATGACAATAAGGTCAGAAGTTGTCTCTCGCCATTGCTTATTAATCATTAACTGAGCATGTGATGCATCTGTATTGCATAGAATCCATAGGCGGGAAATGATACGGGGAAGAGGGAAGCCACAGTTGGCAATAAAAACTCTCCTCTGTCACTGACTCAGGCACTAAGCTCGTCAGGCCTAGCTTTCAATCTCAAGATAATCACAATGACATCAATGAGCAGGACACAGGACATGATGTCCAGCTATTCTTCTTTTAGTTATGAGCCCTAGAGGGGAACTGAAGGAGGATGTGGAAGAGACATATTTTCTGTCCTCAGAGTAGAAATCTAGAAGGAAACCCCAAACTGGACCTCAGATCCTGGACCAAAGGCAACCACAGGCCAAGGTCCAGGAAAGAACACTGAGAAACAAGAAGTAGAACAAACAAATTGGGAGGTGGGCTCGAGCAATGCCACAGGTGGGGGTGGTGCAGTTCTGTGGCTTCAGGCAGGGCGTGGACAAAACCCATGCCCTGGGGTCATGGAGATCTGGCTTGGAATCTCATCTCTCTGTCACCCGGTGGAAACCCCTGGGCAAGATGCTGGAACTCTTGGAGTCCCGATAGCCTCATTTTCAAAATGGAAATCCTGGGGGTTTTAGTCATCTGAGGACATTGGTATTGGTGAAGAAAACAAAGCTGAAGCCAATGTACTTCAACAGGATCTAAAGTTCCACAGCAAATAATTTAGTAACATGCTTGCAACCCTATATTTGAAAATGAAATTAAAATTTTTGAATAAAAATAATCATAGTAGCTAACAACATAGGTTGTAATTATAATGATGTGTTTATTTTTAGAGCAAAGAATGACTCAGATTTGTTTGTGAAGCAGTGGCCTTTCTTTCCTGATGACATTCGCCCTGCTGCAGGGCATTGCCAGTCTCCATAAGTCTCTCCCGCTGCTCTGACAGACAGCAAATTCTGTCCCTGATGGGCATTCTAGGGTCAATGTATTTCTTATGACATCAGACAAGGAACGAGCAAATATGATTGTATGCAACATTAATTTTTAAACTTTATGTGGGTTAAAGCCCCCTCACACTTCTAATTTTTTGCTTTAGTTTTCCATTAAACTATGAATATATAGAGTACATGTGTATCTACATGTCTGTTCTTGGGAGCATGGTAGACTGCTTTCTGAGAAGCCTTCCCTCTCTGCGAAATACTTAGAAATTCTGGATAAAATGGAACAAAGATCTCTTTAACTGTGGAGCTGGCCCAGAAGAATAAAGATGGCCTCCATAGAAAGCAATGCAGCTGCAGTGAACCTGGGTAATGAGGTTTGCTGGAGTCCAGACCTCTGCTGGAAGCATAGAGCCTTAAAAGGCCACTGGAACAAAGTAGGGCTTGGAAAATACCCCCAGGGCCAAACACATTACCTAGTATGTTTCCCATTGTTTTGAGTGGCAGGCATATTGTAAGCAGAAGGAAGATTTACAGAAGCATAGTTTGGTGTGTGTCATTTTTAGATACACACACACACACACACACACACACGCACACACACACACAGAGGCATAGCCAAATACTATGTTGTTCCATTAAACTTCCTTTTTTATTCTGACTTTGTTTTAGAGGTCTTTTATAATGTATGCACCTATTTCATTTTTATAAGAGCCTGCCGGTGAGCACCTATTGTGGGTATAATTTCATTTGAAATTTCAAAACCACCCTCCCACTTTTGTGCATTTCTTTTGTTTTGCTTTAGTTTTCCACTGCGCTTACAACTCGCTAAGTGTGCTGGATGTGCATGAATTATGCTACCTTCGTATTTTCTTGTGGGGGTGGGAGCGTCTGAGATGAGGATTTGTGTATTTGTACATATAGTGAGCTCTGCACACGTATTTGTTAGATGGACTAACCAACTAGCTGGGCTTCAAACACTTCCGCCCAGGCTTCCTTTTACACTACTATAAGTATTATCACAAGTGCCGCTACATGTGCAGAATCAAGAGTCAGATTTCTGCCTCTTAATAGCGAGGCTCAAGAGATTAAAGACAGTGAGGAAAACTAACTCTCTTCAGAAACGAGTGAGGCAGCTCATTGGTTTTTTTTTTTTACGCACAATTATTTGCTACAAATGCATAATAAATGCCTATTAGAACTGTTGACCTAAGGTTTTCCTGGAAAGTTTTTTTTTATTTTTCTTGTAATATCCTGCTGCAGAGAGGGAGCAAGACTCCAAAAGAGTTTACTGCTTCACTTCCCCCTTTACTTCCTTTCATCCTTCGCTCTAATCCACCATCTATATTCCCAGGTAGGAGAAGAAAGCAGGGAAGTTTCGTCATTTTCCTGTATTTATTTACCTATTTTACTCAAAATTGAGGCCAGGAACGGAAGTGAGTGTTGTAGAAAGATGAGAAATGGTAAACGTAAAGATTTATGTTGGATTAAAATAAGGAACGTTTGCTTTCAGTAGATAGCGTTCACAGGCAATGCAATGTGCAATGTGAAATAGGATCATGGGCGTGACCACTGGAGTCATGAGGATTAAAGGAATCTTGTGTGTTTGTTTTGATTTGATTGTACTGCTAAAGATAGAACCCAGGACCTCTCCGGCTAAGCAAGTGTTCTGCCACTGCGTTCTGTCCCAACCTCCAAGGGAGGAACAATTTGTGAGGAAGGACCTGCTTAGGCCAAATGTCTGGAAAGGGGCTGCCTGGCACCCCTGGTTCATTTCCCAGTTATTAACACATCATGAATTTCCTTCCCAAATTCCCACCTACAGCATCCCAGCATTAGAAATGACCAGAGTTTCACTTTTCAAATATTGAAGAATATGTCCTCTCTCTCTCTCTCTCTCTCTCTCTCTCTCTCTCTCTCTCTCTCTCTCTCTCTCTCTGCCTCAGGTAACTTAGCAAAGAACAAGAACAAGCCCTGCTTTACATAAGTAGAATTTTAAAGGACCTGTAGGATTGGCACCTTGGGATTTCACTCTTAGAAGATGTGCTATAGAAGATCATGAGCAGGACAGTGGTTAAAGCACTTGCCTAATAAGCACAAGGTCCTGGGTTCGATTCTGCTGCATGCACCACGTAAGCTCAGTGTTGTGGCACATGCCTGTGATCCCAGTATGTGGGAGGCTGAGGCAGGAGGATTTCAATGAGGTCAAGGCCAGCCTGGGCTACACAGTGAGATCAGAATCAGACTGGACTACTGAGGCAGACCATGACTCAAGTGAAAACAAACAACACCCCCTCCTCCCCCCCAAAAAAAACCCACTGTGGCTGATGCTCCTGCCCGACGAGCAACTCATTTGTCCCCTGGATAATGAGAACCTCTTCTTGCCTGACCTCACCCTTCAGTGCTGGGGCACCATGGGCGACACAGACAAATATTCGAGTGGCTCGCAGGCCGCCCTCCTCACTGGCCCCACACCTCTCTGGGCTGCTCCCTGCCCCCTACTCTGCCCTAGTGCCAAACCTGGGTACGCCTGGCTTTCTGAGTCAGCGCAGCCACTCCATGCCTGGGTCTGGACGTCCCCATTCCTGACTGCACACAGGCCTGGTCTTGTCATTTGCGCGATCGAGATTTCAGTACAGATGGAAACCCACAGCCAGTATGTCCAAATATTTTTAAATGGCATAGCAGGTTAACACTTGTGCAAAACACACTCTAATATTCTGCCTTATCAAATATGCTTCCCTAACAGCCAAATGAAAAACTATGTAGGAATCTGAGGGATTTTGCATAATAACTAAGACAACAGAATTTCATCATTGTTGCATTCTGGCTAGGTGATCTTTCAGTGGGCCAGGGTACTGCAGTCAGTAGGAACATAAAGATAAGTTATGATACATTTGTTACAGAATGCTTTCCTCACCTTTACCTCAGCAAAATGATTAAATTTCTCTAAATAATAAAGATTTTAAAAGTAATTTGCTGCTATGAACATGGGTATGACCCACATCACAACTCTTGTGGAACTTAAAACAAAGAACAAGGTGAAACAGGAGGGTGGTGGGGGAGGGAGGGACGGGAAGATAGGGGGTGGGACAAAAGGAGAGTGGGAAAGTCCTTGTCACCTTAATGAATGGACATAATGAATGTCCAAACTTTTAAATGAAAATTATGTAAGTGAAGTTGCAGTATTCACTTATCCTTTAGAAATATAAATACATTTTAGCCAGAAATATGAAATTAAAAATATTAACAAGCCCAGTGTTTAGTGTTCATTTATTACTGTGATAGACAGGAGTTTAGGGAAGAGAAAGGACAGAGTAGGGTACGCGGTGAACCCCTACTCCCTCCACATTCCATCCAGGCTTGTGTTTCAGCTGAGGCTGGTTTTTAGCTTCTTGGGAGGAAGGGCTGTTGCCAGCAGAAGTGTTGCTGTCAGCAGAAGTGTGGCTGTAAGAGGCAGTGCTGCTCCTAGGCGGCCATCAGCCTCTGTTCCCGGGCAGTTGCTCCTAAGAGACAGGCTCTTTCTGTGCCGAGATCTTTGGACATTCTGTACTTCAATTGCCTCATGGTTACCTAAATACTGAGTCATGTAACTCGGCAGAAGTGTACCTGATTAGAAATCAGAGGCCATGTTCAAGTCCAGGTACTGCTGGACATGCTTGGCCAAATCAGTCAGCCTCCATGAATCTGGCTTATTTATTGATATATATTGCGTATTTATTTACAAAATAATAAGGTTGAATTAAGATCTTTCCAGGTATTATAGCATATAAATCTATCAAGTTCTCGAAACCGGTAAGATCTGTTGAGGCCCTCCACCCTCACCCTAATGATTTCTCTTGTATATCGCATACTTTTCTCTTATATGCGTTTTAATTGTAGTAGAAATTAAAATCTGTTCATATAAAAATTCACTCTCAATCCAGTATGAGTGAGCTATTAAGCATAATCTGCATTACATGAAAAACTAGCCAAAGCTCACCTCCTGAGGGTGCAAAAATTCACACTAGCAAACTCAATGGGAAAAAAAATTATGTATTCCATTCACTTGAAATGTTATCTTTGTGAAACTTCTGTATTTACACCATATCTACTAAGTGATTGTGTACTGTATATTTCTTACACTTTCTGTTCCCTTGTATTTCCAAATATAATTTCTTAATAAAATGCAGCGAACAGATAATTTTCTTGTTTTTGTTTTGATGTCTTCCTTGAGTGATAGAGCTAATGTTTGGAAACACCGGTTGCCAACTTGGGTAAGGCTACAGGATGGAGACAAAGGACTCTCTGAATTTCCTAGAGTCACTCTAGCTACTGACACAAATGTACACAGTGAGTCAACAGAGCAGAAGCTCCTTCCTGCTGATGTCAACCCTACTGAGCAGCTCAAGGTGGGCCAAGGGAATGTGGGCAGGGGCGCTGCTCTTCCTGTAGTTATTCAAGGATCTAGATTGAAAAAAAAAATGTTGACACTTTTCATGACATATCCCTTAAGGTAGCCTAGTTGACTCTAGTTTATAGTGCGAAACCAGATGCTAAGCCAAGCCCATCACTTCTTAAGCTCCTTGGCTTGAAAGTGACAGTGCTTTCTTCCCATTGGTTAGTGGTAGTCACCTGGTCCCACCAAGATATAAAGGGGGGGAATGTTGGGAAATGTATCAGTGCAGAGACGCAATATGAAAAGAAAATGTGTGTCATTTATGGACAGTTATCTACATGTGCTGGATAATGCCTTTGCCATAATGGAACTGATTTGTTTGGAGGACATTTAGAAGGAGATGTGCTGGGACCCCTTAGGGAAGGTCTACTAGCCATTTCTATCACTTGAACCTCCTGGAGTGAACATGTCAAGTGGCAGGGCTCAGTGCATGGTTGTGAGGTACCTTGAAGTCATGTGAACTTTCCCTAGGATGGAGATTCAGGGATGGACTGGGGACTGAGAGGTAGTGAGAAGACTGAACACAAGACAGTAGGAGCTAGAGAGCTTTGACTTTGTTTTTTAAATCTTCCATGTTATTCTACAGTCACAAGGATGAATATTTCCAATTGTTCTACAACATCTGGTACATGAACCTGATAGAACCTAGATCATCACAGAAAAGGTTTCATCGTGCAATTTGATGAGATGACTGTGGCAGCTGTGCTGAGTTATCTTGTTTAACATCTAGTTCGGTGTTCTAGTTTTTCTGTTTGTACTGCAGAGGTATAATAAATAGAAATAATATTTCCCAGGATCCTCTGCATCTAGGGTCTGGCTACTGCAATAATTAGATGGACCCGGGAGAGACATGAAAGACCATGTGGGGTGAATGCCATCTTCTTGGTCTTTTGTCTGCTGCTGATGAAAAGGAAGATGGGAGTGTGGATAGAAGAGAATGAGTTTTCTGCACTGCCTCAGTATTCTGGTCCAGATAGTAGTTTCTTACAGGTTAAGAAAGCAGTTGAGGGGCAATAATAGTCAAATTCACTGTTCTGGGGTCCAGATACTAGCCTGGAGAACATTGTAGTGGGGGGAGAGGGTTGACCAGAACAGCTACAGTGGTCTCTTGGACTATAGCTCCAGTTGAGTATACTTGAACTTGATTAGTCAAGAGGTACTTTCTTATTTTTTCTATGGTCTGACTGCTGCTGAGACAGCAGGTCCCTTCGGGCCAGTTCAACTGTCACGCCCTACGAGGCCTCCCTGCGGACAAGCCAGCCCTCCAACTGGTCCTCTGCCCTACAGAAATTTTGCATACCAATTTCCCCAATTGTACCTCCTCTTACCTAACACAGCTAGAAAAAATTCAGTTTTCTACACATGTGTGATACTGCTATATGATATGCTATTCTATCACTTTTTCATGTCAAATTTTTAGCCATCTTCCAAAGCTGAAAGAAATCTGTCTTAGTTACTGTTTCATTGCTGGAACACGATACCTGATTCTTTTCTTCTGGCCAATTGATTTGTATCACACTACTCATTTGAATTTAAGCATAAGCAAATGACTCCTTGACCAATGAAATGTGAAGAAGAGTGATATGGGTCATGTCCACACTTAAGGGAAGAAAGATTTACTTTAACTCACAGTTTCAGAAGGTCTCGGTCTGTTTCAAGGGTGGCTGGGAAGGTGGAAGTACATGGCAGAAGCCCACAGGAGGAAAAGCTGTTGATAGCATGGCAGACAGGGAGCCAAGTAAGCAAGGAAGGACGGAGCTAGCGCATGTGCTTCCAGGTCACATCTCAGCAGCCCACCCTTTCTGGGTTAAGCCCCACTGTTCCTCCCCTTCTGACCAGGCCCCACCTCTTAACAGCACATGGTTCCATAGATAATCCACAATATCCAAATACATGATGCCTTTGGGGGACATTCCAGACCCAAACCATAACAGTCTTAGTTCCTAGCTTCTCGACCTTTCGACTAAGATCAAGTGCAGAACCTTAGTTCCCAGCCAATCGTGAAGTAATTCTTCCTCCTTCTGAACTCCAAGGGTTCGCTTTTGGGGGTGTGCCATGTGACAAATTATTAGTACATTTTACTTTCCTATCCTTGTTCTTAGTATTTCTCAGTTTTAACTCTTTTGGTTGCAGAAAAGTAGAAATCTAAGGATGTGGGTGTAGCTCAGTGGCACAGCACTTGCCTACCACATGTGAGGTCCTAAGTTCCATCCCTAGCACCTAAAATACACCTACTAAGAAGAATATAATAACAGAGTTAGTTGTGAGACTACAGGAACATCTCATAAAAGCAAAGACAGGACTGTGATCGGTCTTCATAACGTAGTTATCAAAAAGTAGAATGCCACTGAGAAGTTGTGTCCCCGTCCTTTCCCTGGCTCCTCCTAAGGCCACACTGACTTATGCCTCCTCTTCCTAAACATCTCTTCCTCATCTTCTTCCTCCTTTCCCTCCTCCTTTCTTTCTGTGGACTCCTCTGTTGCAGTCCTTCACTCGTAACTCCCAGCAGCACCTACTGAATCTACTCTGGGTCGAGCTAGGGATTTTGCAGAAGCAGGACAAATGCATCACTGACATTAGAACGTTGAAAGCCTGATTCTTTTCTTCTGAACCGTTGGTTTGTGTTTCACTACTTGAATTTAAGCATAAGCAGGTGACTCACTGACCAATGAAATGTGAGGAAGAGTGATATGGGTCATGTCCAGGCAGAGACTTTTAGGTGCAGAGGCCCTTACCACCTGCGATTTATCTTCCCTCTGCATTTGTAGAATTCTGCATCACCAAGGAACCCTGCTTATCCGGGTCTCTCAGGAACCACTGTGGGCAGAGCCCCCGTGAAAACCAGTTGGCATAAGTAAAAACTTTGCTGTTTTCAAGCCTATCCCAACTAATACAGAATCTTTCCTTGAGAAGCTCACAAACTAGTGGAGAGATAACAGGGTACCATAGTTTAGCAATGTAAAATACTCTACCTGTCCAAGGAAATGTTCGAGGTCTGAATAAAACAAGACACAATGACTTCCCCCAAAACTCTTTCCTACTGCTGCCTTTTATGTTGGTTTCCACCCTTGCTCACTTCCAGTCTGCAGAGTCCTGGGCAAGCTGTCTCTAGACTGACCATCTACGACACTGGAATTACATTTAAAACATAATTATACATAAACACACAGCCTGAAATTGAATCCTAATATTTTGAGTAATCAAGAATATTTTCAAAGTGTGAACCTAACCTGAGCAACTTAGTAACTTAGTGAGACTCTGGCTCAAAAGAAAAAAAAAGGAGATGGGAAAGCGGAGGGGGAGATGTAGCTCTGTGCAAAGGCCTTGGGTTCAATTCCCAGTACCAAAAAACCACTAAAATTCAGAAAGGGAAAATATCCTTTTTCTCCTAATCTCCTAAATCTTTACAGTCTTGTTGAATAAGTTCAAAGTCAGAAAAATTCATAGCTGGTAATATTACCAGTAGTGCATAATAATAGCTTGTTTTAATTTGATATACCTATTTTTACTTTTTAGTAGGCATATTTATGAAGGAATATTTTAGAACTCATCTTAAATCTTTTATTTCAGGTTTGTGTCTGCCTGTTTTCATAGGCAAATTTATCTTCACCACAATGACAGATTTTTTTTCATGTTTCTTCATTCTGTCAGGATGAAAGATGATCCTTAGTTCCTGTCATAATGCTCATAACAATGTCCTGCGCTCTTGGACTCTGAGCTCATTCCCACAATTCATTTTTCACAAGTGCTAAACTTTAACCAGGGTGCGTGGATAAAAAGCAAGCTCATGCCATGCAGGCCCAGCCACTTTGACAAGATTCCGATTGAAGCAGAGGTGACCATGACATGCTGCGAGGGATGGACGTCCTGCAATGGATTTGGCCTGCTGGTTCTCCTGTTGGTGGGAGTCGTTCTCAACGCGATTCCTCTGGGCTTCGACTTAGTGAAGGAGGCCCACATTTTTCAAAACCCCATCTCTTGTTATGAGTGGTGGTTTCCAGGAATTATAGGAGCAGGTTTGATGGTGAGTACCATATATTTGACCTGATTTTGAGCAGGGTCCACCTTCTCAAAAGCCAGAGGATTGTGTTGGATTTTATCAAAAGCCAGAGGATTGTGTTTCAGCCTTGCCATTCTCAGAATACAGTTAGGAGAGGTAGAGTATGGATTTATGGTGGTTACTCGTGAAGAATGAAAATTTAAATACAAAATATGGTATGGGCTAGTGATCTTGAACAAGGTAAAAAAAGAAATCAGTAAAAGTTTATTGGGTCATTATTTATCACATTTCTTCATATGTAGGGTGGCTCTTCTAAACTTCATAGTTTAGTATAAAAGACACTTTTCTTCATTTTCTTTTTTAAATAATGCTGGGATCAACCCCAAGGCCCTGCGCACACTACGCACATTCTCTACTACTGAGCTACAAGTCCGGCCCTGTGGAACATTTTGAATTCACTTTCTCAACTTCCCTCCTCCTAAGTATTTATGGGGAATACAATCGGACCAAGGAGCTGTCAGGAGGAACAAGAACAAGATAGCTCTCACGCCTGATGGCCGTCCTGGGTGTGGTCACCCGGAGGCACCAATGTAGCACTACCTGTAGCTAGTGAGGGAGGACCACCAAGACAGACACTGAAGTTCTGTGTCTCTGTGCTCAAGGACTTCCTAATTTGACCATCACATAAATCCCAGAACATCATGGAGCTTAACAGTTCAGTGATTATTCAGAAATCTACCATTGTGGAAATCTGCAGCAAAGTGGTGAAATACAGAGCTCTCGAATTTATCTGGTCACGAATGACCCAAGCATTCGCAGTAGTTACATTTATATTTTCTCCTAGGAATTCAGATATAGCAGGACTGGGTCCGACCCGCTTATATAGTAGAGTACTGTTCTCAGAGCTGGCAGAACACTTCAGTTGTAGTGTGTCTCCAGTATATTACTGTAAGCAAATCATTTGCACTATGTTCTTCTGTTGCTTTGCTTTATAGTCCTGGTGGTTGAACTCAGGGCTTTGCACATGCTAGGCAAATACTCTGCCACTGTGATATATCAGTAGCTATTTTCAAATTTTAGTTTTGAGACAAGGTCTGTCTAAATTATCCAGGCTATCCTTGAATTTGCTATCCTCCTACCTTAGCCTCCTGAGCAGTGAAGATTATAGGCATAGACCATCATGGCAAGCATGTGGCTATGAATTTGTCTTCATATTTATAAAATGAAGATATGGATGTAGAAGTTGAAAACTCAGCATCCAGGAGACTTGCTTTAGTTTGTTATTCTGTGCACCACCTCAGGGGTTCTGATTCTCTAATTCGTACCAGAGGAATGAGTGTGTGTATGTGTGGGTGCATGAATGCGTCTCTTTGTGTGTGCAGGTGACAGTTTGAAGCACTGATGTTATCAATGTTTTAGAGCTAATAAAATATGTTGGTACTTTTTTAAAAGAGAAATTCAGGGCACACAAAATGAAAAGAAAGAGAAAAGCAGGACCATTAAGACTCATTAATTCTTAACGAGGGCCAGTTAGCACTACTGGCTTTAACCTCAGACTTATATGGAAAGCACTTAGACCATTATATATTAAACTTTATATAAAAATTTGTCCTTGGCTGGCAAACTGGATTTACAGTCACTTGGACATCCAGAGGCCATCCTAGGAAGCATCTGTCAGAGGTTGATGTCTTCTTTTTCTTAACCATCATCATCACGAGCACCTGTCTGGCTGCTTTAGGTGGAAAACACGAGAGGAAAAGCTGCTGGAAAGGTCTAGGCTGTTCCTTCCCTCTGTCATGAGAACTCTTTCAGGCTGAGAAAAATACATGACTGAACAATACGAAGCAAATGTATCCCCTGCCTGTTTTCTCCCCTGGTAGAAGAAGGCTCTGCCTAAGACAGGCGAGCCCCACCTGCATCTGGTGTAGGTCAAAGACGGAAGAAGCTAGCTGAGCATAACTTACTCACAGCAATTTCTATAGAATGTCTAACAGTTTTAGAGTTAAGATAATCCATTTAGATTGACTTATGTAGCCTTAGGTATAAATTGGCCTTGCTGTAAACCATAAGATAATTAATATTGTATCTAATTAATATGAAAGGAACCTGAGGTGTGCTGACACTTGGCTACATACAGCCTTTGCTTTCTTTTGGGAGGAAGCAAGGAGCAGAGAAGGGAAGATGTAAAAACGCAGGGAAACACAAATCTTTCATTTATTAATATTTTGCCAGGAGTCCACTACTGGGTTCAGTCATTACTCTGTTATCTGATTTAAACTCTACAGCAATGTGGGAAGATACTATAAATTTTACTTTGAAGACCAGCAAACAGAAGGCTGGGAACGTTAACAAGTCACACAATGACTGTGAAACCTGATTACAGATTTATCTGATTCCAAAGGCAGTAACATACCACAGTTCTCAACACCTGTCTCAGGACTGAAGAGGTGAAAGATATAATCTGTGAAGTTATGTGACCAGGAAGTAGAATCACAGAAAACTTAGATATACTTGTGAAACAATTTCAGAAAATCTAGACTTCCTTGTTCCACAGCTAAATTGACTTTACCTTCCTCAATAAATAATTAAACCAAAAATATCAATACTAGAACGTTCCCAAAGTAACCGATATGTTGAAAAGTCTGATGCACCCTTCATAGACAAACCCTAGGCTACCCCCACAAGCAAACAGAGGGGTGGAAGGAAGGCTCAGGTGAAGGTGTGTGCTCATGACTCTCACATTATCATCCGCTGAGAGGCAAAACTAATGCAAGTGTTATTTGCTCAGCTATTAATATATAACAGGCCATTTCATTTTATGACATTAACTGTAAGTCTGATTTTAATCATGCTTTTGTTGTCTGCTTATTATATATCCTACTTTATCAAAGTCAATTATTAAAAGTCATAACAGGAAACAAATGGTTGAAGGTTAAAAAGATGTTGCCTATAACAGACACTCGCAAAATACAGTTTTTGTATTTATGATGCCCTATGGCTTTGTGTATTATTTTTCATGTTTGAGTACTTAGAAGAAATTTTGATTTCTATCACAAAATTGTTGTAAGTTCTTTTGTCCTATCTTTGTAAAAGTGTATAATTACATTGAAACTGGATGAAGGTTTGTATTTCTGCAAAGAAAAATGGATGGTACTTTTTTATATAAAAAACAAGAGACTAGAAAGACTTCAATTTTGCCCAAACTAATGCAAATACGTTTAGGAATTAAAGACATCTTGACAGATTATCTGGAAGATGTGTGATTTACACACACACACACACACACACACACACACACACACACATCACACTTCAGCATTTATGCCGTAAAACATTCCTCTCATTTCTAAGCAAATCTCCAAGTACGCAAAGTGTCTGGGCTGAAGAACAGTGAGTTATCAAACTATCCACAACGCCTAACAAAGATATTTTAACTAGACATAAATCAGAGCTGGGTGGTGATGCACACATTACAAAGTGCTGTTACTTTTCAAAGCCCTTTTGCAAGAAAACCATCAAAAGCACTATTTAGCATCCTTGAAAGAAATTAATCCTCAGCGAAAGTGGCAGAGTTTAATTTATCGCACTAAAGGAAGTGGAATAACTTATTCATCATTTAAGTTGTAATCTAATGTTGCTCCGTTTTCTTTTAAAGGATTCACAGAGCTCAGAATGGTGGTTTGTGCCTGTGATCCCAGAACTCTGGGAGGCTGAGCCAGGATGATCCAGCCTGGGCACCTTAGCAGCAGTCTCAAAACAAACAAGCAAAGCCCAGTCAGGATGTAGCTCAGTGTGAAGGCCTTGGGTTCTGTTTCATGACGGGGTGGCGGGGAGAGGGAGGAGATTCAAGTCAGTGGCTGTTAAATTTTTCTACAAGAAAGTCAGATAATGAACGCCAGTCCCTTTCACAAGAACTCCACTGCTGGTGTGCAAAAGTAGCAACAGACGGTGTGTAAACAAGTGGGCATGGTGGGGCTCTAGTAAACTTCACTTACAAAAAAGAGAGGACGGGCAGTAGATTGCCAGTTTCTATGCTAAATGGTGGTTTTGTACCTCAGAAGGCAGTGTGGCTTTGGTGCACAAACGCTGGCACTGACTTGTGAGCAAACACTGCTTTCCCTTTCCTTCTGGGCTTTCGGCTATGCCCCAGAGTGGTAGATGGGCAACCCTTCTGTGTGTGCGGCCTCTGAAGTGTAAAGATGTTGGGGCTGGTTTGCCACAATATCTGAACAAAGCTTAATGAAAACACAAAGTAACACAGAGCCAGCCCAAGATTAGAAAATGGCAAGTTTGGTAGGAAAGTTGCCTTGTGAGAGGTGTAAATCTTCAACCTGTTCTGAAAGAATAAAGGTAGGTGTGGCCTTGGGGAAAAGAACGGGAAGGGGCAGTTAGAAGAGCAACAGGAGCAGCGGTAGAGGATGACAATGGTGAACTCCACGTAGAATGAGGGGAGTGTTGGGTTTTTTTACTTGTTTTGGTGCTGGAGACTGAACTTTTGGGCCTGACCCATGCATGGCAAGTGTCCCACCACTGAGCTACACCACCAGACCTTTTACAGTAACTATTTGGAAGCAGGGTCTCACTAAGTTGCCCAGGCTGGGCTTGAACTTGTGATTCTCCTGCCTCAGACTTCCAAGTAGCTGGGGTTACAGGAGTGTGCCATTATGGTCAGCTAAGGGAGGGCTTTACATTTTTAAGAATAAGTGTGAGCCAGTAGTCATGAGTCTGGCGCTGAAGCCCACAGCTCTAACTTCCAGTCCCATCTCCCCCTTTCTTAGGGAAGCTACTCAGATTCTCTGTGCTTCAGCATTCCCACTGGCAAGCTGGGAATCAGTTATCCCAGCGTAGGCCTGTTAAGAGGATGGTGGAACTAAGGCACAGAAAGCCCCCACATGGTGCCTGGCATGGAGCCAGAGCTCAGTCAAAATGCTAGAAACAAGAACAGGAGAAAGAGACCCACTCAGGGCAGCTGGGCTGAGGCCCAAACAACCCCCTTGGCTATGGTTTGGCAGGAGGAAGGAAGTCGTTTATATTCCACCCTTCATGCGCAGAACTACTTCCGGTGAGAACGTCTAGGCGTCACTGCTGACTAAAGACAAGCTGAAGGCTAAGTTTTGAGTCATTTCTTTCAGCTCTCTTTGGTGACATCTACTTCTCTTTAGGGAATGCAATATATACAAGATTTATAAATGTCAGTGTCAAGTAAGATTGTTCAAACCGTGGATACAGGAGCAAAAAAAAAAAAAAAAAAAAAAGGAATACAGAACCAGAATTAAAATTCAAATACAGGCCTGGGAGAACTAGCTAGATGGCAAGGACTTGAGAGAATAAAATTAGGTGAGTAGTGATCCAGATATGATTACAATAATTAGTTTTTTTTTAAGTATTCAAGTAAAAGGCACATGGCCATTAACTCCCTTTTCGAACCCACTTATCTTGTCATTCTTGCAGCTCTTAAAGTCTTTTATTTTTGAATGTCTTTAGTTGCCATGCTGTGGCTGCCTCAATGTCCTGAGTCAATTAAAAATATTTATCTTTCATGGTCACTTCTGCTTTGTAAGAATAGCCAGGAATCTCAGAATGGCAGATCTGGTGAGAGAGGTGGATAAAGACACATCGGAATATTTTCATTTGAAAGAAAGTGCTGTGAATGTTTCGAAGCAACTCAGGATATTGCTGCAAGCACAAAAGACACTCATGAAAGAGGAATATTCCAGGTCTGCTTCAGAAAGTGGAGTGTGTGTGATGTGAGGGACAGTATTTTGAGTGGGATTAATGGAAATATATGCTTTATTATAATAAAAACATTTTAAATTTTTAAATCAAAACACTTGCTGTATTTTTTCCTGAATGTTTGCCAGACTAACTCATGTTAATCCATGGAAAACTGGAATAAATGACTAAAGATTATAGTTAATGAGAGAGAGAGAGAGGAGCAAATTTTGTATGATGTAACCAATTCTTTCAGACGCATTCCTTCCAAAATAATAAACAAATAACTCATCCAAGTCTTTCCGTAAATGACTCAGAGAACGTGGAAGTCATTGAAACTGCCATCTGGACACTCTCCCTCCTTTTAATCTTCACAGTTGCCACTGGGATCCCAAGGTTAACAAGAGAAGGACAGTGTTAAATTTCCCACAACTGGTGAGAAGAGGAAGGGAGAAATCACTGCGTTTTCATCTGATAAGAAGTAATAACACTTCTCCTTCCTGTAATACAATTTCAGGCGATTCCAGCCACCATAATGTCCTTGGCAGCAAGAAAGCGAGGATGCTGCAACAACAAAACTGGGGTGAGTGTCACTCTGGAATCAGCAGAGCAGAAGGGTTACCGGCATCCCGCAAAGCTGCAGCCAGGAGCGCCCCTGAGGCCCTGCAGGGCTCCGCAGGGAGGGCCGCTGACCGGCAGGACCGGGCAGCTGGGATGATGACTGCATGGTAATTGGGAGAGTGAGAATGGCTTCATTTCCCCTTCTCATTAAAAAAACAGACTTGGAGGTAGCTTTCAGTCCTTTACTCACCTTCAGTTTGCCCATCTAAAGGTTTTCAAAGAAAGTGTTCTAAGTCAAACCCAAGGCTATCAGTTTCATTATTTCCTGATCCTCAAATATGTGTTGTTTTGTGGTATGCACAAAATAGGAAAAAAGTCTCTGCAGGTCCATTCATAGGAAATACTGGTTTGCTAAGATCAGAGGTAACTTTTCTTACCTACTTTTAAAGATGACATCAGCTATTTTTCAAATATTTATATATTCTTTATAAAGTCATACAGTTAACTAATATTCATTAATCTAAGTGTTACTCTGCTTAAAACACTTTCAAGTATGGTATCAGTATTATTTAATCCTTTCCAAACCCTTACACAAAAATAAGACCTGCTTGTTTTCTTTCGTTTAGTAGTGAGGATGGAACCCAGGGCCTTCACACGGAGCCACACCCCAGCGCATTTTTTATTTTTGATTCTGAGACAAGGTTTCATTAAGCCAGGAAGTTTTCCAGGCTAGACTAAAGCTTGTGCTTCTCCTTCCTCGGCCACCCGAGTGCTGGGATCTGGGAAGATTTTTAACATACCAACGCCTGACAGGCCTCCTACCTGAGATTCTGCTTCAGCGAACATTAGTTCTCAGCTTCTCTTGTCTGCCATTTTTCTTCATAAACTATAATAATTTGGAGTTTAATTTTACCACACTCCTCTATTGAGAAAGATGTCCTAATAGATTTTTTGAATCCCGGAACTCAAATACACCAAAACATTTATTTAGATTTTTCTCATACTACATTTCCATTACGAACTTTTGTTCTTGTTTTTAGTTGGTTCTCCACATGCTTTCTCAAGAGCAAGGTCAGTCATCTTGTGATGACCATTTCTGCTCTGCTTCCTGTGCGGAGGAGAGTCAGGTGGGAATAACAAAGAAGATTTTCACACAGGTGTTAGACTTAACTCAGCAGGTGGTTTTGCTGCCTGTATCCCCTTTGAAAATAATTGGTAGGCTTCAGCAAAACTGCAGATTATTCTAAGATGAGGATCTACAGGGCTCCTGGCATGGTACAGGGGTATGGGTAATAATGCTGTTAAGGACAGCACCGTGATTACCGGTTCATCCCAGCTTAATTGAAATAAAATCTTCTTAGGGACTTGATTCACCTGTTGGCAGTCAAGAGCGGGCTCATATTCAGTCAAGTTTTGTATCTGTCTTACCTTCTTGCTGAGAGCCAATGAACCTGATATTCACAATACTGGACATCAACTTAAGGGAGAAAAAAGGGTTAGCTCATAGTTTCGAGGTCTAGTCTGTTCTTGACTGGCTTGCAATGACAGCATGGCAGAAAGCTCTGGTGGAGAACAGCTGTTCCGGGCAGCACGAGTTAAAAAATCAAGGCTCGAGGAGAACTAGGGCAGGAGTATGTCGTTCCAGGCCACACCCTCAGTGACCTGCCACCCTCAGTAACCCACACCTCCAAAATAACAGATGATCAGAAAATAAACAGGGTGGCACTTTTTAATGAGTAAATTTAAGTAGGATGCAAGGTCATATTAGTGTAAGACAGGCAGTGAATTTGACTCCAACTTCTTTACTCTGCTTTAGCTAACAGAAATGTAGTGTAGTGCCCAAAATCCATACACCAGTGTTCCCCAGCCAAGATCCGGAGTTTGTCAACCTCTCTCAGTTGTAATTCTCTCCTCATGGAATGGGAATAGTGGTAGTACATATCTCTCAGGGTTTTTCAAAAGATTAAATGAGAGAATGCATGGAAGATCCAGTGTTCCTTGATACAATGGTACAGGCAGCCGGATGATCTCAAGAGCAGCACATGAATGTTCTGGGAGCCAATTCTTCCATCAAGGAAGAAATTATTTTCTTGCTTCAACTCTCCTCATTTTGAAATAATCATAACCACCACTAACAATTTCACTGCAACAACATAGCTTGCGAAAAAAAACGTGCACTGCAACTTTCATGTTCTATGCCGAATTCCATGCCTTTCTTTTTGTGACTGTGACTCATGAACTAAAGATGCTTATAGTCTTCCCCTCCAACACAGTAGTTCTTAATGGTGGGTGACTTTGGCCCCTACCTTCATCTCAGGAGGTAACTGGCACTGTCTGGGGATGTCCCTGGTTGTCACTCTGGGCAGATGGAGAGGCATGATGCTAGCACTACTGGGTGAAGACCAGGGATGCAGCTGACGATCCCGCACTGCCCGGGAAAGGCCCTAACAGCACCATGCCCCTGTGTCAGCGGGGCCAAGTGACGATGTCCTGCTCTGTCTGCGGCTGACACTGGAGGATGCTAGCCGCTGTCCACTTAGGAGGATCAGGGTGGGGGAAGGAGAGGAGGAGGATACAGAGAAGACAAAGGAATCCAAAGTCATACACATGGGCACAAGGATGTCATTAACATGCTACAGAATCTATAGCGTTCATATTTAAAGATAATAATAGTCATTGTAGCAATAGACCAGGGTTAAATTCAGGTTGAAGGCTTGGGAGCTGAGAGAACAGACATCAGCATGTAGGCAGACTGAGGGCTCAGTGAGGTTCTACAAAGGAGGAAATGCCCACGTGGGGGAGCAAAGGGGCACAGTGGACAGCAGCCACGACTGCGGCCAGCCCAGCCATCTTTAGTCAGTAACTGAATGGCAGGCTCTATCCTCCGCCTCTTTTACAGCTCACAGCTAATCAAGCTGTGATCTGAAGATCTAAGTCTACAGCGTGACAGCACAGAAGAGAGAACATGCCGGATGACCCCCGGACCCGACTGACATGTAATAATGCGCGCCAATGGCTCTGCTTTATTTCCAGATGTTCTTTTCATCGCTTTTTAACATAATCACAGTTACTGGTGCTGTTTACTGCCTGCTGGTATCTCTCCAGGCTCTCTCACAAGGTCCTCTTATTTGTAACACTCAAGAAAACAGTACTGCCAGCTGTCAATTTTCACTGAAAAACATATCGTAAGTAAACTGACTTCCACTAACTGCCTTAATAGATGTAGCTACAATAACAGCGCCATGTTCTTGTTTATGCAACTACTGGGACAAACATTTTTAAGAGATTTAATTAATCCTATTATATACAGTTTCGCATAGTAATGAAGGAATTACTGCTTTCAGGATGCTCTTGTTATGGTCCTTATCTTTCTGCATTCCTATAGCCCGAAATCTCAGCTACTCAGGAAGCTGAGGCAGGAGGACCTCAAGTCTCAGGCTGATACGGTTAACTCAAAACAAAATTTAACAAATGGGTTAAGATGTAGCTTGGTGGTAGTGTTTGCTAGTATGCATGAACTCCTGTGTTCAATCCTAAATTCCGGTGAAAAAAATACCAACTATGATTAAATATATATGGATATAAAAAATTCTGTAAATATATGCCAGACATTTAATTTTATCCTCAGAGAATGGTAATGGGGGTGCTCTAGGGGATTGAAGGGAACATTTCTTTTCTGTGCCCTTGAACTAATTAAATTTGTAGGCCATGAGTACATATTATCTCAATGACAAATTCAATAATAACACAATAGAGACATATAGACTTGCCTGAAGGCCCTAACAGAACCTACGCAGCCAACTGATTCATGCAGACAGGGTGCCACAGTGCAGGAAGAAGTAAAAAAAAAAAATTCAAGTTACATCACAGTGGAAGTTACATGCAATGGGCTCATTTCAGCCTCTGAAGAGGGCTCCATGCCTGCATGAAAGTAAAAATTATAAAAACTGAATGATCTTTTAGCTATGTACATAGATATTTGTTCAGAAAATAACCAGATTTTACTTTTGTAGTCACATAAAAACTTTGAAGTTCCTTCCTAAATAGGTTGAGCCACATATTGTTGATGCTCAGCCATTTCTGATCCCAAAACCCAAAAATTTTTCTATTAAACTGCCTGTTGAATGATGGGATAGGTAAAGAGTATGAAGTTCTGTAACTACCAGGACTTATGGAAACATATCCAGAAAGCCTGATCTCAGTCACAGTTGCAGGTCTGGTATGTCAAAAGTGCATTCTATTTTACTGCCCGCTCAACCCTGTCCTGGGGCATAATATTTGCGATTCCTTTTGTTTTGCAGTGACATCCATCTCAAATCCTTCAGTCTCCAGTGGTTCTTCAATGATTCCTGTGTAACCCCTACTGTTTTGAAGAACCCCAGCAAAAACATGGACAGTAGTAACTGGAGAATACCTAGCTCTAATTCTGAAGAAGACCAACACAGAATTTTCCATTTCTCAGTATTTTTAGGTCTACTGCTAGTTGGGATTCTGGAGGTCCTGTTTGGGCTCAGCCAGATAGTCATTGGCTTCCTTGGGTGTTTGTGTGGTGTCTCACAGAGAAGAGGTCAAATTGTGTAGTTTCACCATAATTAAAAGAGACGTTCTGGTAGTTTGGGTGATTTCAGAATTACAGTGTTTTTAATAAGGACAAATGCTTTCAGGAGTTTGACAATGGAAGCTGTACGAGTCATTTTAGAGCAGAAGGTTGCTTTTGAGTTTATCTTTGAGATGATTTTTAAAAAATTAACCATTAAATTTTAGAGTCTATTGCAAACACATAACACCTTCAGGTGAAGAGAAAAAATCATCTTTACTTGATCGTGCTGAGAAGTGAAGAGAGGCTTTCAATGCATTGTATTTTTCTGCTCTGTGCTGTTCAAATTTTCTAATTATATATTCTCGTGTGTGTGGAGGGGGAGCGAGAAACTGAAGAGGAGGGAGAGAGTGAGCAGAAGTCATTTTGGAAGTGAGAGCACTATGGAAACTTTTTCTTGTATTTCTTTATATTTCAGGAAAAAAAAGAGAAAGAATATAGATATCAATATAGCCTGAATGCAATAGAGTCTCTGCATCTAATTCTCAGCTTGCCGGCAGACGAGGAAACGGGTCAAATTCAAAAGACGGGACAGTAAACTGAGTAGTCCCATCTTCAACAACAAAAAATTACAGAAAAAACCCACACTACCAACAATCAGACAGGTTGATGGAACTCTTCTAGATTAAGCGAACAAACAGAAGTCAGGCTCAGGAGCACACACCTGTGACAGCCCAGCACTCTGGGACGCACAGGCAGGGGAGTGTGAATTTGAGTGCTGCGCTAACAGCTCAGTGAAATCCTGGTTTAAAAAAAAGGTGCGGCTATAGCTCAGTGCAAAGGCCTGGGTTCAATCACTCATACCTCCCCCTCCCGAATGAGACATGTTTTACCTACATGTATCATGTAGACCTTATTAGGTACAACTGAAGAAAATATGTACAAGAGTTGGGTCGGTGATATTAAGGAATTAATTTTGCTAGGTTTGAAAATGGTTTTATGGTTATATAGGATATTGTTATGTTTTTAGTTTTTAAAGAAATGTGTATTTATATGCTGGGAAGGGGATGTCATGTTTTTTAAATATGAAGCTGAAATATGAAGTGACAGAATGTGATTATATTTAAGTGGCAGGTGCATGGCAATTAATTATACTCCATTTCCTATGTCTATAATAGTAATTTAAGAACAATACTTATAAAACTATCACAAGTCAGTTTCTAGATATGCTAGACAGGATAACCAGTGTTTACCATGTCAAACCTTATAAAACAGATGCATTTTAATTCTTTAAATGTTCATTGGGCTTGAGGCTCTAGAAATAAATTACTTATGTTATAGCTGTTCAATAAATTAGTCACATCAACAATTTATAAGCCCTTTTCTCTGAACTCTTTTACTGCACATACACATGTCCCACACAGGCCCACAAATGCCTACTTATCCTTACTGCTTAAAGGAGACTAAGCTACTTGGGGAGTCTTCCCAGTGTACCCGATTCCAATAAGCTGAGTCAGCACTCAGCCAGGCCACTATTAGCAGTCTGACACATTAACATACATTTTTGTGTACCTGTCACTATAGAATTTAAGAGACAATGTCCTTCTCACCTATTTTAATTCACCAGCCCTTTGCCACTTCAGGCACTACCTTAGTTACTTTTTCATTGCTATGGTAGAATACCCAACATCCACGACTTAAAGGAGGTAACACTTTAGTTCACTGTTTCAGGTCAGTCTGTTCATGGACGGGCAGCGGGAGATTGTAGAATCACATGGTGGGGACCCATTGCTCTGGAGACCGAGATTCTCACAGCATGACAGAACACAGACAAGTCTGAGTGGAACCAGCACACTCCCCTCTATGTCAAGCCCCAAGCAGCACCCCCTTCAGCTAGGTCCTACTCCCCAACAGTATATACCTATGGATCCACAGTACAGGAGGCTTCTGGGAGACACTCCAGATCCAACCACAGCAGGCCCTTATTAAGTCTTGTTTCTACCCTGCCTCCCATACCCTAACTTACTTCTGCCCGTGTCCTCTTTGTCCTCAGCTTTCAACACAAGCCCCAAGGTTTTTCTGAGAGGCCAACCCTACCTACCTAATGAAAGGTGGGCTGCTTTATCCTGCGTGGGCTCATAAACTCCATGGGTGCAAGAAATGGTTCTTGTCCTCACTCCTAGTGTAATCAGTACCAACCTGACCAAGCGCCTGGTGTCAAGCAGTACCATTATTATTCTGTTGAGTAAGCTAGTGAATCCTTCTTTAGTACTCAAAATTAGGGAAGACTCCACGCTTATTAAATGAATGTTTAACTATTAATTATGACTATGACAATTCACTGTACTACAATGAACAAGTCAGCGTTGTGTGCTCAAATTTGCTCATTATCCTGCAAACAGGAGACCGACTCCATGTCTTAGCAGGGTCAGAAAGACCAAGAGAAACGGCGACTGGCAATAGCATGACCGGTGGAACTGCTGGGAGGTTATTTCTTCATTCTTTAATTTTATAGGAACTTCTGCCATGAATTAAATGTTTACACCTCTGGGCCACTCGTAGTTTGTACTTTTTGTGGTGTATCACCTTGAGTTTGGAAGCTAAAGTTTCAAATACCATCTCTGTATGCATATGACTGCTTACCTCCCCATCCCCTACTCACCAGCAAAGCTCCTTTTAGGAGGCAGTGACATGCTAAGCTGCCCAAGCTGGTATGGATCTTGCGACCCTTCTGCCTGCCTCCGCTTGAAGAGTAGCTGGCACTACAGGCTTATGCCACCACACCTTGCTCAGTGTTTCTTAACTCTCACTCCCATCTCCAAATTCAGTCTTACTTAGGAACCTTTACATTTTTAATTTTTACTATTTGCCATCTAAAATTCTCTCTCTACCTACCCTTTAATACACATATCAAGTTCCTCTCTTCAGTGAAATTGTAACAAACCTGCCCAAGTCCCATTAACCCGTCAATTCCTGAAGAGAAGGACTTGTGATTTATTTTCTCTAACTGCTTATTCCTTAAGGTCAGTGTACATACATACAACATTGTACTTGATGTAACACATTGGGTTTAAAAGAGCATTTAGATAAACATGCCTAAATATCTACTTCGTTTCTAAGAATAAAAAACCTGCAAATGCTATAACACATATTCCCAGAAGGGGGAAAAACAACAAAACAATTTCAGAGTTGTGAAAGTAGTATAATAAACAATACATTTGCTACTATTAGCTGCATATTCTGCCAGGCTGTATCCTTTCTCCCTCCCTTCCCTGCACCTAGTATCTTTTTCTTCATTCTAGGCTTGTTGAAAAATCACACACATTTCACAGTTCAAACATCTACAAGGTATTTCCTGTTATTCTTGATCAGAAGTGAATTCATTTTTTGTAATCTCAAAACACTTTCTTTGTAAACAGTGATTTCAAATGTCTTTGGGAGGGCTGGAGGAATGGCTCAGTGGCTAAAGCACTTGCCTAGCAAGCGCTAAGTACCCTAGTTCGATTCCCCAGCACCACATAAGCTGGGCATGGTGGCGCACACCTGTAATCCCAGCACTCGGGAGGCTCAGACAGGAGGATTGCCATGAGTACAGGGCCAGCCTGGGCTCTGAAGTGAGTTCAGGACCAGGCTGGATCACAGAGTGAGACCCTGTCTCAAAAAAAAAAAAAAAAATGTCTTTAGGAGGGGGATTAGAGTAACAGAGTTTGACTTTAAAGCTAAGAAAGGAACTTTCTGTTGTCTCCTTTAGCACAGCAGACTGATTTTTCATTCACCGATGAGTGGGTAATAGTGAGTGTCCAACTTCAGTCATGAATTGCCTGAGACAGCTTACAGCCTGACCAAGGTAGGGAATTCTGTTCTCTGTCTCTTTCAGAAGTATTGAGATAAAGGGCCTGGTCTCCCTGGCCCGAAAAAAAAAAAAAAAATCAAGGAGAAAGATACATTTTGCACAAATCTTCCAAGACTACTGTTTTCACTTCACCCCTGGCTTTTGTGGGATCCTTTTTATGCCTGTTCATGAAAATAGGTATAATTCTATTCACCATTTTCATTATTTTTGTGGTCTCAATTGGGTCACTCACATGATTACTTAATTATACATAAAGTTGGCATTAATACATATAATGGCATCACTGGGATATTATTAAAAATTGGAAGAGTTATATGGAGGAAACTATCACCAAATTCACATAAAAAGAAAAATAATTCTAATATTTTTGGAAAGAACTAAATCAAGCCAACAATCTGAAATCGACCTATAGCTAAGGAATTACTTGTCTTTCTTAAAACTAATTAGTTTGGCAGAAAGATAACTGAAATATGTATGAAGAATACTGCACCTAAGTGAATTCTACCTGTTCTGGAACCAAAAACAGGAAAAATGTTTTGAGAACTAAATAGTCCAATAGTTGGTTTCACAGGTATGTCTAATTCTCATGAAATTTATGTTAACAAGTACAATGGAAAAAAGTACACAACTCAAGGTATTTTAATTTGAAATACTTTACAGATACAATCAATTAGAAAACCAACCACAATGCAACCAGGGCCCACTGGAATAAAGCTGTGCAAGGAGGCAGCAGCTACCTCTGAGTCATCAGCTGCACTGCCTGAGTTAGGAAGTCTCAGATGCACAACACAACACAGTGTATAACTCAGGGCCCAACAGGATGAAATAAATTTCAGTAGACAAATGTCACTTTGGTTGAGGGTTTATTAAATACACTACATGTGTAACTTATTCTGTAGTTTTTAAAAATTCATTCACACTTGGACTTAGTAAAAATGTACCATATAGAAAACCACCTGAAAAACTGAAAAGAAAATAGGTATGCACATATCACACATATTAGGCAAACCACTGAATTGTTAGGAATTATTTAATTTAGTCTATACAGTGATCACAAAATATTAGGTGGCTTGATTTTCTTAATCCAGTACAAGAACATGTTCTTGTACACTTTCAACAAAGTGTTAATGTTGAAAGGTGGGTGCAAAATTGTCTATTAACAAAAACTGCTTAATAGTGTCTGAAAAACAGGACAAAACACTGTTCTTTCTTTTATGGATACTTTTATAAATTAATTTTCTATGCATCCTCTCTCCCTTTCAGATAAGTAGTTGGGCAGAATGAGGAGGCAAAAAAATTTCAATAAAAAAACCTACTAGAGCCTATTTAAAACACATGCAAAAGGAGAATTTTATGTAAGGTGTTACTGCAGTAGGTTTAGAGCGAATACGCCTAAGTGACAGAATATACCTTTACTTTTACAAATATAGGTCCTCTTCCCTACTTTTGGGGGAGAAACACATTTTCAGGGCCTGGACTATAAAATGGCATACAAGGCAGAGACAGAAACAAAGGAGTTTGTAAATCCTTTATATTTTCGGCTGTTGATGAAACAAATTTGAGCACTGAGGTTACCTCTAGCGGCGAAACCAGAACCAGCTATTAAGCAGCCAGAATGCTACAGTAATTGAATACATGACCATTTCTCTTTTAGCACGTTCTTTGTTCTCCTCTTCTAGAAGCTGCAGACGTCTATTTAGTTTGATTATCTAAGGGAAGAACAAAATGCAATCACATTCTTAAAAGGGAGTATAACAATTTGTCAAAAGAACTATTACAAAAAAGTTTCATTTGAAGCAAAATAAACAGAAATATGAGTATAAAAAGTTACTCATGTTAGTGCAGTTTCACTTAAATACTCTTTTCCATTTCCCTTCTGTAAGTTTCTGAGTAAGAAAGAGCACACCTCCTTCCTTCCTTGATTATAAAGTGGGACAGTGTTAAACAACTCAGCTCTGCCTCCATTGGCTAACTACAGCAGAAAGAACACTGGACTCCTGTCCCTTTCTATGCCTCCTCTATGTTATGGCTCAGGTCCTTGTGGGTCTCTAACTTGGCCTAATTACTTTCTCTGCCCACCTCTTTGAGTGATTGAAAGGGCCCAATAATTAAACTACTCTAGTGTGTTCTGTGATATGCCACCAAGATGACAGTAGGTCTACAAGGCTAATTACATCAGTCCTTACAGCACCAGGCTCAACAAGCCTTGATTAAGCTCATAGTCCCTTACTGATCTTTATTTAAAAATATTGTATTTTGTCCAGTTTCCCTCCACATCTGTTCAGTTTATCCACAAGAACACCAAATATGGCTTTTCCACATGGGTATGCCTGTATGATTCTAGAGGCTACAAGAATACCTATCATAAATAAGCACATGCAATTGTAATTCTAAGACAGAATTTATTACAAAATGCAAGAAATATAAGAATACCTATTAAAATAAGCATATGCGACTGTAATTCTAAGATTATTTACTACAGAATACAAGAAATATATATAGTGACACTGTACAAACTGTAAACAGAAGTCAAACACAGTAACAAAGGTTCCCAAAGTGAATAGGTCACACACTAGAAGGCAAATAAAGAATTCATGGCTATATTGTCAGGATTCTTTGTTTACTGCATTGTAGTAACACTGTTTTATGTAGAAAAAAAAATCAGGTAGGTAGTGGCGTAACAGATTTTTAATTAAAATGGGAAAATCAATTATGCCTTATTAAATAGTTAAGTGATAGATAAACTATGTGAATTCAGTGGTTTCACAGAAGAAGAAATGTTAAAATGTTATTAACTATCCCTTTAAAGACCTGATAAAAATTTAGAATTCTACCTTATTTGGCACATTAAATACCTGTCGTCTTAATGAAGCTGCATCTACAACAGTCATGTCATCTGATGTTCCTTCAATTGTTGTATCGATGTTTGAAAGGCCATATCTAGCAAAGAAGACATAAAAAATACAAGTCAACATTAAAACAGAGCAAGAGTAACTGGAAGTCATGTAATGGGCTGTGTAATGCTCAGAGAAGTATTTCAAAGACTGACACTTAAGAATATAAATTACTGCAATGTGTTACCACCTCTTTTTCTTGTTTCTTCCTTTTTTAAGACAGGGTTTCCCTCTGTAGTCCAGGCTGGTCCTGAACTCACTATCTAGCCCAGGCAGGCTTTGCACTCATGACAGTCCTCCAGCCTCTGCTTCTCCAGTGCTGGGACTACAGGAGCACACCAACGTGCCCAGCTATTATGTGGTGCTGGGCAATCAACCCTGGGCCTTGTTCTTCCTTGGACAAGTACTGTAATCACTCAGCTATTATGCCCCAGCCCATATTTTACCATTTGAGTTTTCACAAATAAAGGAAAATAAAAAGCTTCAGATGACAAATATCCACCATATAAGTACTGATACTCTGAGAATGAGAAAACACCTTGACTAAAGATACAAACACAACTTTTCAAGCCAGAAAGACTGGCAACGTTAAGAAGGATCCCTGGCTGGAGAACCCTGAGAGCTGCCAACCTAGGATACACCAACACAGAAAGAATTCTTATGCAGCCTATGTGAACATGTAATCCACAGGCAGAGTCTCAACAGCAAGGGACACAAAGTGCAAAACCTCCAACCATAAAACAAATCCCAAAGGCTAATACCAATAATTTATTTCTCCTTCTCTCACTGCCTCTTCTCTAGCCATTCTTACTTTTCTTACTTCTACTTACATATTTTTTGTTCAGTTTCCCACAGAACCAAGTATAAAATCTCCTGAATATACCTTGCCACTACATTTAGATATAAAATTGGTTGAATAATAAGTAATTATGAAGCATGGATACAATAATGATGGAAAAGCCACTAAGATAATTCAGAGAAAGCACATTAAGTAGTACTTTCTGTTTAAAGTCATTCCACAGAGCACTGATTTTTAAATGAATGACAATAAACTTATAAAGACCAACTATCTACAAATGTCAATTCTACCTTCTACCTAGATTTCCATACTTTACAATTTATTTAACAGCTTTACTGAGATACGTTTTATATACCATAACTCATTCACATATATATTAACCTTGTATACTATATGGTAATTTCCGCGAAATGGCAGTCACTTTTCTGAATGAGCAGAATACACACCAACTAAATTTACTTCTACATAATCCAGAGTTGGTACATGCATCATTTATTCTAATATTCTCATAAAGCTCTCATTACAAAAACTACATTACCATAGAAAGGGATATAAAGTAGAATTATGTTTTCATCTGGGCACACTGTGGACAAATTTAATCAGAAAATCCTGTTACTTCAAATGCTGTTGAAAATAATCCCAAAACAGTTTTTAATAAAAAAATGCAGAATAGAATTTAAATAATCGAGGTATATACTGATACTAGATAATCTGTAATAATCTCTGAATGTTCTTTTTATGGCTAAATTAGCTAACTGCCCTTTCTTCGAAACAGAGGAAGTATCTTGGAATGCTCAGTAAATAGATGGTGGAACTATGGGTTTATAAACACCTGAGTTAATTCTTTTGAATATTAAAACAGAATTATTAGGGCTGGGGAGTATGGCTCAGTTGCGCAGCATTTTCCTCTCACATGGGAGGCCCTGGGTTCAAACCCCAATGGAAACAAATTGAACAAAAACCAAAATCATTAAATGACTGGTGGAAAAAAGACTGGGGTAATATCTTCTTTTCTATATTTCGTTCTTCAAACTTTCTACCTGGGCCCAGTGACAAAGGCCTGTAATCCCTCTCTGGAGGCTGAGAAAGGAGGATGACAATTTCTAGCTCAGTCTCACCAATTCAGTGACTATTGTGGTTTGGACTTGGAATATTCCCTAAAAAGCCTCATGTATTTAGATGTGAATTATCCAGATTTCACACGTTTTTAGGAGGTGGGGCCTGGCCAAAAGGGTAGGAATACAGGTGGGTGTGATGACTGAGTGATGGTGTGGCGGGTGACTGAAGGTGTGGCCTGGAAGGATGCACTCCTGCTCCAGCTTCTCGGGTAACAGTGCTCCTCCTTGCAAGCCAGTAGCAGCTGCTCTGCACCAGACTCTTCCTGCCACTGCAGCTGCTCATGAATGAACTGAGACCTCCAGAAATGGTAAGCTCAAATAAATCCTTCCTCTCTTAAGTTGTAGGTGTTGGGTGCTGCTTCCCGGCAATAAAAATTTAAGATAGTGACCAAGCAAGACCCTGCTTCACAAGAGCAACAATTGCTTCAAAGGTAAAGAGACCCAGTGTAAACATAAAAAAAGAAAGCAAAATGTAAACAATTACTCACAATACTCACAATTAAGGTCCTGAATTAACTAAGGTATTTTTTTGGGGGGACAGGGTCTCTCCGTGTAGCCCAGGTTGGTCCTCAACTCATTGTGTCACTATGGAGCCCAGGCTAACTAAGGGGATTTTTGGGGGGAATCTTCATTTGCCCAAAAAAAAAAAAAAAAAAAAATCTAAGAATATGGCTAAAGACTTTACATATATGAGTCAATTTAAGAAAAAAAATTACAAAATGCATTTTATATTAAAATTTGCATTTATCACTACTTTGTAAGACGTGCTAAATCCAGATCATGGGTTAAAAATATTTCCATAAACTTATGAGAAAAATATAAAGGAAAACTGCAATGGATTAGACTGTGAAAGAGCTAAATCAGCAGAGCGGACATGGCACATTAATTTGTGATTAACAAGAAAGAGATGCCTGCTCTTGTGTTTGGGAATACACCAGCTTCTTCTGGTTATCAGAAACAATGCGGCCCATCTAAATCTACTGCTACAGATAACATACTTCCATCTGAAATAAAACTTGACCCCAAAGAATTAGAGTGATTTAGCCTCTGTTAATACCAACCAGCTTTCCTTTTTTTTTCCCCCTCCAGAAGAAAGGCAAACTAAACTAGAATTTTGGCACTTTAGAACCTCAAATACTTATATATGTCATTCTATGTGCTCCTGTGAATGACAGAAAGGAGTAAGTCTACATGCTAAACAAATCTAAAAATATATAAAAGGTCAAGAATAAGAGAAAAAGAATAAGAGAAAAAGGCAAAAATCAATGGATTATAAAAATGCTTAGAATTAAATCTGTTCAACCTTCCAAATTGTTGGGAATGTGAATATGGATTTCCTTTAATTTTAATGTATTATTGACAGGATAGCTACACAGTGAAAGTGACATCACAGATAACTGATGAGAAAAGAAATGCTGGATACAACATAGACAACAATTCAAATAATACTGTATATAAAACAAGACAAGATTATTTTTGCTGTGTTGCAGTATGATCTCCTTTAAGCTATTAAAACTGTATTAAAACATCTCAGATATCACTATCATACTATTAAGTATCTTCCCTCTTACTCTAGGGGTCAAATATCATGACTGATTTGACTCTTTTTTTTTTTTAAAAAAAAGGAACACACACAAGGGAAAGCTGTAGAAGATTGAGCTAGAATATAAAATCATGGCTACCACATGCATTCCATCCTGAACCATACAAATTCCATCATCTCTCTATTTCCCCGGTAATTATAAAGTCTCAAAAATTACCTGACGTTGTCATGATGAGGATTAGAAGTGGCGGCAGCAGACCCACCACGCAACACAGGTCTAAGGCAGGTTTTTGCAGGAGAAGGCACAAGACAGAATCAGCAAACAGAGAAGTAGTAAGATAAAAGCAAAAACAAAACAAATGAATGTCGAATAGGATTATATTGTATACTCTAATACAATATAATATCTCTCAAATACTATGAAAATCTTTGTCTCGTATATCCCCCATTTTGTGATTTTCATAAATACTTTACAATTAAAGAAGCAAAGGAAAAATGTGACAAAATAGCACCAAATCTAATTCTTTTTGGTGTTTATGTTGTACTTTATAAGTTCAAGACAGCGGACAACTGTGTTTAAAAATTGTAATTCTTTTTTTGAATAGTTGAAAAAAATCAGTAGCAACGTTAAAAGCATGTCAAGAGCCTGTTAGTAACACCTGCACTGTCATGGTTGCTCACCAGTGGCAACAGCTCTCTCAAAACCTAACAATGTAAAGAAACTTCCATTTTTTTAGTTGCTGACCCCCCACATCATTCTCATGATGGCCTATGAATTTCAAAAGCTCCCATTTTTTCACGATTCCCTCCCTCCCACCTCATTAATTCTAATCGCTGCCTGTGGTCTTCATGTAGCTGTGTCTCATTCACATGTTCAGCCTCAATTCTGGAGCTGAACAGATCAGGGACAAGCTACAGCCCACTACGAGAAGTGCAATTAAATATGTGAATGTGATCTTGAGACAAGCAGGAGTGTCATACAGGGCAGCTGGAATGAGAACCATGGTGCACTGGGAAACTCGGTGGGCTTTTCCTCATCTCAGTACACACTTTGGTTCTAGAGGACAATTAGCTCTCTATCTAGTCAGGCAGTAACCTTCCCAACTAGAATCTGTGAAAATCAGAAAACAAAAGCCTTGCATGTCCACTCATCAGTAGTTCCTAAAATAATCAGCAATAGTTACTACCTGGGGAAAAGAGGCTGGGGTAAAGATCCCTGTAAGGATTTTAAGAATTAAATTCTATTTTGAATGTCTCACACTCTAAGTAACTGATCGGGTTTTATCTAAATGAAAGTATCAAGGCAACAATTATAGTGATGTTTAATATAAAATGTACTAATTTCTGTAGGTTGGCAGAGCTATATAATAAAATCCAATTACACAAAAACATTTTAATGTTTAGCTCCTACAAGTCTTAAGGCACTGCCAGGATTTAATGATGTTTCAGAAGCCTATAGAATAAAGGATTCAGACACCTCTGGGGAGACATGTTTGACTTTTGTTGGTTCCAGAGTGCTGAGAAATCACAGCTGTAGAGCTAACACATTCACACTGCAGAATGAGGAGAAATATTCAACAACTATAATCTTAAATTACACAAACGAGACAAAGGTTAAATCAATGAAGCCACAGCTATGCATTTCCTCAAGTTTTTAATGCATATTAACATATTCAAATGGGTCTGCTATATTCAACATATTCCACCACAGACTTCCCTTTGATAATGCAGAGCCAGAAAATAATACAGTTACCTTTCACAACGTATTTCATTTTGTCTTCTTACACTGGCAATTGACACATACAATATAAAAGTAAATTAGACAGGTATTTGGCAAATTAGAAACTTCATTCAAGTACTGCTTTCTACCATCAATATGATTTAATACTAAAATTTTTCAATAGCATGTTGTGTAATTAGAGAGGCAAAAGAAAAGGAAGCCCAAGTTCTGAGTTCTAACAGTGATCTTCCTGTTAACAACACTGAGTAACACGTGGCCCCAACAGTGCGTTTTTCCTACAAAAATGTAAACTGCTACAGTAAATGAGCAGTTTGATTGGGAACCAAGAATCATGCATTTTTTAAAACATAGATATTCAAATAACAAATAGTTGATCAACTCTATTTCTAGTCCTCATAGGCTATACGTTCACAGGTATCACCACCAGAAATAGAAATTATTCACACATTGGTTTCTTATTTTATTCACTCATAGGCAGTACAAAGTCTAAGGAAAAACTATGCAAATAATCAAGCCTCTCCCAAAAATAAACTTGGACACAATTCATCTATATCTATTGGTATTCAAATAAATCCTAACTCACAAACTAATATAAAAATTTTTAAAAATTATTAAAATATTAACATCTCATATGTTGGAGAATGAGAGATACATAATTCTAACAGATGTAGAAAGAGAGGGACAATTCCTAACCAGACAGGACTAAATCATAATACCACTTTAGTGCCATGGTGCTTGCCCTGGGTGCTTTGGTAAATTTTCAGTGTATCAGTTTTCCAAACGTGTGGTACTGACCTATGTAAACACAAACTTTACCTAAGATTTAACTTGGTTTTCATATTGAACTTGCTTTAAATCATCTAAATTCTTATGAGAAAAAGAAAATACAGTAATAACACTTTAGACAGTGTTCCTTAAACTGTGAACTAAAGTTAGTCTTCATGTTAAGTAACTGTGAATTTGTATTACTTTATAATAACACAGGCAGAAATTCTTGTCTTTCTGAAGAATAGCTGTACTTTATGGATATTCAATATGATAGTTTAAGATCAAAGATAAGATATTGCACTAGCATAATAGCCAAGAATAAAATAGAAAATAAAAATGAGATACAGCAGCAAAGAACATAAAAGCACTTAAAATTTTATAAGCAGTATTATTTTATAGTCATGCAAGTAGAACATTATCCAAATTTCACATTCCTACTGTTTATATCTGAAAAGTAGTAGGTAATTTTCACACTAGAAATGAAAGCTCATTTGCCAGTTGGAATTGTGATCAACTCTTCTTCAACATTAGGATTATCAGAGATTAAATATACCTCAAAACACTTCAATAATAAATGCATAACACTGATAATGATTTAACACTCCCTAAGTGACAACTAAGAGAATATATCCCAGAGCAAAGTATTATACCCCGTTTCCTAGTTTCAAAAATCCTATTTAGGTAAGATAATTCCTCAACAAAAAGGGGATTTTAAAGTTAGCAATTAACTCACTGCAATGTCAAAGAATAAAATAAAAAATCCACTTAAAGGTTTTTGGGTTTTCAAAGAAGAACAGAAAGAAAAGATTACATGGCAAAATTTCTAATTTACATCTGAACTTCAGGCAAAATATTTTTTCTGTCATGGAGGATAAAACTTTGTTTTTCTAATTTCTATATCACTGCATTTGAACTGTGTAATATGTTCGTGGGATGTGGAACAAATAATGCTAATAATGCACTGGGACTCTGTCACATCTCTTTCACTTAATCTATACAGGATTTTGAAATATTTTCTAGTTAGATATTTTCATTGTATAGTATGCAATATGATATACTCTGACTTCATAATTTGGTCTAAGGACCTACTGAAATGAAAAAGCCAAAGAGGATACACCTGTTTAAAGAGGAAGAGAAAAATGGGCTTTTAAAGCCACATGTTTTGTATTCACTACCTTTTGAAGCATCTCCTACAGAGTAATAAGAAGTCTGAAGCCTTGTAATTTAAATAAAGGTGGGGAAGAGAAGATTGCTTACAAGAATCCAAGAAGCTAGGCAATATTATACTCTTCCCATATTTTTCTTTTTTCTTTTAAAAATAACAGGTAAGTAAAAGGAGGCCTGCAGAAAATGAATAATGTATCTACTTGGGGATGTGAATCCAGATTGAATCTGATGGAACCCATGCTTTTTTGTTTTAAACCTTGCTGCTTTGTACAGCTTCTAAATAGATTTTTCAAGATAGTCTTTGAAACATCAAAGAACATGGTGTTCTAAACCTTCAAGGAATGCCAAATTACATATATATATATGTATATGTATGTATATATATATATACACACAATAATTTGGATACATATATGTGCACTTACACATATATCTACATGTATAGTATATACAGTTCTCCCTCTATGCCATGGAGTTTTCTCTATAAGCTCCTTTGAAGTGTTGCTTGAAGTCCTTGGGCCCAAAAACATGCCTGTGGATTAACCATGGGAAGACTTGGACCTTGGATTTAACATCTGCAAATAACACGAACAAGTGCTCAAGGATGGTGAAACATCCAGGGTCCATGAAAGAATTAAAAGTCACCAATAAGACAACGTTTGCTCAAAACAAGCCAAAAGACACATCAATTTCTTAGGTAAGAAATAAGGTTTATTGGGATGATCAGAGCTTCACTTATTAAAAATCTTCAAATTGCAAAAAAACCCAATCTAATCAAATGATAATGAATATTCAAACACTGACTTTCATAAGCCACCAGATGCATGTTCAGAATTGAAATAAAATTCACTTTACTTTCCTTACAGCATGCCAAAAAAATTGGGGGAATTTCATTTTTTAAAAACACTATGTCATAATGAGCCAAGGAAAAAAAGTATCTGGAAATGATTATAAAAATTATTTGTAGGAACAAGTGGAAGTACACTACTAATTACCATCAGAGAACAAATAATAATTTCACTAGATGTTCAAAAGTGAGGTAAGTTATCAATACTGAAAAGTATCAGTATTATAAGAGACATTAATAGCACCTAGGATGTCTAGTAGTAAGTCTATAAATCTGTAGCTAAAAGAAAAGGAAAAAATGTATTGGTAGCTAAAATGACATCTTTTCGAGCTAGCTATTTACTCATTCATTCATAGTGGGAGCAAAAGTGATTAAACCAAAGTCTCACTAAAGAAAATGAGTACGCTCAGTCCAACATTCCACATTTACTACAACAGGGACCCTGTGCCTACCCCCAAATGGAATCAAGGCCTTAGAAGTCAGCACAGCCTTTAGAAAAAATCAATACACTTCCTACCTCCTGGAAGTAAACATTCTAACTGTAAGAAACTAGAGTATTCTTGTGAAATGTGAATTTTGGACAATAATTTCAAATTAAAAGAATGCAAAGCAAGCCATTTCAAACCAATGCATCTTAGAAAGAGACTAGAAGGTGCAAAATAAAAGGAGAAAACCACAGTCCACTGAAATAAGAAGCCAAAAAATAAACAACAAAAACTGGCAAGAACCACTGATGGCCAATCACCTGCGATTTTCATCCAGCACATCCAAGATCTGCTGGTAAGCCCTACGAGTAGAAGACTGGATAAGCGAAAAAATGCCACGAGCAGAGGAAAGATTAGCTCCATCTTCAGGTAACATATGGGGAGGACAGCCCCGAGACTGTTGTGGCGATGGCGTCACACTGTTTACATAAGCACAGCAAATGAAGAGAAAAATACTCAAGTCAGATTTTTATAAAACTTCAGCTGAGCTGTTTTTAACCTTAGCTTTCTTGTCCTCCCTTTCCCACCCTTCATTCCGTCCCAAGAAAATAGTCAAAATGAAAGGAGTTAATAACCATTTTGAATTCTTTTCAAAGAGTAACTTGAGTGCAGCACGTAAAACTATGTAAGTCTAAACATCAAAATAAATAAACTACTTTGGAAGAAAACTACCACAATGAAAGAATATTGCTAGAGAAGCAACATTCTCTCTTTAGTGTAGTATATATCCCAATTCAGTAAAACAAACCTCTACGAAACAACACCTCATTGAACATATGCTCAGAAGAGATAGAGAATTCCAGCATGTATGTCAATCTAAATGTGAATGAATTGATTCCATAAAAATGCCATTTTAAATATTTCACAAAGACAACGACACAAGTTGAGCTTATGAGTAAGCAGCATTCATTTAAAAATGAGATGCAGTCCTGAAACCTGTAGCAAATAACATTTTGATCATTTAATTAGTAAAACCCATGTTCTCTAAGTGACAAAACAATCACCAATTCTGGGAATACAGCTCAAGGAAAGGCTACTTATTCAATTATCAAGGTGGCTGATAAATACTTACAAGCTTCTTAGTAACAGCAATCTTGACTCACTCCTTCATGTGTGGGCTTAGACTCCACTGCCTGTGCTTCCTGACAGCTGGCCACATTTGAATGAAGCAATCTGTACAGTTTTAACCTAATCTCCTAAAATCCACATCATTATTTTGTTACCTAGTGGAACTAAATATTTTGACTGAAAGAAACTAGGGTATTCTTGTGAAATGTGATTTTTATTAGTTATGTTACACAGGAGCAAGATTAGCTATGCTAGGCATTTAACTGATACATCAGAAGACTATGACCCTGGGAGAGATGTGTACCCTTCTCAGTATCAAGGCCAAGCACAGTAGGCTAACACCTAATCTTTCTGTACTACATTTAAAAGCCTAAAAGCAGAGGCTGGGGGCATAGCTCAGTTGTTAAAGTGCTTTCCTTGCATGTGTGAGGTCCTGGGTTCAATTCTCCAGCAAAACATAAAGACTAAATGGACATGGTGGTGTAAACCTGTAATCCCAGAAGTTGGGAGGCAGAGCTGGGAGGATTGCTGTGAGTTTGAGGCCAGCCTGGGCTACAAAGTGAGTGAGTTAGGAGCAGCCTGAAACACAGAATGAAACCTTGTTTCCAAAAATAAATAAATAAATAAATAAAATAAAATAAAGAATAAAAGCAGAGGAGCACATGGTGAATAAGAAAAAATGGAAAATTCTTACTTTGGGTAAGTAATCTTTCCTATATGAAAAATACAAAATATATCCAGAAAAAAGCTTCAAAATTTTGTGACTTTCACCATCTTCATGATCTAAAAATAATAAATAAGTAAATAAATAAATAACGCAAAACTATGGCTTTCAAAGATACATAGATGTAAAAGTTCTAAGTCAAATCTTGGCATATGCAGCAATTCATCTATAAAGATTCATTTAAAACAGGAACTGAGCCTAATGGTGTCAAGATAAACTCAAAACACCCCAAAGGGAGTCGGAAGGATAATGACCCTAAATGCATCTCCACAGACCGGCAGCCTTCTGGGACACATTATTATCACCAATGTATCAAATGATCCACTTGCTGACTTGGCAAAACCCACATTGGTAATCCCAGAAAATCAAAACCCAACAGCTGGGCATGGTGGTATATACCTATAATCCCAGCACTTGGGGGGCTCTGAGGCAGGAAGATCACTATAATTATGTTCCAGGCCAGCAAAGGCTTCAGTGAGTTTACAACAAGCTTGGACTACAAAGTGAGACTTTGTCTCAAAAGAGGTAAGAAAAAGCAAGCAAGCAAAAAAAAAAAAAAACCCCAAAACAAACAAAACAAAACAACGACCCATCACATCAGAGACACAAGCCTATGTGTTAGTATTTTCATTCAGAATTCTTTTTAGATAACACAGTGAAACTGAAGATTCCGCTGCTTGTGAGAACCCAGACTAAGGTCATATGTGTCACCAAGAGAAGGATTTTTAAATGGCAAGTGTTGTGTTAACATAAAATAAACAAACCATCTTATACTTTTCTTGATAGAACTGCTGGTACATATGGTTCAATTTACTTAAACAAGTTTTTAAAAAATTAGTATCTTTCTTTGAGTTTTGGGGCTTAAATTGAGTGCTCTATCCATCATTCTATATTAACAAACTGCCTACTAATAAAATAAAGGCTGCAATAATCAATATTTAGAATTATAACTTAAAAGCAACAATGTCAGTGAACTAAAACCAAGTCTATGCGCCAACTTTGATGAATTTTTGCCCACTAAAAATTAAAAGGAAACCGAGGTACGGCAACACATGCCTTTAACTCCAGTTCCTCAGGAGGGTCACAAAGCTGGAGGCCAGCTTGGGCAAGTGAGTGACATGCAGTCTCAAAATAAAAAGGAGGGGGAACGTAGCTTAGTGGATCACTGGCTTAGCACGCATAAGGCCCTGGGTTCAATCCCTCGATGCAAAAAAACCCTTAAGAACAAGTAAGAATTAATATGCAAAACAAATGATTCATCCCTTTATATGAAATTACTTTAATGGAAAAGCATAACGTAACTTCAGGCTAATGGTAAAGTCGTTTTCTTTATTATTATTATTTTTGGTAGTAGTGGTATGGGATTTAACCAAAGGCCTTTACACTGTATTATTCCCAGATCTTCTTCTTCTTCTTCTTTTTTTTTTTTTTTTTTTTTTGAAATAAGGCCAAAATTAAAGTTGCTGTGCCAGAATGCTAAGATTACAGGAGTGTGCCACTATACCTGGCTTGACAAAGCATTCTTAAGCAGAATGAAGAGAAGTCAGATTCTAAGGCAACCCACAGGCACTCATTAAATATTTCTGATTAATACCATGTAAGAGACTTCAACCAATAAAGTAAAATTTGAAAACTTCTAAAAACCTATAAAAGCCCTCTAATTCTATGATCACAAGACACAGGAATATAGTAATTTTAAAAAACTCTCATACAATTCTCAATTGTAATAATAAAAAATTACATAGAAAGATAAGGGATGAAATTAAGACTGTGATTCCCACTTGGAGCTGGGGCTACAACCCAGGACCTCACTCATGCTAGGTAAGTGCTCTACTCATTGAGCTTCGTTCCCAGCCACTGGAATTAAGTCTTTATCAATATTACTAAAGGTAGTTATTTTACCAGAAACTAACATTAAAGATGCATTTACATGCCTGGTTGCTTCTCAAATGAAACTAAAATTTCAAAGATTAGTAAGAAATTGAACTTTGCATGCATTTATATGGCAATCCTCCATAAAAGAAAAAACAAATGAAAGTGTATTTTTACACTGTTGACCTTGTTTGACAATATGTGTAAATTAAATATCCTTGATTGGTAACATTTGTGCTCATCTACAGAGGAAGTGGATCACATCCTAAGATAATCAAAACTACTTGAATAATTACAAGCAATATATAATTCAGTATTTTTTTTAAAAGCTTTATGCAATCTTAAGTTCTTTTACAAAGAAATTTAAGAACAAATAACAACAACCTCCATTTTAACCATCAATCACTAGTTGGAATATCCTCAGTTGGTATCAACTGAGCAGGCAAATAGTAATTTTAGACTTAGGTTTCATCTCTGTTCACTTATGTACACAATTAAGATAGAGTTTTGTTTTCACTGTTTGATATTGATAAGTGAACTACTGTGGAAGAAAAAAATTATACTGCAAAGGCAATGAGATTATTATTTATTTACAGTATTTACTATAATTTAATAAAAATACACTTTGATGAAAAACTGATCCTACTGTTATAAAACAAAATCTTAAAAATAAAAGATTGAAAACTTTTGTAGAAAGCTTGTTTACCATGTTATTTCATTAGTAGCTGTATCTCCTCCTTACATGAAGTATTCTCACATAAGTGTTAAGTAAACAATATAAGTTAATGTCAAAACTAAAATTTAAATCCAAATTGACTTGGCTTAACTGCGTCCATATTTAAATGTCAAAGTAACTCTTTCCCAATGAGTTTTCATAGGAATATTTCTCAAACTGCAAATTTAACCTCTTTGGTGGGTCACCAATTACTTTCAAATGATAGTATAGGAAAAACAGTAAGAAAGGACAAGAAATTTTCACTGAAACACAAATTTGGTATTAATTTTTTTCCAGAATTTTAAATAGAGAGAAAACTTTGTTACCACTAAAGTGATTTACGAGTTCCTAGAAGCATCATAACAAAACCAGAAAATAAAAAACAATGGCTTCACTGTGGTTTCTTCTGTTGCTTAAGAGCTTCATCTGCTATTGAAATTTTACATAATTGATTCTACAGAAAACTACAAAGCCAACCAAAGTAAACTAAAGAAAATGAAAAACGATGTTCAGTACTCATGTGCAAATTATTCCATTATCCATTCACTAATGTAAAACTTCCTTAGTTGGTCTTTCTTTTTCTTAACAAAGTATATGCTGACAGTCTGAGAAATTCTAAGAGAGAAGTACCAAAGAGGAGCAAACAATAAAAGATTAGAGTATTATACACGTATTATGTAGTGAAATAGATTAGTAAGTACATAAGCCTGCTAAATTAAAGCAACTCCTAATTGCAAAAAGCAGAGCTGAGAAAGTCTTACGTGTACTCCGGTGCAGAAATCGATGCCTGGAACCTTGAAATTTTATTTCTTGGGGCAGAATCTGATCTGTACCACCTTAAATAATAATTATGCTTCTTTCACATATTCAGCTTTTATAATACAAAGAAAAATCTAGATATGACACTACTGTAAACAATCATTTTAAAGTAATTCAGAAAACAGAAAGCTAACGTCCCTATTTTTACTTATTCACATTTTAAATGGTAAACACAGAATAAAATGAAGCAGAGGTAGGCAAATGCTTGTACATAATGTATAATTAATCTCAGGTTGCCAAGGAAAGACTAAAGGATAGATGGTAAGAGTTTGTTACTTTAGTGTAAATAAATTATAGCTGTGTAACATCAATAGTATCATACCATTAATAACACGAAGACATAACAAGCTCAATTTTACACAATCCTGGAGTTAATAAGATATAAATCCTCAAAGATGAATTTAGTTATAAACTGTAAAATTAACAATGGAAGGTGAAGAAAGGGTAAGGGTAAGGGTAAGGGTTCATTATTAGCAAATACCTTACTGTAACATGACAACATATTTAACAACTATTACAAATACATAATAAACATAACAAAGTGTTATGAATATTAAGCTTATCAATGTGAAAACATACATAATCATGTTACTTTTCCTACAAAAAATAAGTCTTTCAGAATGTAACTTTTCAAATACTTAGAAAATGTCATTAAAACAATTAAGAGAAAATCAATTGTTAGCACTACAAAATCTTACTTGCTATGAGATATTTGTGAAAGTAACTAAGGACCTAAGCAGTAAGCACATCTTTCTATAGTAGAAAAGTTTATTAGAAACATTTGGTGTCTTAAAAAAAATCACTGCAAAGAGTATATACCTAAAGTTTTTAGGTGCATATTTAATCTACTTTAGTCATAAATTATGTAGTTTTTTTCACTATTTGTATGATATATTTTCAAATATTCTGAAAAAACAGATTTCATGGGCATGTTGACATCACATTTGCCAGCAGACTTTTAGGGAAACATAATTAACCATAAAACATTCAAGTAACAGTTGCATCTTCAGGTAAGTGTTTTCTAAAGGAGTATACATTCATTTAAAACTTATTCTTTTTCTATGTAATCCTTCAGAATAACTACAATTACTTTAGGACTCATTTCAAGATTTTCCAAGAATTCAAAGCAGTTCTACTTCCCTCTTGCACTTAACACAAAAGAATGGAATTTCAATAAAGTGAAAAAATAACTTACATTTAAGCTGGAAGTTCACTGATTATCTAGAGTACTAAAGCCCCTGTCCCCATCAAAGTCTCTTACTCATCCTTATACTCTTTAGTCAGGCCCAAACTAGAACTTAATATGCCATAATACAAGTAGTATAATCCTACTGTGATCGAGTTATTGTGTATACGGTACATGTTTAGCTTTTATCTAGATTCCCAAGCTTTCACAGTAAGAGATGTATTATCTCCCGATTCTTTCCCAGAGAAGAAAATATGAAGCTTGGTACCACAGATGGTTCCTCATGAGTTCATGAACAGATCCCCCCAAAATAATAAGGAAACATTAAGTTATATATACACCTTACATAACCTATTTTAAAAGGCAGCATTGTCAATGGTTTAAAACTCCAAATTCTGACCAGTTTTCACAGCATACTTGATTTTTAAGAATTGATTCATTTAAATAAAACAATAAAAAGCACCTGCCTGATCTGAAATACCTTACAGTATGCCTTCACATCAGGATGTGATAACCAAATGAGAAAGGATTTAAGTAAACTGCCCTTTAAACAACTTAAGTGTAGTCTGTGAAAATCAGAAATCAGTAGATAGAGAGCTAAATCATTCTTGCAAGGGACACGGCAGTTGCACTCATCACTACAGCTCATTTGAGACAGGTGGAACTAGCTTAATAACTTGTCACTGAAGGCATTCTGTTTTCGTTTTTCTATTTTTCAAGTTACATGCTACAAATTTCTGAAGACTGTTTATAATGGAACAGTAACATTTATCAATATGTCTAAAGTCTATTTTATAGAAGATAATCCAAATAAGTAAACCCTATTTATGGAAGAGGATCATATACACAGAGATGTCATTAAAAAATTCTCAAAACTAATAAAAAGGCAAGATTTTAAGGCTATTCAAAATAATGCAAAACAGATTTAAAATGAATTCCAAAAACCATGGGAAGTTCATTACTTAGAAAATGATGTGTATAGCAAATATATTAAAAAATCTACAAGGAAGATATAACGTTCAGTGGTTCTACTCACATGGAATCATTTCTGACCAGCTGTCCATTTTGACGAACAGCATTTTCGCTCATGGAACGTTCCCTTTTTAGCCTCCCAACTGCACGAATCTGTTAAGGCATAAACAAAGAAAATATTCTTAGTTGCCTAGTAGCTGCTTAGCATTTAAAACACTGATCCAAGGCTAACCACAAAAATTATAATCAAGAAAAAGCAACCATTAATTGGTGCCAGGCGTATGTATTAGAGACAGACCAGTTTTTCTCCCTGATTCATTTACAGGTTATGTGGATCTCATTTTGGCAGATTTGTACATGCATATAACAAATATTTTGATAATTTCTACATCCCTTACCCTCGTGCCCTGCCATCCCTCTTGGTTTTCCTTTTTAGGGCATTTCCACGTGTATGACACAGTTTGCTCATATCCTTACATTCCCGTGCCTCTTACGCCCTTCCTTTTGTCTAACAGTTTCCCTTCTATTTTTTTCATGTCATCTTTTGTGATAGACTTTTTAAAAAGCTCTTATTTAAGATATTGCAGATAAACTTAGGAACGAATGCATGCTTTTTTAGATAAAAGCTATTCTGGTTTTTTTTTTTTTGTAACTGTCGATCTTTCTTTGTACAAATATGGTTACAGAACCTCCCCCAGACATCTAAATTGCAGGATGCTCAAATACTTTTCTTTCTACAAAATGGCAGTGTGATACAATCCTCCCATATAGTTTAATCTCAACCTACTACTAGTAATACCTAGCATAATACAATGTAAATGCTATGTACGTAGCTGTTTACTAGTTGGGGGTGATGACAAAAAAAAAATCTGTACTATTCAGTACAGGCACTGAACTCTAGGCCTAACTACATAGAATAGGAGGTAAATAATGATCAAACAATGGATACTGGAGACAGACTGAGAAAGGATCTGTGACAAAAATTTTTCTTTTGAAAACAGTTTGACCAACGACATATGAAATTTAACACTTCTACAATCAGGTGCATTTTATTCAGGCACAGCGAGTACTGCGTTGAATGATGAGAATCAACTGGCACTTGCCATCTTACTTATTACAGGACTGGGGTTATTTTTCCTCAGGAAAAACAGCTCTTCTATATTTAGCTAGGATAAAAATTAACTGTCTATTAAATTAGATCCATTCCTGCTACTAAGGAACAAAAACTAAGATTAAGAAGGACAAGCAATGAGTGGAGAAGGCAAGGATTCTGGGATCTCCACGTAAGCTAGAAGGCCCTAAGGTTATAACTGTTTTAAGCATTTGAAATGATTTAAAAAGTCTTAACAAGGACATTAACCTTGACTTTACTGTCATAGGGTGGGGGAAAGACAAGACAAAAGCATTTCTTATATGCTTTCTAATATGACTAACTTGCATACTGTAATACCAAAAAAATACAGAACATATGAAACTCCCCGTTAGTGTGCTGATATTCTAATTGTATTTGATTACCTGTAAACTCAAATGTCCTTTAGACTTCTGTTTACTGGTTTTCTAGTTCTGTGCCAAGCCTACATCCCCTATAAGAAAGTGTTGATATGCAGTAGCATTTTCCTTCATTCTCTTTCTTATTTTCTGTGGAATTTTTTGAAGAGGAAAGAAGTAAGATATATACTGTGGACTGTACAACTGGGATAAACAGATTTTTAAACACCATCACTGTCCAAAATTTAAGATAACTGGCAATGGGCACAATATTTGAGCCAGTCATCGCAGGATATGGGAAGGAAACATGGAAGAACGTTATCACTGTGAAAAGACCATGCCCACAACACAGCACAAAATGATAACTTTACAAAGAATGTAAGAGCACACCAAAGAATCTTCCATGGATACCTTCTACAGTATAAAAACACACAAGTTGTTCTTTTCTCTCTTCTCTCCAGATTTTTTTGTTGTTTAGCTAATTTCAGTCCTAGCAACTCTTTCCATTGATAAGGAAGCTAAACAAAACACTATCAAATTATGATCACACTCATCCATCAGATTCTTGATTTTCTGAGTTACTGCAGGATTCTTTTGGTCTTCAGAGTGCCTCGGGAATCTTCTGCATTTGTTTAATGCTGCATTATATACTTGGAAGGCTCATCACAGTTCCGTATCTTCAGGGTTGTCACGTCAACTGAACTGGGCCATCACAGCATATTATTACTTGCTGCTCCATTTCAGTAGGATTACTGGGTGTAGCACGTTATGTTCATCCCACAGGCTGCCTTTTAGTGGTCTCATTTTTTCGAGTAAAGAGGGCCCATCTTCGGTCACATAAAATTGAACTATAATTAACACATATATACGTATTAAAATTTTCTTTTCAAAGATTTTCATTATACATTAAAAAAATCAAGGGCAAAACCAAACAAAACCCCTAAACAATGGGCCACATGTGAGACATGCCTGATCCAGAGCTTTCTATTAGATAAACATGGCTTTTGCATCATACTTCAGCTTCCAGAGCTGCTGCTTTATAAGTATAATCTCTGATGAGGTTGGTTCTAGCTGAGTATTATTCCTCCCAGTCCCTGAGCTCTGGTCGCACACCTTGTACATGAGTGCTACACAATTTAGCATCTTGTGGATGCCATCTAATAGCTTCTGTATAAGGCGTACATGGGTTGGAATAGATTTCCTTTCCACAAAGTCACTACCCTTTTCTTCTCTTCTCAGGTCAAGATAAGGTCTCTGCCTGACAACTTCCAGGTCATTCCTGACTTCTGACACCTCCTGGGTATATCTGGAGTTCGGTGCTCTTCTCAAGACTACATAGATGGCCTTCTAGTACTTCTCATTTTTGATGTAAGAGTTGTCAATTCAGGTGAAAGTTATTACAACCTGACTCTCCATGTCAGTTTACTCTTCCCATACCAATGGACTGCTCACAAATTCTTGGCATTAGTTGACCATTTAAAACATTCTTGAGTAGAGCTGATCATTCAAATCATATCGCTATTTGACTAAAGGGGATGACTGGAGATGAAATCATTAGTCACATTGTGTCACATCTTTTTTTTCTTTGAGACAGGGTCTTGCTCTGTAGCTCAAACTGGTCCTGACCTCAGGAGCCCAGGCTGGCATTGGAGTCACAGCAATCCTCTTGTCTCAGCCTCCTGAGTGAGTGCTGGGATTACAGGCATGCGCCATCAAATGTGGCTTATGTAGTACTGGGGAATCAAATTCGGGTACTTAACCACTAAGCCATTCCCTCTAGCCCCTGTGACAGATCTTCTTATGGTATCATTTTCCAATCTTTCTCTTTGGAGGTCTCCCCCTTCTCATTCTCTGGAAGGTTATCTCTCTGCCTCCAGCTGAGACTTCTTCTGAGAGGCAGTGTTGGTGCTGCAGACTCCTTCCTCTTTCAAACTGTCAAATCTACTATACGACCTTGGCAGTTTTTCTGACTTGAGTATTTACAATTTTATGTTTAGAACACTATATGTGTGTGTGTCTGTGTGTGTGTGTGTGTGTGTGTGTGTGTGTGTGTGTGTGTGTGCATACTTATTTGTGATACTCGATGGTCACAAAGAGCCAGGGTATTCTGTATACATATATATCATGTCAACATCATGTCAACATTACTTCCCCTTTCCATTTTTCCATTTCTGGCCCTCCTGTACCCTCCCCATTCCCTCACAGAAATCACACATATTTAAAGAGTTCATTGATTTCCTTTCTTCCAGACAAGCCTGTAAATTTTATAAACTTTCACTGAGCCAGGAAATTATCTGTGTCAGGTTTTAAACCCTCCACATATGCTCACATGAATTCTTTAAGCCAGTTTCAAAACAAGTGCAGTTGCTTTCTAAGAATTCATCCCTTCCATTAGACAGGCTTTTAAAATAGTTTTATCGTGTTCCTCATAAGCCTTTCCCACTGTCTCTTTTCTTGACACAGGATAGTGACTTTCAGCCATGAGTGATTTTGCCCTCTTAAGGGACATGGTGTAGTATCTGGAGATATTTTTAACTGTAGTAAAATACACATAATACATAAACCCTAGTTTTAAGTGCACAGTTCAGTGACAGTACAGTCACAACATGGTGACAATACAGCCATGTCTTTTTTTACTTACTTAGCATTGTAAACTTGGTGTGTTTTCAAGGGCTGTCCATGTTGTATCATATATCAGTATTTCATACCACTTTTTGAGTGATATGCACTATATGGATATACCACATTCTGCTTATTCATTAATTAGGTGATGGACACTTCAGCTGTTTCCACCTTTTAGCTCTTAGACACATTCTTCACTGTTATGACTTATCAGATGCTGCTAGGTTTTTGTAGAGATCAAAAAAATTGTTAAACATCCCTACAGTAAAAAGAACACCCCTCACCACAATAAAAAAATTCCAGTCCCAATTATTATTAGTACTGATGTAAAGAAAACATGGCATGTACTATAGAATGATTACTACGGAACAAATAGTTGTAGGGAATCTCACATATTCTAAGTAGGATCTGAACAAATCGCTACTGTCAGTGGCACTCAAAATGTCCTTCTATTTCAGCCTATTTCTGGCAGCAGCAGGAGCTCTAGCTCCTACCTCTGCTCAATGGTTGATCACCTCTTGAGGGCTACCTGATCCTTTTATAAACCTGAAATACTTACTGATCATCACCACTGCTTTCTTTTCAACTGTTAGCTGGTACTAATCTCAAAAATTCCTCTTGTGACTCAAGATTTGGCTGCTGTAACAGAAACCTAACTCTTTTATTGTATACATGTAGAACACATGAATTTTCACAATAAGTTTAAATGATTTGCATTATTTTCATCTTTACAAGTAAATCTTAGAATAGTTAAAGGATTTGCCCAAAGTTACGTGGTTAAGAAGTAGCAATGTAGGTCTTCAAAAGTAGGCCTAATTCTCAACTTAAAATATTTTTTATTCCAGAAATACACATTCTGGGTATTAATCACGTCTGACCTATACCACAATAATGCAGAAATGAATCCCTATTAGCCCTTTGAGAGCAATCTTAGTAAACTTTTCTTAAGTTAGTTTTAAAATAGTCACTTGAGAATATACCTGAGTGTACCTGAGGATTACTTTCGCATTGCGTTAGTAAATGTTGAAACTAGGCCGAGAATAAAGATCAAACGAAAAACAAAACCCAACCAACAGCAAAGGCAACATTTCTCTCCGGTGGAATCCTTACCCAGGGAGGCTGGGAAACTAGACCTCTTAACTAGAAGAATGTTGTGTGATATCTCGTACTTTGTATAGCCGTCTTTGTATCTTTCACTACTCTTCACTATTTAAGAACTTTCTATCTTCTCTGTGTTGAAGTTGTTCCTCATTCATATCATCGTTCTGCTGTGACTAGGCAGAGAGCAAATTTACTGAGAGTAGGAACTGTATGCCATTCATGTTTATACTGCATACAAGATCTCATACATAGAAGCTCAAAAACTTGTAAAATAAGTATTTGGTGAGTATCTTGGTGTCTACTGTTATATAAACACTCGTATACAAGTACATTTTACTAAACAAATATCTACAATATTCAAATTGGTACCTTTGAGTATTTAATACCTCAATTACTTCAGCAGAACCTTAAAGCCTAAACAACAACAAAAAACTATTAGAAAATTACTTTGCTCTAGCCTATATGAATGTATAATCCTCTTTGGAAAGGACTAGATTAAAAGAAAATAAAATGAAGGCTGGGGATATAGCTCATTGGTCAGAGCACTTGCCAGCAAGCCATGGCCCCAGGTTCCATGCCCCAACACCATATAGCAGCTGGTTGTGGTGACACACACCTGTAATCCCAGCATTCAGAAGGCTGAGAGAGGAGGACTACCATGAGTTTTAGGCTAGCCTGGGCTACTACAGTAAGTTCAGGACCGGTCTGGACCATAGACCAAGATCCCATCTCAAAAAATAGATTAAATAAATAAAATGAACATAGTACCAATATTGAAAAATATGTTCGTACACTCTTATACCAGTCTCAGCACAACAATGTTAGAGGTTCAGGTGCTTTAAATGAAAATGTTGTAATTGTAGTCATCAGGAAAAGGTTCTGGTGATTGTTGTTGAGTCAATATCAGAGGCAAGATTTGAATTTTATTATGAAGAACTGACTGGTCCATTTTGTTATTAGTACATAACTGTTATGTTCAAGTCAACAAGGGTCCTAATGTTATATGTGATACAGTGGATAACTCAGTAGAAGCCGTTCATCAAGAAGCAAGAATGGGTAAGTCAAGGGAATGAGAACTTTCTTATCTCTGTTTGCTAGACTGTTTTGCAACACAATGATACATTTTCTCTGCTAGTAAGACTTTCTAATTTTCTCTATATTGCTTGAAATGTAACAACCCCAAAAGTTCTTCCTTTAATTTTACACAAGTGTTTTCTACAGGGTTTATTTTCCTGGTATGCATAATACTTAAAATACAGTAGCATGATACCTTATACGGGGAGTTTGTAAGTCAGAATCAAAGAGGAATCAATGTTCCATATGGAAAGCTTTGGTCTCATATTGCTAGTGATATGACTCACAACTTAACTCCTCCTTATTTTTTACTTTGTCAGTAGTAGAAGGAAAGAAATTAAGATTAGAATGGAAATGAATGAAAGAGACTAAAAAAATACAAAAGATCAATGAATTAGAGTTAGTTCTTCAAATGGATAAATGACAGTGATAAACCCCTACCTGCAACAATGCAACTAGAAATGAAAAAGGTGAAATCACATAACAGGCATTACTAAAACCCAGACTATTATAAGGAACTGTTCTAAAAGTTTATATTCTAACAAAATAAAGAACCTAGAAGACATGACTAAATTCTTAGATACATGAATTACCAAAATCGAATCAAGATATTAAAACCCTGAATAGACCAACATCTAGCAAAGAAATTGGGGCAGTAATAAAAACCCTACCCATGAAGGAAAGCCCAAACCCTGGAAGATATACCACAGAATTTTAGCATTCCTCTAAAGTCAGAATAAAACAAGGGTACCTACTCTCATCCCTACCATTCAATACAGTACTCCAAATTTAGCCATAGTAATCAGTCAAGAGAAGGAAATAAGTGGAGTATGTATAGGCAAAAAAGACGCCAAAATATCCTTATTTGCATATGACATGATCCTTTATGTAGAGAAACCAGAACATTCAACCAGAAGACTTTTAGAATTAACAAATTTGGCCAAGTGGCAGGATATAATATCAGTACATGAAAATCAATAGTATTCCTGTACACTAACAAGGGAATCAAAGAAAAAGAAATCAGGAACAGTACTATTCTCATAGTAGCTTCAAAAATGCCTACCTACCTACCTACCTTGGATTCACCTAACCAAGGAAGCAAAAGATCTCTATGATGAAAACTACAGTACTCTGAAAAAACTGAAGAGGCCATTAAAAAATGGAAAGAAATCCCATTCTTGGATAGGTAGAAGTATTACTGTCAAAATGGCCATGCTATCAAAAGTGATATATATATATATATATATATATATAGAGAGAGAGAGAGAGAGAGAGAGAGAGAGAGAGAGATTTAATGCAATTCCAATCAAAACTATCAAATAAAAGGGAAATGATAGGAAACCAGAAAGTACATTTTGTGGAGATGCAAAAGGAATAGCAGGAGAAAGGGGGGAGAAAAAACAAAAATTACTAAGATGTGATATATATCTATATATATTCACCAACTCCCCAGGTTAAATGTAATTATTATGTACTTACTGTACACATGTACTCATTAATTGGTGGGGAAAACAAAAAATGGTGGCTGGATTTCAAGCGCACAAAAAAAGGCCTCTGCTTTCATTTTCCCAAATTCAACTGACGTTTAACTCTACTTACTTCTTCATTTTGTGGGGTTGCAGCAGGTCTTTCTAAATCAAGGAAATCAAGTGGTCTTTCGCTTAGTGTAAGCACACGAGGTGGTGTTTTGAGTGCCAGAGGTTTAAAAGGAGTTGACTGAATAAGATCAAGGTCTGCTGGTCTTGAAAATGAAATGTCTTCATTATTTCCTATAAGAAAAAAATAAAACAAAAAGAGTTAGATTTTTAAAAATGCAGTTGTTTTGTTAAAATTTACCTTCTCTTACTGCTAAAATTATAATCTATCAAATAGCATTAACTCCTTTATAACTACATTTTCAGCTGGGCTTGTGGTTTATACCTATAACACCCTAGGTTATTGAAGCAGGTATATCACAAATTTCAGCCCAGCCTGATGAACTCTGAACTTAGCAAGACACTGCCTAAAATTTAAAAAGTTTAAAAAAGAACTGAGGATGTAGCTCAGTGTGAAGGTTCTATGTTTGATCCTTAGTACCACAAAACAAAACAAAAAACCCAGCTCTACATTTTCAGCATATATTCCACTAATATTTAATATAAGGGGTACTAATAACATAATATGCATCATGTACATATATGAAAAAACAAAATAAAATTGGGTATCTAGATATATGAATTCATAACACCCAATTTTTCAAGTTGAATATAAACAGATATTTCAATTAATCATCAGAGAAATAAATTAAAATTCTAAGGAAATGCCACTATACCCACTTAGGCAACTAAAATTAAAGAGATTGACAATACAAGGTCACCCAAGATATGTGGAACCCAAGAAACTCTCACATATCACTGATGGGAATGTAACATGATACAAAAAATTGGAAAACAGATTGCCAATACCTGAAAAAAAAATAAACTTATAACCCAGAAATTTCATTCCTAGAAATATAAATAAGTCCTCATATAAACATATATATATATACATCAAACATACATCAATAAATGAGTGAATAAACAAATCATAATATATTTACACAGTAGGCTATTCTCAGTGAAAAGTAGAATGAACAATTGACATATATAACAACAGGGAATAACTACAATATAGAATAATTTCAAAAATATTATACTGAGCAAAAGAAGCTAGACAATACAATATACACTGCATGATTCCATTTACATGAAACACTACTAAAGAAAATACAGGCTCCAGTTCACACAGAAGAGATTATGATTGCCCTGGTTATATTAAGGAGATTATGGTTGCCAAGAATTAAAGGACAGACTGATAGGCAAGGTGCACAAAGACACCTTTTGGGTTTCAAAAATGTTTTACAACATTTTTGTAACATTTTACAAAATGTTTTGTTTTAATGGCTACATGACAACATATGCTTGCCAAATTTCATCAAGGGTAGACTTTAAAATGTGTTTATGTGTGTAAAATTTCAATAATTAGATGAATTACTTAAAACTCAGACTACTGTAATGAATAGAAAATTTGAAAATGTAACTGCACTTCCCAACCCCTTTTCTAAATATTTTGAACAACTCCAAAGATTTCATAAAAATATATAAAACAGAGATTTATCTTGCAGTGTCTTAAACAACTATGAAATACCTGCTACAACAATTCTCTCTGGAACTTGCATTATCACACTAGCATTTGCAACTCCTTCTTGGAATCCTTGCTCCAGGTCAGCATTTTGTGGTGCTACTTTTAATTTTTCTGGGACCCTCATTCGCTGACTAATACCTTCGGTGTATTCCATTTCATACTGAATTCGACTAATTTCTGCCATCTCAGCAGCAGTGGGAGAAGGAAACGCTGCCCCACCTACCCTGTGGGAGAAAAATTTTAAGATGAAGATGACTGAGTGTTAGAATTTCAGTCTCTTCTCTACTGTGATGATAGAAAACCTTATAACAAAAAAGGCAAAGGAAACTTAATTGCAAGCACTGAATATACCCAAAGAAATAAAAGACTGAAGCAAATGGTTTTTCCCAGTACAATGCTTTCTTACTTATCAGTTGAAATTGTACCTTGAGGCTGTTTAAGAGAAAATTTAAAATTATTGTATAACCACATACAAATGTGTTAACATACATACATATACTGCCCTCAGCATAAACAGAAATGCATGCTGCTTATAACTAAAAAAATACCTAAAATAAAATTTAAATATCTGTAATCATCTAGGGGAGTAGCTCAGCTGAAGAACACTTGCCTTGCATGCATGATTAACAGTACCAAAAAGAAACAACTTTGAGAAAGCTTTGATTTTATAAAAGCAAAAATAAAAGCTGCAAGCATGAAAAAAAATAATGCCTGTCAATAATGAAAATCAGACTCAAAGATAAATATTCATAATTCTGAATGTACTAAAAAAAAGATGCAACCCCTTAAAAACCACAAAATACAAACTGAAACATCTCTTATGGAACATATATCTGCTGACACACGCTGAATACTAAATACAACATTTATGTTAATAAATTCTTGTATGCATCCATTTTTGAGGGGTTAGAAATTTTACATTATCAACATATTACACTTTTTTAAAAAAATCAAATGCTTTTGGGGTAAATACAGTATAAATGCACTGAGCAACTTCTAAACTAGAGAAGGATCAGTGATCCCAGGGAAATGCAGTAGCCAAGAATATTGCCCCAAGATACAAAATGCTGATAAAAGCCTAAGAGCAGGGTAAGCCTACATCAACAGCGTACATGGTACTGTCTCTCAAACCTATACCAGCTCAACTGAACAAAATGTCACTGACCTTCCTACAGGTGTGTCACTGCTTGTTCTCTTACTCATTTTAATACAGTAAATACACGTCTACAATAGCTATCAAATTCTGCTACCCTGTAGTTCAATTTACTTTACACAACAACTCCCCTACAGATATGAACTTTTTTGGAGGTGTACATAACAACACGGACACTGCTTTTCCAGCTGTAAAAAAGAAAGAATAAAAATCAGTATTTCAACAATTCATTTCATAAGAAAACTCTGATTAAAAGTATATATTTAAAACTGCTTTTGAGCTTGAACATGGCTTGGAGCTTGATCTGAGACACCAATTTTCAAATCGCTCCTAAACAGAGTTATTCTACAGTACCTCAAAAGTCTTAAAAGATGGTTTTAAGTACCATTAGTATTTTATGATTTGACAATAAGATAAAGCTATATTACATAAATATACAAATGTGAAGCCAGATTAGAAAAAAGAATACTGCCATAAAAGTTCTATTCAATTATTCTGAAGAGGAAAATACCTTTTCTTTTTCAGACTAAGTATCAATGAAGAAAGGGAATGCAAAGGTTAAAAGCACATACACTTGAAACAGCCTACAACTGATATGTAAGTTTCCTTAAGTGGAAATAAATTTCAGAAACCAAATTATACTAACTTTCCAGCAAAAGATATTCTATGTAAGTCAACTACAATATAAAATTAAAAACAGTATAAATGTCTTAATTAATGCCAAGGTAATTCTGAAACTCCATGTCAGAGATGTACTCTGCACCTTAAAGCCTACCTCCCTAAGGTGCTTAGTAATTCAGGGAGATTGCTTAGTGTACCAAGCTTTAACAACTAGTTTGATTTTGACTGCTAACTTGATTCTTTTATTCTTTACCAAAAATATCTGAATTTTAAAGATTTGGCATTAGCCCGTATAAAGACTAAGAAAATAGAGCCAAAAGAGCATTTTACTCACAAATGTGTAGACTGCCTGCTATTTGGCACTATCTGCTTCTGTGCTTCATATTAAATCCTTTAACTATCTTCACTGTACATGTGCTGGATTTACAGCCACTTTTGTCCCTGAGGGAGAAAACCAAGTTAATTGAGATGCTAGACAATTCCTGTATCAGAAAGTAGCTGAAATTCTCCAAATAATAAAAGCCACAAAGATATACAACTTTATGCTAAGAAACAAAATAAAAAAAATTAAGTTTATCACCAATTTGAGTCACAGATAGGGCTTTGTGACTACTCACTAGGGAAGGCAAGATAAATGACCACGTGTACCACTGTTTCTGATATTTAGAAAAACATGGCAGATGAAAACTATGCTTAAACTAATCTAATACTTATAAAGTAGTAAACACACTTTTTATTCACTTAGAATATTGGTATGGTTTAGATCTTGAATGTCCCCAAAAGCCTCATGTATTTGGAACTCTGTGTAATTGGGCGGCAGATAGTTAGGGTTTTACCTGGAAGGACTGTATCAATTTGTTGAGATTAGGGGTTGCCCAGGGCAGAGCTTTCAGGTGTTTGTCATTGACTTGTAGACCAGGAAATGGAAGAGAAACACCCACCCTGAGGGAGGCCCCACTAGCAGCAAGAAGTTATTAAAGGAAGAAGAAACATTGTTACAGCTTCTTCTGGGAAATGCCCTAGCCTTTTCCTTAGTACAGAGATGCATTTGGTTTCTGTCTGAAATTGGGTGAGCAACTCTCCAGCATCTGTCTCTGCCATTGAGCCTGCTGCCCTTTGTATGGACTGTGTGAGACCTTCTGAACCTGTGAGCTAAATCTTTCCTCCCTTAAACTGTGGATGTTGAATACTTTGTCACAGCAATGGGTAAAGTAAGACAAATGTGTTGAAGGAGGGGAAGAATAGCTCATCGGTGAAAACACTTGCCTAGCATACACACGTGGGTTCACTCCCCAGCACCAGATAATAATTAGAAATAATTATTACCTAATTATAATAATTAGAAAGTGGTGACACATGCCCGCAATCCCAAATTCCAACATTCAGGGGGCTGAGACTGGAGGATGTATGAGTTTGAAACCAGCCTGGGCTGCACAGTGTGTTAAGGACCAGTGTGGCTTACAGAGTGAGATCCTGTCTCATGTTTTTGAAACTGTAGCAGTAATACATGCTCATGGTACACAATACATAAAAATACAGGGAAATGAAGTATCCCACCCAGGTCCCCCAAAACAATCTCTTATCAATTTTTGTTCATCTTTCTAGATGAGATACTCTTCAAACAGCGGTATCTGTAGTAAAAGCTTACACTCAGAAGTAACAACGACAAGCTCAAAAGAAGTATATGCTACTATGTAACTACTGCAAAATAATCTCTTTATCGATATACCACTTAGAAATGAATCACACACTATTGATGGAACATGCATCAAATTGTGGACAGTGACTCAAGCTTACTCTCACTCTGTATTTGAGCACTGGAACCGACCCACAACGTCTAGAAAAATCACAGAAAACAACGTGGATCAACCTGATCCTGGGAACAAAAATTCATATAATTCTCCAATTACCAAAAAGTCCAGTTGTTTAACTTACTGTGAGGACTTAAGATTTTTATATAGGTCACCCTGTTTCAGTCCTTCCCAAGCTACTACGCTTAGAAAACAAGTTTATCAGAAACACAGGCTGAAGCCATTCAGGAAAAGTTACGGAAAACTTTGAAAACTATTAAGTTTAGCAAAGTGTCAACATCAGAACAGTTAACCTCTGTAACCCTTACGTGAGGCAGCTCTATCAGACAGGAAGAGACACCACACAACTTCCTTTAGAAAAAACAGCGGAACCAATTCACAAGCCTTTGAAACCATAGACAGTACGTCCTCCAAACAATTTAATTGCATGAGAAAAAATTTACTAAGTACAATTTAAATCGTCCTAATTTCTCTAAGGGTTTTTCTTTGGGAATCTCATTAGCCAAAGAGAATGAGGTTAAGGCGGAAACAAACTTCTGCCAACCGATGCAGAAACAAAATGTTTTTTACCCAGGGAAAGAAAACATTCAAGTCCTTCCAAGTCTCTCAGTGGGAGGCCTGCACTCAGTGATTCGATATCTGGAGCAGGGTTTCGTTTCCTTTCTTTCTCCATCTTCTGTAATTAAAAAAATGCCTCTTCGCTGGAGAAAGCCACTTGCCGTCACTTGGTGGGACGCGGCCGGGGTTTTCTTAGTCCTACAGATTACGGTCAGACCCCGAGCTCCCCCCGACCTGGAGGGCACCCCAGGACCAACGCCGGCACATCCCCGCTGCGGAACAGGGATGCTGAGGGCCGCCCGGGCCCCGGGGTCCCCGCAGCCACCCGTCACATCACTACCCGACCCACCAACAGGCCTTTCTTCCCCACACCTCTCTTCCATGAAACAAAAGGCTCCTTTCGCACCCAGCAGGCTCAAGGTCATCCTGTCAAGCGCGAAGCTTCCGTAAGGAAGGCCGCAGGCCTAGCCCAGTGTTTACCCTCACGAGCATCTCCTTCCGTTTCTCAAACTCGCAACTCTTTTCCGTCACTAAAATTCGAATGTATTCACAAAACAAAATGGCCAATTAGACAGGGAGGGGTCATTAGCCCAAAACAGTCGCTGGACAAGCCATCCTCGCAACCGGAGAAGACGGACAGGCCCGGATCAAAGGAAGACGGGGCCGCAGCGGAGGCGGAGGGCACGGGCTGCTGCGGCCGGCGCACCACGGCCGGCGGCCTCGGCCGAGTCCCGGCCGCGGTTCTGGGCCCGCAGGACAGCTCGGGGGTCTCGGGCTGGGAACAGTCGGCACTCACCCCTGGGCCTCTGGAGAGTCCCGGAGAGGGCCGCCGCCGCCGGCTCCGGGCGCCGGGGGAGCGCTCTCAGCGGCCGTTGGCCGAGCGCTTTAAGGCGCCCGGCAAAACACCGGCGGAGCGGCCCGCAGCGGGCCAGGAGCGACCGCGGAACGACTAGGACTGGCCCCTTCCAGGCGCCGTAGCGGAAACAGGTGCGAGGTCATATGACTCAGGAAAGGGCGGGCGTTCGGTTCGCTTATAGGAGTGGAGCCCGTGCGAGGGCGAGAAGGAGACATCTTTGTTGTGGGCAAAGTGGGCCGCTGACACATGACTTTTGAGGTATTTAGTTTCATATTTAGAGATTCGTAGTTCGTGATCTTTAAAAACCTCGAGTCTGCAAGGTAAATTTGTGACATCCAGTTAGGGTAATCGTTTTTCAGGACTGTTTCCATCAGAATTTCTGTGGACTGAGGCCTGAGAATCTGCGTACAACCGACTTGGGAATGGTTCTTAGCTGCCGTATTTTGATAACTCTTAACACCTTTCAATTAAGAAAGGTGGAAGTTAGGTTAGTTTTCTCGATCCAACCACCTATACTACTGATTTCCAAAAAAGGCAGAAGAATGGCGAATTTTGCCTGTCTCATTCTCTTCTAGCCTGATACCCAGCTCTTCCTGCCTTTGGATATCAAAATTCCATATTCTCTGGCCTGTGGTCTTCAGGGCTTGTATCAGTGGCTCCTAGTTTTTTAAGTCTTTGGGGCTTAAAATGAGGGTGACACCATAAGCCACTTTGGTTCTTAAACATGAGCCATAATAACAAATTCCCTGATTCTTCAGCTTACAGTTGTCTGATTGTGGGACTTCTCAGTTTTTTATAGTCACAAGAGCTATTTCTCACAAGCCCTTTGTCATAAATCTATCTGTATTTTATTAGTTTTATTTTTATGAAGAACCCTAGTTTTTATGCTTTTAGATTTTCTCTCTTTATGGCCATTTATCTGTTCCTGCTGCTGGATCGTTAGTGGACATCTTGGCTATTACTTCTTTTACTTTTAATTCCTCTTACTCATTGAGTCTACAATGAACTTTTTGATAGTTTTGCAAATTGTGACATCTCAATTTTTTAAAAAAAATTGTGTGTATTATTCTAAAGATTGAGTTGAGAACCTTCACACTGAGTTACATCCCCATGGCCATTTTTAGTTTTAATTTTGAAACAAGCCCCACTTATGTCACTGAGCTGCCCAGGCTGAGCCGAAACTGGCCTCAGTCTCCCAGAGTACTGGGTTTAGAAGCCTGCACCACTCAGGCTAGTATATCTCAAATTGAAGTCCCAGATTTGAAATAAATTTTGATTTTATGGTTATATACAATAACAGAAAATATGGTTCATATTCTTTCCTACTTATAACAACCCAATAACGAAAAATGACACTTGAAATTATAATATAGCCTGGCAAGTACAGTAAATAAATAAGTCCTTATATCAAGATTTGTGATTTTTCAACTTTATGATGGTGCAAAAGAAACTATACTTTGATCTTTTCTTAGATTAGCAATACTGAGCAACCATTTCATTTTCAGTACAGTACTTAATAAGTTTCATGACCTATTCTTCACCTTATTGTAAAATAGGCTTTTTGTTAGATAATTTTGACTAAGTGTAGGCTAATGTAAGTATAATGTAAGTATTCTGAGCTTACATGTAAGCTAGGCTAATCTGTGATATTCAGTTGATTGGGTATATTAAATATATTTTGAATAAATGGAAATTTCAACTTATAATAGTTTTATCAAGCCATAACTCTGTCATAAGTTAAGGAGAATCTGTATTCCATATTGGACTTTCCAGATTGTTGTTTGTGTGATAATTCCACTTATTTTAAAAATATCTTTACTGAATCTTCAGTACCAGTCATTGAAGTACAACTTTTCAGCCTGGTATTCTAAACCTTACTGTAATCTTAACCTTCTAAGAAAAGCAGACTTAATTGGGGATATATATGTAAATGTACACATGTGAATTTATTAGTTTGGCTCATAGAATCAGAAGAGCGAGTACCAAATGGGTGTTTGCGTGTACAAGAACTGGAGGATTGAGTAGCTATTCCGATGCAGATGAAAAGATGGAAGAGCACCAGTCGGAGATCAAAGGTCTGGAAGTTCCCTATAGAACAGCCAATGAAAATCTGTACTACAAATAGATGTCCAAAGGTGATGCTGAAGACCCCAAAACCAGAGCAAGTCTGCACTGGAAATGAATATCAAGAAGCAATGGCAAAAAAGAAGAGCAAGTCTGCACTGGAGGTCAATATCTAGAGGCTATGATGAAGGCCAGTACTATCCCAGAAGAAACCATGAAGGCTTTCTTCTTTCCTCACTTATATTTAGTTCAAGCTATTGATTGTGACCACCTATATTCAGAGTGGATCTTCCTTCCTCAGTTTGCTGGCCCACATGTCAGTCACTTATATCCAAAATTGCCCTACCAATCTGCTGGGAGTTTCCTAATCCATTGAAGTTGACACAACATGCTAAACAGTCACAGTGTGCCTCTTTATTTGCCACCTGTGTGCTTGTGTGTTTGTATGTCTGTGTATGTAGTTATCATGCAATCTTAACTATTAGTAATTCCCTTTATTGTTTCATTTTCCCCCCTAACTGCTTATCTGTAATTCAGAAATGTATTTACTATGCTTCCTGTTCATTCTACTTAGAATGTCCACCTGACCATCTTTTGATTTTTTAGGATCCTAACTTCCTTTAAAGGATAACCTAAAATGTCTCTTTTTTTTGGGAATAAGTTGTTGAGGCCTCCAACTTTTGAAGTACTGTTTGTTGCTTTTTATAGCACACAAAACTGTCCAGTATTATGATTATGGATGAAAGTTATAGCACTTACCGGTTACAATTTTGGTCTAATTATGAGAGTACTATATGTATTTATTTTAGCAACAATTTTCTTGATCTTCTTAAAAGTCCAGTATGTTTTTGTTTCCTACCTGAAAATAAATTCTGTGTTTGAGACTAACTTCTTTATCTCATTCATCTGAATATATACTGTGGAGCCAAAGGGCTGGCCGAGGCCAGGGATAGCCCCCCAAAGGGATAGGCCGAGGCCAGGGCTAGCCCCCAAAGGACTAGGCCGAGGCCAGGGATAGCTCCCCAAAGGGCTAGGCCGAGGCTGGACTCGACCCCAAAGGGCTAGGCCGAGGCCAGGGCTAGTCCCCCAAAGGGCTAGGCCAAGGCCAGGGCTAGCTCCCCAAAGGACTAGGCCGAGGCCAGTCCAGGGCTAGTCCCCCAAAGGGCTAGGCTGAGGCCAGGGCTAGCCCCCCAAAGGGCTAGGCCGAGGCCAGACCAGGGCTAGCCCCCAAAAGGGCTAGGCCGAGGCCAGGGCTAGACCCCCAAAGGGCTAGGCTGAGGCCAGGCCAGGTTAGCCTCCCCAAGCCTAGGCCTAGACCAGTCCATGTCTAGGCCCCCAGGGCTAGGTCAAGGCTAGGCCCCCCAGGATAGGCCTAGACTAGGCCAGGTTTAGCCCCCCAAAGAGCAAGGACGTGGCCAGGCCAGGGCTAGCCCCCCCAAGGTTAGGCTAGAACAGTCCAGGGCTAGCTCCCCCAAGGGCTAGGCGCAGGGCTTGCCAGGGAGCTGCGACGGCTCTACCCCTGGCGGCTGGTCGCTGCGCAGCAGGGAGTGAGCTCTGATGTGGAAGCGGCAGCGGCTGGCCTGCGCTTGGTTGTGGCTGGGGACGTGCCGGGCTAGCTGGGTCCGGCCCGCGTGCCCTTGGGGCGGAGCCGAGGCAGGGTTTGTGTACGCGCCCGGGCGTCTGCTGCCGGACTGGCGGCGTGGAAAGCAGTAGCGGGCCGAGGGTTGTTGCTGTTGAGGCGCCGGGCTCAGCGCCCCCTTGCCTTTGCCCACACAGGTCCCCCGCCCGCGCCGCCCTGGAGCTCGCGGGGAGACGGCTGCGAAGGGCGCGCACGGCGCCCACCCGAAGCTACACGGGAGCCTGAGCGCCGTCCCGCCGGGGGCCCTCGGGCCGCCCACTCGGCTGGCCTGCCGGTGCCTGCGCCCGATGCCCGTGAGTAAAGGTGACCCCACCCTTTACCAACTCAAGGGTGGGGAGGTAGGAAGAGACTTTGTTTCGAGAGGTGCGGAACTGGGCCAAATTGATGTCTATTGTTAATGTCTTGTTTAAAGAAAAATGATTTGGATAACAGTAGTTACTGTCTAGAAAAAATATCTTCCGGAAAAACTGTCAATCAGCTGAATGCACAGTTCTTAATATGATCCTGGCTAAAATAATAATAATGACCCTGAGGACAGGGCTCAAATGCAAGATCTCAGAGAGTTAATTATAAAGGGAGGCAAAAAGTCAGCCCCAGGGTTCCGAAATGTTGCTTAAATGTCCAATTGCCATAAGTAGCCGAAGGCTTCCATTTGATCAAAAATAAATAAATAAAACAGGAGGTTTTTGCTACCAGATAATGGGAAAAATAAACATCTTTGGGAGCTGGAGTTCTCACGAATAACCTAAGAAAAGGGAGGGAGGGGAAGGAGGCTGGGAGCTCCTTGCTGTACCAGCAGGTGACCAAGGGTTATCTGCTGGCTTTGATATGTTAAATGTGGCAAAAAAAGGACCCTCAGGGGCTCATTGTACCCAGGGTTGAAGGACACTAGGTCTAGATCCCCAGTTGCCTCTGGAAAGGAAATGCAAGGTCCTTATGGGCTCCCAGTTTACCTGTCACCCCAGCAGGACAAAAACTCAGGCAACTTTGGATGTTGTAGGACTAGCGAGTCTGCTTGTTCTATTCTTTCCTCTTAACAAAGTGGCTTTTAGGCCACGATGAATTTTAAATATCTATAAATTCACAGTGGTTGGAGGATTTAAACTTAACTTTAAAAGTAGGCATTTGGCCAGATGAAAAAAAGAATTTTTTTACAAAGCTGAAGAGATGTAATAAAGAGGTCTAAAGGAGTGTCTATAAAAGAATTCTTAAGGGAAACTCAAAGCTTTTTATAGAACAGGATGGAAAAAAACAAAACAAGGCTCACAGTTGCTATTATAGAAAAGGGGGTTAAAAAAAACCAGTTGGCCTGGTATCTGAAAAATCTGGGCAATCTAGTTAAAGATACAATGAAATGGGGGAAACTGCTATAATTATGGAAAAACTGGGCCACCTTAAGAGGAAATGCTCCCTATAGATAAAAAAAAGTGAACACATTTATAGCTCTTGATAAAATAAATAGGGCTATGAGGAGTTCCCTGCGATAAAGTCCTACCGAGGGTTTCAACCTATGTATGTTTTTGAAGTAAGCTTCCTGTAGACTATAGATGGTTTTGAACAATAGATTTAAAGGATGATTGGACCCAAATACAAAATTTATTTGCCTTCAAATGGGGAAATCTGATAAATAGAAAAAAAAAGAAACAATGTTGGTAAATGGTACTTTCACAGGGATTCTGAAAGACCTAGCCTATTTGGCCAAACACTTGAGTTCATATTGGAGGGGTTCACATCTAACCCAGGGACTAATCTTTTACAACATGTAGATAACTTATTGGTGTCAGGTATAACTTTCAAGAGCTATAGTAAATCTGCTAATTTTTGGGGCTAAAAGGGGTTGTGTATCTCAAAAAGTAAGTTATAATTCACTAAAAAAGTTAAATATCAAGGTCATCTTATTAGTGAGGGAAAACAGAGGATTAATCCAGAAAGGATTGAGGGAATTATGAGTTATACCAGGCCAAAGACAAAAAGGGAACCCTAAAAATTTCTAGAAATGGTGGGTTTTTGTAGACTCTGGATTGACGTTTATGCACATAAAACTAATTATCTTCACCTGCTAAAAGAGCCGGATCCCCTCCTGTGCACAATGAAAGAGGTAAACATGCTGGAAAAACTTAACACAGGGCTATGTATTTGCCTCTGGCTAGTGGTAACGTGAACGACAGTGTTAGATCTAAGCTTAAGACTAGGTGCAGGGCTCCCGTGAGAGTTAGGATGAGGTCGCTGGATAAGGCTAGGTCTGGGGTTTCTGTTAGTGTTAGGTTTGAGGTCAAGGTCACATCTCAGGCTAGTGTTTAGGCAGTCCTAGGGGTAGAAACAATGCTGAGGAGAGCAGGACATGCTGAAATTCTAGCCAGGGTGGGTTGATCACTAGTTTTATCTTGGGGCCAGATGTTAGGGCTACGGTTAGAGTTAGAAATGGAATGTGGGCTCGGTTTAGGGTTAGGGTTACAACTATAGCTAGGCCAACTTTGATGCCTAGGTTTCGATGCAGGTCCATGGTGAATGTTAGGGCTGGGGGTTCGTGTTCGGGTCAGGTTTATTGCAAGGCTTGGGGGCAGGGGCAGGTGTAGTAGCAGCCCTATTTTTGGTGCTTGGGCCCTTTTTAGAGTGTTGATTTGCTGCAGGGCTATGTATTTGCCTCTGGCTAGTGGTACCCTTAAAGACAGTGTTATATCTAAGCTTAAGACTAGGTCCAGGGCTCCTGTGCGTATGAGAGTTAGGATGAGGGCCCGGGATATGGCTACGCCTGGGGTTCCCATTGGTGTTAGACTTGAGGTCATGAATAAATCTTGGGCACTCCATGGGGGACATTTCTGCCCTTATTCTGACTTCTTCCACCCCTACCCTCCCTGTCCCACACCTTCCCGTCCTTGGTGCCGGAGTCTAGGTAGGGCCTTATTACCTTTTCCCTCCTTAGCATCAAGCTGGATTTTAAGGATACTCCCCAAATTTGTTTGTTCGTTTGTTTGACTCCTGGAGATTGAACTCAGGGCTTTCATATTCGACCCTTTCTTATTTCTTTTCTTTTGAGAATGTGTCTCATCCCTGTGTTGCCCAAGATTGGGATGAATTTGCGATCCTCCTGCCTCAGTCTCTCGGAAAGGTCAGTTTATTGTTTGGACCATCACAACAGTCCTGGCTCTTAGTTTTCTGCATGCAAACGTGGGGACACAGCTAGCAGAGGAGGATAACCGATAATGCCAGGGTATGGATGCCCCTGCATCCTGGCTTGGTTGCCCACCGTCCTCCTGCCTCAGTCTCTCGGTAAGGTCAGTTTATTGTTTGGACCATCACAACAGTCCTGGCTCTTAGTTTTCTGCATGCAAACGTGGGGACACAGCTAGCAGAGGAGGATAACCGATAATGCCAGGGTATGGATGCCCCTGCATCCTGGCTTGGTTGCCCACCGAGAGGCTCCTGGCTCAGATTTAGAAATGGGAAAGATAGCCAGCCTCTCAGTCCTTGGTTGATTGAAATTTCATGTTTTCTTTAGGTAATAGACTCAAGTGTCTCAAACTTTCCAAAATGTAGAGAGGGAGAAACTGAGCCCAGTGTACACCCATGCTGGCTCAACTGGGGAGGGTTTGTGTGTGTGCACTGAGTGCAGTCTGGGGTTGTCACATGTTGGATACGTAGACAGGCCAGCAGCGGATTACAGCACTGTTGTGCGCTGGGTCTCTTAATCGGTGTGCTCGACTGTTGATAATGTCACATACAGAGTGTCCTTAGTCCTTTCTTATGGCTGCGCGGTTGTCCTTTGGATGGAGAGACACACTTTCATTAGCCAGATGGACGTAAAGCTGTCTGTACTTTTTGCTGGTACAAGCAGAGCAGTGGGAAGGATTGTCCACACTGGCCAGCCAGGGGACACAGAGCAATTTTGAAATGTCGTCCAGTGTAGAGAGATTCTACCCTCAGGCCCTGAAAGCAGCAGAGAATTCACAGCAGGGACTCTTGCTCAGTCTCTTAAAATGTCAATTTAAAACATGGTGAGGGGGCTGGGGACATAGTCCAGTGGTTAGAGCACTAATCTAGCATCTGCAAGGCCCTGGGTTTGATTCCTCAGCTTCCCATGAAAACTAGCCTGGCGTGGTAGTACATGCCGTGATTCCAGAATGCTGGAAGCTGAGGCAGGAAGATTGCCATACACTCCAGGCTGGTCAGAACCATTCTGGACTACAGAGCGAGACCCGTTGTCCCACACATACCACACACATGCAGGCACACACACGTACACATCATGAGGTAGAGTCAGGCCAGTAATCCCAACACTGGGAGACTGAGGAGGGGACATCACTAGTTCGAGTCCAGCCTGAGCAACCCAGTGGCTCAGGGAGACCAACATGCTTTCAAATCAAAGCCAAAAAAAAAAAAAAAAAAAAGAGAGAGAGAGAGGACTAGAGCTGTAGTAGGCCCTGGGTTGGATCTCCAGCACCAAAGGAAGCAAAGTCAGATGGTGAGGCAGGTGGGCAGAGGACCCCGCACCGAGCGTTCTCAGAGCTGTACCTCCTGAGACGGCGGAGCTGTACCTCCTGAGACGGTGGCGCTGTGGGATCTGGGCTGAGGGCTGCTCGCTGTAGGGGTCCCCAGGAGGGAGGGAGAATTTTCTCAGGAAATGTGAAAGAGGTGGGGGGGGGGGCGGGGGTTTCGAGCCCAGCTCCTTCACATGGAGCCATATCCCCCAGCCCATTTTTAATTTTGATTTTGGAGATGAAGTCTCAGCAAGTTATAAATTGCCCAAGTTGGGCTTCTGCTCGTGACCCTCCTGCCTCAGACTCTCAGAGTGCTGGGATAAGAGGCCTGCACCACCAGGCCTAACAGGATGCAATTTGGGACTATGGGCCTTGGGACTGAACCCCCACCCTAGACTCAGTGTCTACTGACACGTGGGTGCTTCTGGGGACTTCCTCTTGTGGGAGCTGAGAGGGTCCGATTCTTTCTCCACCTGTTTTCCTTCACCAGGTCCGGGTCCAGGGTTCAGGGGAGGGGTACCAGGCGCAGCCACTGAGGCCACTACAGACCCACACTTGTGGCCAAACGCTGCACACCCAACCCCTGCTCTCCTGCCTGAGTCACTTGTGACTGCCCGTGGGAGGAATAGAGCTGCCATGGGACTGGCTCTCCCACGTGGTAGGGGACACAGCAAATTCTGTGGAGCCGTGTAAAGCCACCTGCCAGGCGTGGAGCCGTGCCCTGTAGGTCAGTGTGTGTGAGAGAGCGCCAGGGGGTGCGAGCGTGAACCGCAGCCAAGCCGCCGCCTGCCAGGCGGTGGCAGGAGCCCCGGGTCTCCCCATACTCACTCTCGGCCCTGGCTGCTCCACTGTCTCTGAGCTGCCTTAGAGGACACACGTTCCTGGTTATGCAGAAATCAGGAGCACACAGGAGGGTGTCAGTAAGCCACCTTCTGGGGCTTCCTTTCCAGTTGTTTGGGGAGACCTCTGTGGTGGTTTGAGACCTCTGTGGTAGTTTGAGAATGGATTATCCGCAGTGGACCATGGGTGTCACTTTTGCCTTTCATCTTCATGATTTTACTAGTTAAATTGGGGGTACTGGGAACTGAGCCCAGGGTATTCACACTAAGCTACATCCCCAGCCACTCTGTATTTATTTATTTATTTATTTATTTAGTTGTTGTTTTATTTTTGATTCCATGACATGTTTTTGTTTCATTTTTGAGACAGGATCTTGCTCTATAGCCCAGGCTGGTCCTGAAGTCACTGTGGAGCCCAGGCTGGCCTTGGACTCTGCCATCTTCCTGCTTCAGCCTCCCAAGTGCTGAGATTACAGGCGTGCACCACCGCACCTAACTTAGGTGGTGCTGGGGAATCAAACTCAGAGCTGTAAGCTTGCTAGGCAAGCACTTAACCACTGTGCCACTCCACCAGCCAGTGACAGGGTTTTGCTAAGTTGCTTAGGCTACTTGGGAACTTGGAATCCTCCAGAGTGCCGGGATCACCCGCCTGACTTCCGGGCCTGGCTTGTCCTTCATTTTAAATTCCAAAATTTGGGGCATTTGTTCCTAAGTCCTGGGCTGTGGCCCTTGTTGACTGTTGACCTAGAGCAGGAAATTAAACTCAAAGGTCCAGCTGTGCTGTGACCAAGGCATCAGATGCGCGCGCGAGCGCGTGTGATTTTAAAGGCTGCTTAATTCTAGGGAAAATGTGTATTTCTTTTGTCAGACCTGAGCAGTCAGTAGTCCCGTGTCTAAGCATGCGCACCCTCCCTCTGGCCACCATCTGGAGCTGTGTAGGAAGTCCTTTTCTGAGTCTCTGGAGCTGTGCTGTCGCAACTGATTTGGAACGCTTACCTTTGAAGTTCATGTTGACCTTGGAGAGGAGCCAGCGTCCCATGAAACAGATCTGGTGACCACAGTGGTCGAAGATACACCACCATGTTTGTGCCAGCCGGCTTTTCTGTGGGTGGCCACAGTCACTGAATTTGATGACCTCTCATGAAGACATTCAGGAAAGAAGACTTCTGGCACAGTGCCTGAGAGGGGCGTGGACGGGCGAGTCGTGAGCAGGAGGGCTGTCTGAAGGGGGATAAGGGCCACGTGTCTGTCCTGGAATGAAAGTTTTGAGTTTAAAACTGCCAGGGTACTTTTTGGTTACTGCTGTGTGTCACTGAATAGGCTGTATGTGGTCCTCCTGCTTTTGTTTGAGACAGCGTCTCGCTCTGTAGCCCAGGCTGGCCCTGAACTCATGATGGAGCCCAGGCTGGCCTTGGACTCAGGGCAATCCTCCTGCCTCAGCCTCCCCACAGATGACTCTTTAAAGCCAGATTTCTGATAGCAATCGAGCCCTGGCATTGGAGAACCACCAACATGGGGGATGAGACAGGAAGACCGTGGAAGGCACACAGCGCCCCCTGCTGGTCGAGGAGGGTCTGTCCATAATGGCATGGCGCACGCATAGGATCCCTTAGCAAGGTGTCACCGGCTTCCAGGAGGTTAATTAAAATCAAGTCATCACGATTCCTTGGAGTGCTGCTGCAGGCCTGGTCATTCTACAGAGGGCCGAGTGGGTTTCCCCTGGACGGCCTTCTACGGGTGAGGCCCTAGGCCCCGAGCCCCAGGTCTCTGCACAGAGACGCGTCCCCACAACGTGGATGGTCTTTTGTGCCAGTGGGAACCTACGTGTCTTTCAGACCTCGAGTTTCAGGCAAAACCTCCTTACATCAAACTTCTACACGTGTCCCCCTCCCACTTCCCTGCCTTTCTTTGCAGTACTGGGGATGGAACCCCCAGGCCTTCAGTCTGAGCTACGTGCCGGCCCTGTCTTTATTGTTTATTTGGGACAGAGTCTCACTAAGTTTCTTTATTGTCCAGGCTTGGCTCGAACTTGTGATTCTCCTGCCTCAGCCTCTTAAAGTGCCAGGCTGATAGGCCTGTGCCCCCAGGCCCAGATTTCCTTTCTTTTCTTTCTTTCTTTCTGGAAATTTATTTATTTATTTATTTATTTATTTATTTATTTATTTTTGAGACAGGGTCTCGCTTTGCAGCCCAGGCTGGCCTTGGACTCAGGATAATCCTCCTGCCTCAGTCTCCCCACAGATGGCTCTTTAAAGCCAGAAGTATGGATTTCCAAGAACAAAGATTTCCGAGAGCAGGGGAGCCCTGACCCTGGAGAACCACCAATGGGGATGAGACAGGAAGACCATAAAGAAACGCAGCGCCCCCTGCTGGCCAAGAAGGGATTGTCCCCTGTACTGTTGCTCCTCTGCCCTGTCCTAGGTCATTAGTGCTCCCATACTGTCCTAATTGCTTCCCTGTCCTGTCTCCCGAGGTCCCTATGGCCCCCTGCTGTCCCATTGCTTCTGTGCTCTATCCCTAGACATCCCTACTGCCCCCTACTGTCCTGTTGCATCTCTCCCCTGTCCCTGGGGGTCCCTACTGCTCCCCTATTGTTCCATTGCTGCTCTGTTCGGCTCTGCCCCCAGAGGTCCCTGCTGCTCCGTAATGTCTGGTTTGTTCTCTGCACTGTATGCTGTGATCCCTACTGCTTACCTACTGTCCCAATTCTCTTCTGCCCTGTACCCGGGGATCCCTGCTGCTCTGCTACTGTCCTGTTGCTTCTCTGCCCTCTCTCCGGAGGTGCCTACAGCCCCCTACGGTCCCATTGTTTCTCTGCTTTGTCCCCGGGGGTCCCTACTCCTCCCCCACTGTCCCATTGCTCCTCTGCCCAGTCCCCTGAGGTCCCTACTGCTCCCCTACTGTCCCATTGCTCCTCTGCCCAGTCCCCCAATGTTACTACTGCTCCCTTACTGTCCCTCTGCTTCTCTGCCCTGTCCCCGGAGGACTCTACTATTCCCCTACTGTATTGTTGCTTCTCTGCCATCCCCAGAGGTCCCTAATGGCCCCTAGTGTCCTGTTGCTCCTCTGTCCCCGAACATCCCTACTGATGCCCACCTGACTCGTTGCTCCTCTGTCCTGTCCCCGGGGCTCCGCTAGTGCTCCCCTACCTTCATGTTGTTCCTCTGCCCTAACCCCCAGGGTCCCCACTGTCAAATACCGTCCTGTTCCTTCTCTACCTTCTCCCTGGATGTCACTACTGCTCCTCTACTGTCCCGTTGCTTATTTGCCTTCTCCCCCTGGGTCCCTACTGATTCCCTACTGTCTCTTTGCTCCTCTGCCCGGTCCCCAGAGATCCCTACTTCTCTGTACTCTCCCATTGCTTGCCTGCCCTGTCCCCGAAGGTTCAACTGAGCCCTACTGTCCGGTTGCTTCTCTGCCCTTTCCCTGGGGGGTCCTTACTGATCCCGCACTGTCCCGTTGGCCCTCTCCCCTCTTTCCAGAGGACCGTACTGCTCCCTTACTGTCCCACTGCTTCTCTGCCCTGTCTCCTGAGGTCCCTACTGCTACCCTGCTGTCCCACTACTCCTCTGCCCTGTCCCTGGGGGTCCCTACTGCTCCATAATATCTTGTTGCTTCTCTGCCCTTTCATCTGAGGTCCCCTCTGCTCTCCTACTGTCCCTCTGCTTATCTCCCCTGTCCCCAGGGTCTTTACTGTTCACCTCCTGTCCCGCTGTTCCTCTGCCCTGTCCCCAGAGGTCCCTATAGCCCCCTACTGTCCCATTGCTACTCTGCCCTGTCCCTGGAGGAACCTACTGCTCCCTACTCTCCTGTTGCTTCTCTGTCCTGTCCCCTGTGGACACTGTTACCCCCTATTGTCCTGTTGCTTCTCTATCCTGTCCCGGGGGGTCCCTACTGTGTGGGGTGATATCTAAGCTGGCGCCCGCCAGAAGTCCCGGGGGCGGCCACCTCAGGTATTTACCAAGGAAGGTGATTGAGCCTAGCCATTTCCACCCCCGTGGACTGTGCGTGATCCCAATACTATTGCTGTGAGAGCCCAGTGCTTACCTGCATGGACATCTCGCTGATTCACTTAACGCCAGCTTACGTGGACACCACGTCAAATCGCCAGCTCTCCCCTCCTTGCCACATTCTCCCTGTACCCTATATAAGCTTCTGTACTTCCTGAATAAAGTGAGTTCCTGCTTCGACAGACTCCTGCTTGGGTCTGGTACTCCTGGGACGAGGGGGTCCCCGCTGCACAATCACCTTTCCTCTCCCCTGGCACTGGTGTGGTGGGAATTGCAACTTCTAAGCAAAAATGAGCCTGCACTTAAAGCGCTGAAGTGCCTCCTTCGGAGCCGAAGCCTAGAAATTACAGGTAAACAGGTGGCTGTGGTCTGAGGGGTTGTTCTGGGTGTGGCCCCCCTGGGTCTCCTCCACTGACCTCTTCAATTGGGACATCTGGCACCACATTCATGAGCTGGCGCAGAGAGGAGAGACGCAGGAGACCTCACCCCCCCACCTTATCTGCCCTTCAAAGCTGCTTGGCACCTCTCTTGGCCCTGCCGCCCCTCCTCCCACCGATGAGTCCTCTGACCCCTCACCCCTCACTGTACCCCGCCCTTCCTTCTGCCTTGACCAGGGATTCAAAACCCTCCTGAGCCTGATGGGTGATGTCTCGGCTTCCAAGGGGGAATCCTTGCCAGAGGTCCCCCCTCCCCCCACCAACCAATTCCTTCCTTTCCTCTGTTACTCTGCCTCCTTATGTTTCCTGGCCTGCTCACGCCTTTCTGGTAAACGATGCCCCCAGAGGCAAATGACCCGCCAACTGGTACCCTTGGGAACCCTCTGACCTCAAGGAATTAAAAAGGTGGTCAGGGACGATGGGCCTAACTCCCCTTGGGCTGAAACCATCCTCCAGGGCCTTACCAACAATGCACCACCCAGGATTGGCGTTCCCTGTGCAAGGCTGTCCTGCCTGGTCCTCTCTTCATCAAGTGGCATGTCTTCTTTGAGGAGGAATGTCATGCCCAAGCGGAGAGGAACCAAAACGCCAAACTGGCCATTCCAATTACCTTTGGCATGTTATCAGGTACAAATGGCCAATCTGACACCAGCCCTCAGCAGGCCACCATTCCAGCGACTTACACCAATCAAGTAAGGGCCCTAGGACTGGCTGCTTGAAAAAAATTGAAGGAAGGGCCCCTGGAGGCCCCCGTGGCTGGAATAACTCAGAAGCCTGGGAAAGATCTGGTCTCCTTCATAGACCAGGTTGGAAAGAGCCTCCAAAGGAAATTCCCTGCTGGCCCACTCCGAGACAAATTTACTACACATCTGGTCTCGGACGCCATGAATGTGGACCACAAGATGGCGTGTGACAGCCTTAAAGATCAGTCAATGGAAAAGTGGATCATTGCGGCTAAGGATGTGGGAACACAGGCCCAACAGGCCCAATCCCTCACCATGGCATTACAAGCTCAAACCCAGGCCTTAACCCAGGCTTTCTCACAGGCTCTCTCGGTCCTGCTGCAAAGCAAAACTCAAAAGGCCTGCTTCAACTGCAGCCAAACAGGCCATTTCAAGAGGGAATGTCTTATGCCCCATCCCCACCCCTGCCCCGCCCCTCCGGGTCCTTCACCCGCGGCCACTTCCCGACCACCTAAAACTCCTGTCTTCCGCTGTAACAAGGGATTTCGCTGGCTCAAGGATTGTCATTCAAAGTTTGACAAGGACAGGAAACCTTTAAACTAGGAGGGGGACAACCTCCAGCCCCGTTACCCCAAGGAGGTCCTCAAAGGCCTATTCGAGCCAATTGGAAAGTACCATTGGTAAAAGGCCTTAGGCCTAAAATGGATATCTGCATTAATGGTAAAAATTTCCATTGCTTCATTGATACCGGGGCAGATAGGACAGTCCTCCGTAAAGAGGAGATCCTCTTTGGTTGGAAACTGAAGCCCGGCCCCACTATTCTGGGAGTGGGAGGAAACACCCCCACGGAGGAGACGGAAACATGGGTCCCCTGGTGAGATGTAGATGGCACTTCAGGGGAAGTTCAACCCCTCGTAGCTCCGGGTCTCACCACTAACCTCCTTGGACAAGACGTTCTTGGCCAAGCCAAGGCCTTTATCACTTCAGATTGAAAGGGAACTCTTTATGAAACCTTGCATAAGGAAGAATATCAACAACAATTCAAGGGATCCCACATTCCTAACAGTCTCCACCACTTTTCTAATTACCAGGGGGACCCTATCTTTGACTAACTCCAAAAGGAGAAACCCTCGTCTCGGTTAGACCTCACCCCCAATCCTAGGTTCCTCACCCCCAGTTCCTATGGTCCCACCCATACAGTGGACCCTGGGACCTCCGGTCTGGGTGGAGCAGTGGCCACTGCCTTGAGACAAATTACAGCCCCTTACACAACTGGTGGAGGAGCAACTAAGGCAAGGATACCTCCAGCCCTCCATAAGCCCTTGGAACACTCCAGTGGTTGTGGTTAAAAAAGCCTCTGGAATATGGAGACTGATACAGGATTTGAGAAAAGTCCATGAAAGGATGATTATCCAGGGGGTCCCCTTGAGGGGCATTCCATGGATACCAGCTATCCCCCACGACTACCACCTGGTGGTGCTGGACATCAAAGATTGCTTCTTTTCCATACTCCTACAGCCCCAGGATCGAGAAAAATTTCCCTTTTCTATCCCCTCTACTAATTTTGATGGACTGGACAAATGATATGAGTGTACTGTCCACCCCCAGGGAATGGCCAACATCCCCTCCTTTTGCCAAAACTGTCATGACCGTCCTGTCTCCACTCTCTGTTTCCCGGGACCCAATTATATATCTACATGGATGACATTATCCTGGGGCCTCGCACTCACGGACAGCTCCGAGCTGCCTATCGAGCGCTATGCCAATGCCTCTCGATGGGAGGTTTATCCGTGGCCCCAGATAAAATACAGTGGGTCCCTCCCTTTCAAGTCCTGGGCACATCTCTGACCCTGGACGCTGTTTCCCCTCTGGTTTGACTTTCTTTTTGTTTGTCTTTCTTTCTTTCTTTTTTGAGACAGGGTCTCACTCTGTGGTCCAGCCTGGTCCTGAACTCACTTCGGAGCCCAGGCTCGCCTTGGACTCATGGCAATCCTCCTGTCTCAGCCTCCCGAGTGCTGGGATTACAGGCGCGTGGCACCACGCCCAGCTTATGTGGTGCTGGGGAATCGAACTAGGGTACTTAGCGTTTGCTCTTTAACTGCTGAGCCATTCCTCCAGCCCCTGGTTTAACTTTCTATCCCAGATTCTTGCACTGTTAACTAAACTACAGAGACTCCTGGGAGAGATAAACTAGATGAGATGTTGGGCACCCATCACTACCTCTATGCTCTTGTCACTTTTCCAACTTCTCAGGGATCGAGCTCCTTGGCGATACGATCACCCTGACTGCTACCCGTAAAAATACCCTCCAGGCTACTCAAAATATTCTACAAGCCATAAGCCTTCCTAAGTTTAACCCAGGGACCCCCTTGGAACTCTGGATCCTCATAAGCTTATCTCCCAAGTGGGGAATCCCTCCTTACCAGAGCTTTGGTACAGTCGGGGTCCTTGCTTCAGTGGGTTCATCCCTCTCTGGCAGGGCCCTCACGGGTTTATAGCATTACAGACCAACTTGCCGACCTCATTCAGCTTGGTCGTGAAAAGGCCCATCAACATTTTGGAATTGATCCCACCAGGACTGTTACACCCTTCTGCTTAACTGACCTCTCTTGGCTCTGTCGCAACCATTCTCAAGTTACTCTTTCCCTTGAAGGGTTTTTGGGCTCCTTGGATCGCCATGATGGACCTCATAAATGGAAAACCTCCTTTTCCCAACTCTCCTGGAATGTGCCAAAACTGTTCCTGCTCCGGCCCCTTCTTCATCGACATAACGTCTTCACTGATGGGGGATCGGCGGGTGCAGCTGTAATAATCTATGCCCTAGCCTCAGATCCGGTGGGCCCCCCAAATCCTTCTTTAAACTCGGTGATGGCTCCGCACAACATAAAGGATTCCTAATGGTGGCTTTGGCCCTCACGCATGGTACAGCCCCAATGAATCTTTTTGTAGATAGTCTCTATGTAGTTAACCTTCTCCTGGGACTCCCTTCTTCTTTTATAAAGTTAGATTCCAATCCTATCACCCCTATAATGATTCAGGTCAGAACTCTGCTGAGCCAGAGGGAGGCTCCCATTTACTTACAACACCTCCAGGGTCATCAAAACCTTCCCGGCTTCATTTCTCAGAGGGCAAAGCCTTGGAGGACACCCTTGCCTCCCAACACCCCCTGGTGGCTCAATCTCGACCCATACAGGAGGCTCAGGACTTTCAGGATCTGACCCACATCAATTAGCAGGGACTCCACCTCGGGTTCCCCCATGTCCCAATAGGGGAACTTAAAAAGATTATTCAGACTTGCGAGGAGTGCCAACCTTTCTTTTTAGGCTCCCCCCACTTCAGGAACCCGGGGTAAATCCTCGTGGACTAAAGCCCAATTCTCTATGGCAAACAGATGTCACTCATCATTCCCCCTTTGGAAAACTTAAATACATGTTTGTCTCCATTGATACCTATTCCCATGCGTGCTGGGCCACCATCCACTGGGGGTGCAGGGGGGAAATCCAAACATGCACAGGGCCATTTTTTATGATGTTTTGCCAACTTGGGGCTCCCTTTCCAGGTAAAGACAGATAACAGGCCCTGTTTTGTTAGCTCTAGTACTTCTTCCAATCCTGGAAGATCCCACGTGTAACTGGGATCCCCTACAATACACAGGGAGAAGCCCTTATTGGAAGGAATCACCAAAATCTTAAGAGGCAACTACAAAGACAACATTGGGAGATAGCCTCTCCCCATCAATAGCACCACATGGCCTTATTCACACTTAATGTCCTTAACTCCTACAAAGGAGAATTTATTCCCCGCTTTCAAAAACATTAGACTAATATAAAAACCCAACCTCTTCTCATGGTCAAATAGGAGGATCCCCTCACGGGCCAATGAAGTGGTCCCGACCCTCTCTCTTAACGATGGGCCGTGGATTTGGATGTTTTTCCGATAGGCCAATCTAATCCCCTCTGGATACTGGCCAGGAACCTAAAGTACCTCCCTCCAACCGCCCCTCCCAGAGAGGGCGATGCTGCCTCAACGGGGACACAACCACAGGGTACCGCAGTTCCAGAGACTGCGGTCCCAGATAGAAAAAAAAAAAATCACCCTGACAAACGACCTTTTACTTAACATATTATGGCCCGTTCCGTTTCTCTCTTCTCCTCAAGCTGAACACCCCGCTCCTTTGTTGGACTCCACGGGACACCCACCTGTGCCTTCTGATGGATAAGTATATCACTCTTGCCCTACTGATGGCCCTCCCTCCCATTTTTTCCACTCCCTATTCTCCTCACACGATCGACAAGTTTACATGGGTACTCTCTGATGAGGCAATGGGCCGCACCACAGTAGTTAATTATACCGCGGGCCTCCAGACGCCACGTACGTTGCCTTCTTTTTCCTTTGGCCTATGTGACTTATGGGGAGGCTCATTTGATAAGGATTACCCTAGCCAAACTGCTGTTGATAATTATTCAGCTGGTTATGGGTGTCATGCTCCCTGCCTGTGAGCCCAGCTTCTTAATACCCAGTTTTACATTTGTCCAGGAACGTCTGCATCAATCCTTGTTCTCGCTGTCTCCATGGTTGACCACTCTTATTTCTGCCCTGGCTGGACCATTGATATTACTTCTGATTTTTTTTAACATTGGGCCCATGCCTGATTAACAAGTTTCTCTCTTTTGTCAGAGTTCGCCTTGACTCCATCCAGGAACAACAGGTGTCCACCTGTGTCACTATTTACTCCCACGACCCTACCTACAAATGCCCACAAGTTCCTTACAGCCCCTCCATCAATCTGGGTACTTCCTCCACCTGTCTGTTCATCTGGTGGCAGAGATGACAGCCAATGACGGGTAAGATCCTCAGAGCTAGGACAACCTAAGACAGGCGCATCCCTGGGGAGGATATTCCAGGCCTGGGGACAACAATGTCATGGCATGCACTGTGGCTCCCGGCCCAATAATAGGATCACAAACAGGGCTGAGGCCAAAGATCTCAGAGGCTTTTCTAAACAAAAGTGGGGGACCCAGTGGGGTAATATCCAAGATGGCACCCGCCGGAATTCCCTGGGATAGCCACCTCAGGGAGTTTCCAAGGAGGATGACTGGGCCTAGCCGTTTCCGCCTTTGTGGACCGCACCTGATCCCAATGCTATTACTGCGAGTGCCCGGCGCCTACCCTCATGGACATCCACTGATTAGCTTGACGTGGCTTGATACCCGCTTATGTGGACACCACCTCAAATCACCTACTCTCCCTTCCTTGCCACGTTCTCCCTCTACCCTATATAAACTTCTGTACTTCCTTAATAAAGTGAGTTCCTGCTTCGACAGACTCCCGGCTGGGTCCGATACTCTTGGGATGAGGGGCCCTAGCCACGCACTCATCTTTCCTCTCCCCCAGCCCTTGTGTGGTGGCGAAACCCCCACACAGCCAGAAAGCTGACACCAAGCCTCAACCTAGTCCTTAACCTAAATGTAGCTCTATCCCAACAACTACTTCTCGCCACATGGCATTTTCTAACACAAGGCCTAGGTCAAATCCAAGCCCAAGACTTCACTATACGCATAAACCGAATGCTAACACTGACCGTAGTCCTATCACTGTCCATAGTGCTAACCCTAGCCACCACCCTAAACATAGCCCTAAGCCAATGCCCAACTCTAACCCTAGCCCTAGCCCCAACATTAACCCTAACCCTCTTCCAACCCCTTGCAATAACCCTTGCCATTATCCTTACACTAATGCTAACCCCAGTCCTAACACTCACCCTACCCCTGGGGGTTTAACTCACCATTTCGGAGCAGCTCATGACACCGACTTCCCATCTCCTCCATCAGAACAGGACGCCAGTGATGATGTCTCCACCAGTGTGCCTAGAACAGCTTTGACCTTATTGTCCTCTACAAAAAAAAAAAAAAAAAAAAGACCACTTTGATTTGAGATCCAGTGGATGGGCAGCACTCAAGTCACTAAAAAGTAAATAAATTATAAGTCACATAAAGATATATTGCTTCAGGTATTTCCTAAAATTTGATAGTAATACAAAACATGATAAGAAATAATATGAATTCATTTGACTAATTACCTTTTTCAGTAGTAACTTGGTGAGCATCTTCCTTGATATTATATTTTTCACATATTACTATTTCACACAACATAATTGCTTTCACTTTGAGAAAGTAAAGAAGATAGCTTTGCCTTTAAAAAAATAAAAGCTCATACGTAGGTTTAGTCAAAATTGAGAGGATAAGGCTTTTGAAATTTTTTTAAATAGTTAACAAAATTATACCTAGATACTGAATTATTTGAAACAGGAAAAATTTTTAAGTAGGTAAGTTCATTTCTCTGGTAAATAATACTAAAAGTTTAATTTTTAATAGTACACATTTAAAATTGATAGCAATATTAAAACATAGTGAGATGAAATAAATTCATTTGAATAATCATTTTCAAGTAGTAACTTGAAAAGTATGCTACATGTGATTATATGTGTATCTGTCATGTGTTACTATTTTATACAACATTGAAACAGAGAATATTGTCCACAATTCATTCCAATTTAAGTATCCATTTTTTCCATTTGATAGTCAATTCCTTATCCATGCCACAACCTGTATAACAAGAAAACAATCATGCTCTTTTAAATTGGTGTTCTGCAAAATGTATTCTTTTTATTTTGGACACATACATACAATAGAACATGGAATGTCCTCAGAGACTGTGTAGATAGAAACAACATCCAGATCCAGTTAGTGGTCCTCACTGAGTGTGCACTAGGATGCAGAGACAGACAATCTTTAGTTTATACATATGCAAACACTGATACTCAGTCACTCGTTATGAGTTCTATTTGCTGAAAAAAATCCAAATAAACGGAACGAGAATAAAATAATATGTAGCATGTATCCAATGGTCACAATTGCTACCTCCTAAAGAACATTCAATATAGACTGTGTTCTACAGAAAGCTCTTAAACATCTTGATTTTGTTTCCTTACAAGTGTGCAGGTCGACAAACTGAAGCTCGAATCTAGGTAAATGGACACAACTAGAAACCATTACGTCAGACTCAGGAACACTCAGAAATTTAAATATAACATGATATCTCTAATAGGAGAAATATAGAATACAACCAAATAACACAGTCCATGGGCAAGATGTGGGGAATAAGAGGAATGAGGAAGGAAGTGGGGAAATTAAAGGGCAGAGGGGAAGTGAATGTGGGATGGATGCAATATGTACACACAAAATTCTCAAGCTTATCCATTATGTATATATCACACACATGCATACACACACACACAAACACACACACATACTAATTGGGAAAAAAACAGACACTGAAACTCAATGATGTCAGTTGCCTTGGTCAAGGTCATGCGCCTAATTCTGATGCAGTCAGGATGAGTTGTTTCAGAACACTCCAATATAAGGGCTCTAAAATCTCAGGTGAAACACAATTTTCAAACTGAAAACTATTAGTCACATTTATCATTCATGTTGCTTTTGTTCATGTGGTCTCTTACATTGATAAGAACTAATTTCAAACCAAAAAAGGCAGAGTTTTCTCTTTTATATTATGTGTAATAACATACACAGAACACAATTAAATATTTTACCATTTTCAAAGTATACAGGACAGGAACACTATGCATGCTTTTCTGCAAATGTAAGTGCATGTGTAAACATCGTCATTGTATATTTCTAGAATTATATCATCACACCAAATGCAAATCTTTGTCTACCATGCAGTTTCCCTTTTCTTGCTTATTCATCTTCAAGTAGTGATTAGTCTATCTTTTCTTTAACAATTCATTATTTACAAAAGTCCTTGACACTGAATACTATAGTTTTTGAAATCAGAATGAAAAAAATCTTTACAAAATGAGAAAAATCCATGTGCTTAGATAGACAAACCAGTATTTTCAGAAAGGTGATACTATCAAAACTGCTATACAGAATCAATAAAATTCCAATAAAAAGAGCAAAAGCATTCTTCAAAGAATGCTAAGCTGCAATTCTAAAATTTACATAAACCAAATGAGACCAAGAACAGCCAAAGTAGTTCTAAGCAATGATTCAAAGCTAGGAGCGTTACACTTATATCCATCAAATGATATTACCCAGCAACTGTGATCAAAACCAAATGATCTTGGAACCAACACACAAAGGTGGATAAATGGAAAAAAATTCAAACTCGTAATCAACCACAAAGTTGATTCAGCCACCTGATCTCCAAAAAATAAATTTTTGTTTATAGTACCCTGGAAGGAACATAGCCTGTTTCGCAAACAGTTCTCAAAAAACTTATCCACATGCAGAAGAATGAATTTAGAGCCAGCATTCATCCAAACAAATCCCAAAGGCCCAGGAACTGGCATGTCTTTCCTAGTCAACATACATAACTAAGTGAAAATCTGCAGTGTGGTGGGGACCACATCATACCCCATAAGTAAATACAATGATTCTATTCTAAGTAAGAAGGTAAATGCAATTGTAATATTACAGACACAAGAATTGAGCCTCAAAAAGGTGATATAGTTGTAGAATCCCCTAGGTAGAATGCAGCAATAGTTGAGTTTAATCTCATATCTGATTCACAAACTCTCTGAGATGGGCTTTGTTGTTTTTGAACCAGGTTCTTGTGTTGTAGCCCAGTTGCCCTTGAAATCTCAGAAATCCTAGTGCCTTGATGCAGCCTTCCAAATGCTGGTATGACAGGTGTATGCCACTACACTCAGCCCCCCAACTCTCTAGAGTCCAGTCACCATGTCACCATCTTGTCAAGATGCAGAAAAGATATTATAACAAACATAAAGTATGGGCCAGATTGAGGGGACCATCAATACAAGAGACCAAATAGAACAAGGCCGATGACTCCCAGCTACGCTGCATCCTCTCTCTGGTCCCATTCTCTGGATCTAAGTGGGATTCTGACACAGTCATCCCACTGCTAAAAGGGCTAGAAAGCACTTCACACTCAGCTAATGCCAAGCCAATTTTATTGTTTTTTGCTCGTTTGTTGGTTGGTTGGTTTTTGAGAAAGAGTCTAAGTCACGAATTTCCCAGGATTCACCCATAGGGGAAGAAGGTTGAGGTAGAGGTGACAGGTTTGCCAAGAGGGCTGGGTATGCATGACATGTGCCTGTGAGGTCTCCCTGGCTGCCTATGCTCAATTTAGAACTCTGGGGGCTCTGGCTTTCTGCTGTGGCTTGGATATGAAGTGACCCTGAAAGCCTCATGCATTGCTGTGGTTTATCTATGAAACCATGTGATATGACAAAGCAGGCCTGTTCAGAGAAGTGAACTATAGGCATGGAATAGGTTCTGGGCCTGGGGCACATCATGAAGTGTGTGACCTGGATGAGGTAGACCACTGATAGAGAGGCCACATCTAGAATAAGGTGGCAGCACATGAAGGCTTGACCTACTAGGGGCAAAACACAAAGGCCTGCCCAGAAAGGGTAGTACAGGTCCTGGAAGGGCATGCACTCATTCCACCCTTCTTCAATGACTTGGCTTCCACTGTGTGCACAGCTTCTTCTAGACAGAACTCAGTCATGTGCTTCCAGCACTGCCAGCCAACCACATGAATGGGTTGCTTCAGACCTCCCAAAATTGACAGCTAGAATAAATCTTTCCTCCCAGAGGCTGTGGACCTTCTGTATTTGGTCCCAGCATCAGCAAAGGAACTAAGACTTTCACCAATCAAAAGACACAGGTTTGAAAAATAAAGCACAAACATTTGTAGTTTTAAAGAGACACACTTCATCCACAAAGAAGCAAAGACTGATAAAAAAGGATGGACATGAATACTCAATGCCCCCAGAGCTTGAAAACACACAGAAGGAGTCAACTGTACTATACCCCATTAATGTTTTTCTAGGCAAAGCAGATCTCCAATCAAAACAGGTCAGAAGAGACAAAGGCAGACACTAACTACTGCTAAAGTAATCCAACAGAAAGAGTTTACTATTATAAACATAGATACATCCAGTGTTTTGTAGAACAGAAACGAACAGACATGAAAAGTCAAATGGACCCGAATACAATCAAAACAGGGTCTTCAAATAACAAATGGAACAAATGGCAAAAGTTACTAAAAAAAAAATAATACAATGTGACTAAACAAGTTGGCTTCGCCCCCGAGATTCAAAGATAGTTCAACATACATGAATCCATGAATGCAATGCACCACTTAAGAGCAAAGACAAAAAAACCTTTGACAGAATTTGACTTCCAGTCATGATTAAAAAAAAAAAAAAACACCCTAATGAAGGCTTGCAGTGCTTTTCTGGTGAGTGCATAGTCTTGAATTTGATTCTGCAGCACCATATACACTGGGTGAGGGGGTGCATGCTTTGAATCCCAGCAGACAGGAAGCAGAGGCAAGAGGATTGCTCTGAGTCCAAGTCCATCCTGGGCTCCACAGTGAGTTCAGAATCAACGTGGGCTACAGAGCAAGACACTTTCTCAGAAAAAAGAAAAGAAAAATCTGATGAAAATTGATATACACCAAGATCTTACACCTCAGGATGATAAAAGCAGTTTATGGCAACGTTTTTACCAATATCATCCTAAATTGGAAAAACCAGAAAGCATGCCCTTTAAATCAGGAGCAAGACAAGGATATCCAGTTTCACCAACCTTGTTCCACATATTGTTCAAAATCTTAGCTACAGCAGTCAGGAAGAGAATGTAATGCAAACAGTACACATAGGAGAAAACTAATTTGAATTATCTTTATTTGCAGATAACAGTATTGTCTACACTGAAGTTCACAAAATTCCCTCAGGAGACTCTCAGAACTAATAAACTCAGATAAGTGGCAAGAAAGAAAATCAACACACAAAAAGTAATAGTGTTCCTGTACAGGAACCATGAAAACTGAGAAAGAAAGCAGAAACACAATCCTATTCACAATGGTTTCAAAGAAAATTAAATACCTAAGGAAAGAACCTAACAGTAAGACCTATATAATGAAAACTGTAACACTTTGAAAGAAAAAATTCAGGGCGACACTAGAAAAAGGAAAAACATTCTGCTCTTGAATAGGCATATCAGTGTTATAAAAATGGCCAACTCAATACAGTGCAACTCAAAATACCAAGGTCAGTTTGCATAGGAAAAAATATTAAAATATATTTATATGGGATCAAAAGAGACCAAGGAAAGGCAAAACAATCCTAAGGAACAAAACAAAAGTAGGAGGCACTATAATATATGAAACTACGTACAAACGATGAACTTTAATAACCACATGGTATTGGCACAAAATAAGACAGGTAGAGCAATGAAACAGAATTGAAGACACAGAAACAACCACAAGCACCCAGCCACCTGATGTTTGACAAAGGTGCCAAAAAACATACCCTGGAAAAAAAATTAGCCTCTTTAACAAATGCTGTTGGGAGAATTGGTCATCTGAATGCAGAATGCAACTAGACCCACATTTTTCACCATATGCCAGTATCAAATCAAAATGGATTGAAGACTCAAAAATTAAAACAGAAACAATGACCCTTCCACTTTAAAGAGATTGGCTTAGGCAGGAACTTTCTCAACACAACATCTAATGATCTTGAGTTAACTCGAAGAACCCATAATTGGAATTACATCAAATTAAAAAGCTGCTGCACGGCAAATTAAACCAGTGTAAAGAGAAACCCAATGAAATGGGAAAACAACTGCCAATTACTTCTTGGACAGAGGACTATCATCTAGAATATACAAAAAAACAGAAAAATTATATTTTCTAAAATAAAAGGTCTGGTTAAAAACGAGCAAATAAAATGAATAGACAGTCCTCAGAAAAAGTAGGAGCAGACAATGCATTTGGGAGAAAATATTCAGCATCTCTAGCAACAGGAAAGAAAATGCTAAACAAAGAAACACCCAAGTTGCTGTAACTCTAGTACCAACGGCTGAGATGAGGAACTCAAAAAAATGCTGGCAAGACTGGAAAAAAGAACCCTCCTACGTTTTTGGTGAGACTATAAACTGGTACAACTGTAACATAAAGCAGTATGGAGGTTTCTTTAAAAACTGAAACTAGGTCTCCCATTTGCAGTATCTTTGCAGGGTATTTTCCCAAGAGTGAAAGCCATCAAACAACAGTGATACATGCATATCCATGTTAGTAGCAGCACAATTTGCTGCAGAACAAAGCCTCCGAAGCACCTAATATGTCCATCAACAGATGAATATGACATGATATAATTGCACCTTAATGGAGTACTACTCTGCCATAAAGAAATGTAGTTCCTGGTAGGAACATGGAGGCCCTTGACACCACTGTCCTCAGGGAAATGAATGAGACACAGGATAAATATCAGTGTTTCTTCAATGTAAGTAAAAAAAAGTACAAGAGAAAAATGAAAGTGCTGGAAGAAAACATGAAGAATTTTTAGACAGGAAAAGGTAATGTAAGGGATGAAGGAGTTGGATGAGAGAAGGGAAGCTGATCCAATTCTATTTTTTTTTCTACAGAAGTAACAACAAAAATCAATCTTGTACTTGAGACTACTCCAAATTTCTCTATTCTGGTTGCAGAAATATGTAAGCAAGAGCCATTAACACCAGACCTGTACTTTCCACAGAATACCTGGCATACAATTTCTTCACATAGCCAGTAGCAGGGGCAATAACTTGTCTTAAGATGCTCCCCCAATACATCAACAACATCTGTAAAAATTATGTCATTTTTCTTGCTGTTACTCTGAGAGACACTTTTAAGTCCCTCTGCTGCTCCTCCAGCTGATCACGTTTATCCCAAATCCACTGCAAATAGTGGATGTTCTGCCAAAGCTTACCTGCCCTAGAACACGACATGCCCTGATAGAGATGTACCAGTTGGCAGAGCAGCAGCAAATGATCACAGACCCAGGTGATAAGGAATGAGCCAAAACCACATCAAACGCGAGGAAACAAATGATACAAATTGGAGGTGACTTAAATGTGACAGAGCCTATAAAGAACAATATATCTGATCAGTTATGCAAAAAATGAATCCTTAAAAATGACAAATGATTGACAATCTCTTAGTAAAACTGAACAAATAATAAAGACAACTCTTCGTATGATTAGAGAACAGAGAGGAAATGTTGTAACAAACCCCACCTAAATTTTGAAGAGTTATAGGTAGTATTTTGAAACCTCTTATTTTAATAAAGTGGAGAATTTAGAAGACATGGCTAAATTTCTAGATGCATATGACCTGCCCACACTAAAACCAGATTCTGTAAAACACTTGGACAATTCTATAACAAACAATGAGATTAAAACAGTTAACAAAAATTCTCTCAATTACTAAAAGTTAAAGAACAAAAGACCTATTACTAAATTTAACCAGACCCTTCACGGTGAACAACAACAGTCCTTAAACTATTTGCAAAACATAAAAAGAAAGGATGTTTCTAGAATTACGATGAGGCCACACTACTCTAATAACAAATCCAGATACACACACGGACATGTGCATACACACACAGAGAAATGACAGAACAGTATCTTTTAAATACACATTTATATGCAATGCACCATGGAAAAATTGTTTTATTTTCAATGTTAACTACTGTTCAACATATGAAATAAACAAACTTACTACATCACAAACATAATTACCAGTAAAAATCATAGGTTCCTCTCGGTAAGTGCAAACAAATACCTGTGATAAAATTAGAAATCCCTTTATGAGAACATCAAATCATCATACTTCATGTGGCAGGAGTGTTGTTCAGTGGTTAGAGTGCTTACTCACCATTAGCTAAGGCCTGTTGTTCAATTCCCCATGAAGAACCATATAAAAATGGTGAGAACAGTACACAGTCCCAGAACCCCAGCTCTTGGAAAACTAAGGCAAAAGGATTGCCTTGAGTTCTGGGACAGATTGGGCTACATACTGCATTTAGGACCACTGGAGTACCCAGACTCTCATCTCAAGCAAGAAAAAACATGTTCATAACTCAATATGGTAAGCACAAAAATATCCCTGAAAGAGAGTTGAGCAGGTATCCAGGTGAATAAGGCCCCTAAAACCAGACAGACAGACATGAGCAGAAAAAGAAGCTCCCACCACACATCTTACTCCAAATACTGTAAATGAGGAAAAACATAAAATTAAAAGCTACCAGAAGGCCAGATCACTCACAAACCAAAAAAATGACTGCAGGTGTTCAACAGGTTACTTTTACATGCCAGGAACACTTAGAATGCCATTACCCACGCCCTGTAACACAATGATTAACAGCTTGAGCCACTGTGACCCCACGAAGTGATTCCTTAAAATTAAACAATAAAGACATTCCATGAGCACTGTAAACTCTAAAAACTGATTTCTACTATGGCACATAATAATACTTAAAAGAAACAGAAATATGGACAAAGAAGTCAATGTCTCTGAGACAAAGGGAAGAACAAGGCTTACTTGGAGAAAATATAGACTCAAACAAGAGGAAGTGACTGGGAGTCATATATAAATTTCAGTAGCTACATTCAATGCACTGTGTCACCTGTAATGAAAACACTGAGGATCAAAAACCAAGACTATTGTACTCCTACTGTCTCTCCTGAAACACATCTTGCCTGCAAACACAGACAGACATGAAGTGCAAAAGTGAAAAGTACTGCTTCAAGCACTTCACCATGAGGCGTTGCAAGGAACTCCCCAGGGAGAAATGCAGAGTACTGAGAAGGGATCTCCTTTAGAGGAAAAAAAAAGAAACCAAAGTCCCAGAAGCCAAGCAGCAGGTACACTGCAAGTGTGGGTCTGAAGCTGTGACAATCTAAAACGGAGGAGCTCTTGCCGCTACAAGTGGATTATTCACTGAGCACACTGATTCGGTCTCCCACTGAACAGATCGGCTTTATGTTGTGCTGGCCACAGTATTTGGCACCCACGCCCGCAGCGCAACCGGGGACTGAAGGATGCTCATCGACAAAACACCTACCGCAGTTTGCTGGGGACATGGTAGAACTCCTGGCCCAGCTATATATATATATATATATATATATATATGCTGCAGCTTCAGGAGAGGAGAGGTAGCCAGAAAAGATCTGGAACGAAACCTTGATTTGAGAGTAAAACTGAATCCAGCCTCACAGATAAATGGAATCTGGAGTCCAAAAAATGGGAATGTATCAAAATAATTAAATAAAGTGAGAAAGGTGTTACTAGCCCTGAAAGAATTTTTGTCATTTGGAGCATGATTGCTGTCACATTAAAACCTTTCAAAGATGAACCTAAGGAGCCTTGATCTCTAGTAAATCCAAGCCGTTAGCTCTATCTACTTCTCTTTTACCTGATAAGCACTCATAGGAGGAAAAAGAGGCACGATTATAAAAAATCAATCCCCCTCCTAGTAAGCCCAAAATAGCTTCAAAACAGTCGGTGATTAACAAACACAGACTTACTCCCTTGTAACAAGAGTTTCAGATTTGTTATAAAAATTAAAATTAAAGAGTGATTGCCTTTTCTCATATTAGATATACTGAAAAACTGTGCTGATACTCTTTTGGACTGTAAAATTATTAAGTAGCTTAGAAAAAGAGTTGAGTCTAATAAGGTTAATGTTTCTTTTGCTCATACGATGGCTGATGCTCTAGAGAGACAGCCCCTGCCTTCCTGGGATTGGACACATATTTGTAAAACGTGCCTCAGCAGTGGGCAGTACCTTCTAGGAAAGTCATTTTGGGGATAAATGTGATGAGCAAAGAAAAATGCAGTCAATCAGATAAAGTTTCAATTATTGATAATTAATTTTGTGTAAAAGGTGATGCTCCCATGTCGACCATCGGTTACATGGAGGTCGAAAATATTTTGGGCAAGTTCAGCTCTCTATTATGACAGCCTGGTAACAAGTCGGCTTTTACAGGTACTGCAGAAACCTACAGTTTTTAATAGAGTGGCTAAAGCTGTGAGGCAAAAGTTTACTACTTTCTAGTTTTAAAAGTTAAGTATATTAGCCCTAAATTTTGGCTTACATAGATAAATTGGCAGGTTGTTGACTAAATTAAAAACAGGATTGATGCTTAAAAGTAACATGTAGGGATAGAGGAACAGCTCAGCAGCGGTTAAAGCGCTTGTTTAGCAAGCGCTAAGTCAAGTGCTAAGTACCCAAGTTCGATTCCCCAACACCACATAAACTGGGCATGGTGGTGCATGCCTGTAATCCCAGCACTGGGGAGGCTGAGGCAGGAGGATTGCTCTGAGTCCAAGGCCAACCTGGGCTCCATAGTGAGTTCAGGACCAGCCTGGACTATAGAGCGAGACCCTGTCTCAAAAACAAAACAAAACAAAACAAAACAAACAAACAAACAAAAAAACTTAACACAAGTTCAGCCCCACGTAGTTAAAACTTTTACTATGAATGCTATGTAATTGTGATGGGTTTTGGCGTAATAATGCTGTACCTAGGTCACCTGCCCTGTAATCTCCCCTTCTGAAACCTTGTGTCAACCCTCTACTGTCCTGGCTCAGGCCACTGTCTGTACTATCACCCTGAGAAGCAGGTTCCGTCAGGCCATCAAGAAGGATCCTTATCTTGCCTTGATTGTTTCACGGTGGGTTACTGAAAGTCAGCCTCTTAACACTGTACACAAGGTGAGAGCGGTCCGGTGAGGCGCACACCAAGCCAGCCCCGCCAGCGAGAACTCCCCTTCACACGGCAGGGCCTCCCTTAGGCACCTCCCAACACCCCACACAAGTCACAGGGGAACTCCGCTGTGACACACTCAAAACGGCATCTGTTTTTCCAGGAACCAGGACACCATCTCCTCTCGCCATCCATCCCACAAGACCAGACCCCGGGCCGCACACACCCAGCGGGGCGCCCGCAGGAGCAGGAGGCCCAGGCCCGGGCCCCACGTACGATGCCATCACGGGGACAGCAGTCACGGGATGGTGCAGGGAGCGGTGCAGCCCGGCGACCCCACCCCTGATGAGCAAAGGTCCGGCCGCGACAAGGAGCCCCGACAACCGCCCTGGCGGGACCCTCCCTGGCTCGCAGGAGAGAGGCGCGGGACACAGTGGGCACAACGGGGTACGCGTGGACCCCGCAAAGATAGCGGACCCCTCGTCCCCGGGGCACGCGGAGCGAGGGCCACTCAACGTGGATAGCTACGACGGTGCGCAAAGGGAAACGCAGAGGCTGCGACCCACGGGGCTCACGGCGTCCCCCGAAATCTGCAGGCCCCTTTCTTGGATCCTTTCGGCCGAGGGCGGCCGTAAGCACCCCCAAACGACCCTGCCCATCTGCAGGGGCGATCGGAAGACACCGGCGGGGTCTCCTGGAAGGCGAAAGGCGAGCGCACCCCTCATTTGTCTTCAGCGGTGGAGACTGCGCGTCGGACTGGTTCCCTCGCCGGTGGGACACCCCCTCTGCCACCGAGGGAGACAGGCCACATGCATGACCCACCCACCACTGGCCAGGCCGCCCACGGGGCGCTCCGTCTGCCTAAGTCCTCCCCTCAGTCCGCACAGATAAGGCAGCTGACCGGCTCCACCAGGGCCCTCAGAGAGGGATCTCGGATGCCTTAAGGGCAACGCTACCCCGCCACACCCAGAGCAGAGGCTCGGGGACCGGGAAGGGCCCCCACTTACCCAGCGTGAACACCATCGGTAGTGTTTGGGAACCAAAGAGAAAAGGAGAAAGAGGGAGGGGGGACCGAGGAAGGTGGTGCGCTCGGATCTAGGAGACCGTCTTTGTCTTGCAAATACAGCCATTCCAAGAACTTATGAGTAACAGAAAAAACAAAAAAAACATCCTGGATGTTAGGGCTGAGACTCTTCCTGCCCAGCATCTCCAAATTAAAGGTAAATAAATAAATAAAAATAGTGATGACCAAAAAAAGTCACTACCCTAAGCAGTGAGTAGGAAAATGTCTCTAAATGGCTCTTTTCTTTCTGTAAAAATTCACAATGTTTTCTGTGTTCCTTGGTGGTTAACATGTTTTTTCTTCTGGATTGAAATCTCGGAGTCCAGCGGACCCTCTCTCCCCCTCCCATGCCAGCCAGCAATCCTGGGGATCTTTCACATGTAAATTCCTTTCCTGTTTTACTTCTGCTGGAGGAAACGCTTGTCACAGAGATTCAAGGATTTAAACATTTGCCTCACAGAAGGGTGAAAACGTGGCTGTGTACTAAAAATCCAGTATCAGGTATAGTTTTGTAATTTTGTAACTTTCTGTGACCAAGCTGTAGAATGATATAACTCAGGCTGCCAATATTTTAAAATAACTCCATTTTGTGGTAATTATGCTATTCAGGTTATATGTTTGTTGTGTGAGTTAGAGTTTACTGTGTAAGTTAGAATTTATAAGTCAGTCTGCTGTGAGTTCATCTTGTGAGGGAACTTCAAATCCCCACTAGTGGGAGGGGAGCAGAAGGCTAAATTTGTTGCCTGTCCCATATCAAAGCTAATAAGGCAATTTCTAAAGCATGGGAAAATTTAAAGATTCACCATCTTTACCTTGAACAATGTGCCACTGCTACTGTTACATGGCCCTCACAGTGACAATAATTTCAACAGGCAAATAATTGATGATGTGAACATTTCAATGGATACAAGGCAGGAAAAAAAAGTATGCCTTGAACATGCTTGTGTTTTCCATTTTGTTTCAGTTTGTAGGTTTTTAGTTTCTCACAGGGAACAGCTAGAAGTCAGAGATACTTGCTGAGTGACGTCAGGGTATCCTTTTCTCTATTTTATTTTACTTTATGATACTTGAATAATTAATTTGCAGGTTGTGAGGCAAACACTTTATTGTGGAGAAATATAGAAGGGGAAAGAAAGAGGATAGAAGGGCAAAGAATAGGGGGAAAGCTTCTGCTAGCCAGAAGGGGGACACTGGAAATGGGGGTTGCCCTATTTTATTTTCTGAGACAGAGTCTTGGTATATATGATGGCTGACTACTGAAAACTTAGGGATGGTCTCATTTGTGGTGGGTGGTGTAGATGAGGTCTCACTCGACAGTTCAGCTCTGTCCTGGCTTCGGTTAGAAACAGCTCGTAGAAATCTTCCTGTCCAAACAAAGGATGGACTTGGGAGGCATGGATGACAGAGTATGAGGCTTTAATTTTCTTTTGCAAAAGGGTGTCCTTCCCATGTGCAAGTGAAGGAAGACACACCAAAAGTATGGTCCGGAGGGACTTATATATTCCTAGCTCGCAAGGCCCTCCCCCCACCGTTTCCCATTGGCGGGATTCACAGTCTTCCCCGGGAAGGTCTAAGGCATTGGCTCCGGGCCACGTTTGCCACAACATCATTACTCAGGGCCAAGTTTATCACAACATCACATCCTAATTCCTTCTCCCTCCTTCCTGCCTCTGTCTGGTCACCTGATCGGGTATGGCACGAAAATGTAAAGATCCACCATCTTGAACAATGTGTCACCGTTGCAGCTGGGTGACGCTCACAGCTTCATCATGATGAAGCTGCCCAGGCTGGCCTCAAGCTCACAGTGATCCTTTTCGCGTCAACCCCCATAGCGCTGGGATGACAGCTGTGCCTCACCTGAACCTGGTTAATTTTTATGTGGTGATGGCGAATGGAAACTAGGGCTTTCTGCACACTAAGGTAGCGCTCTAGCCACTGAGCTATGCCCCCAACCCCTGAATGCTTTCTTTAAAAAACTAATTATTACACTTTAAAAGACACATTGTCACCACCTCCCCGTGTACACTGGGTGAGGACCCTGCTGGGCTTTGATCCTCAGTATCATGCATGCGTGTGTGCACACACGTGCACACACATTTCCCCCTTGCTTCAAACGTACTTCCATGATTCTTGCCACTTTCTGGAGTAGTTCTGGAAGTCTTTTCTCCTGTCTTTACAATATATGATCAAAGATACAGGGAGTGCCACTGCCAGGCGCCAGGCCCAGAACAGCACTAGTGTGTGTCCTCATCCACCTGATTCACCAGGTGTGGCACCATGTCACTTCTTCTGGCTCTTTCCAAAAGTCAGAGTTAGGGCTAAAAGACACAGTGGTTCAAGAGCTTGCCTAGCAACCACAAGGCCCCAAGTTCAATTTCCCAGCACCACGTAAGCCACAATTTATTGATCTTCTTAAATGTATTATGCAGGGTCATTTTTCATTCATTCTGTTTTTTTCCCTTGATTATTTCTTTACTGTTTTTTTTTTAAAAACACAGCTTGAGATTTTCTTGCCTTAGAGATTTATTCACATTTTGTATGTTCTTTACCAATCCTCTTCATTTGAAGTTTTATGAATTGGTTTCTTTGGATGAAGAGCATTTGTATCATAAATGAGAAGCATCGGGATACATGACTACTATGGTTTGGATATGGACTGTTCCCCCAAAAGCCTCATGTATTTGAATGTTATGAATTACCAATGGATTTCACATGCTATTTTGTGATGGGGCCTGGTTGATAGGGGCAGATCACTGAGCCTTGATCTGGATGGATATATGCTACGCCTGTCCTTCCTTGTTCATCCTGTTTCCCATTGTGGTACCATGGACAGCTTTCTTCTGGCTATGTGCGTCCGCCATTGCCAGCTGCCCATAAATAATGAGAGACCTGTTAATGTGACCTAAAATACAATTTTCTGCTCTTAGTTGTGGATAAGAAAGACAGAAATTGGTACCAGAGAAGTAGGATTGTTTCTGTGACTACCCAACGATATAGTTACAAGGCTTTAGAAGTATTTTGTGGAAGGAGTTTGGAAATGTATGAATATGCCAACTGGGAAGTTTTGGAATGCCATGATGAGAGATTCTGGTCAGAGTTTCAGAGACCAAAATGCCAATAGGAGTGTGGATTGTAAAGAACAAGCTCTAGAGATTTCAGATGGGAAGGAGGACTTTATTGGCAATTAGTCTAGAAAACATTTGCCTGTTCTGTTTGGCAAAAATCAAGTTGGCATTTTGTCCTGTCCTGAGACATTTCCTGAAACTGAGATTAAGGGCAGTGGGCTGCTTAAACTGGTGGAGGAAGTTTGGAGGCAGCATAATGTTCAGGATGACACATGACTTCTGTTTCAGCCAGCTCTATATTGAAAAGCAGGAAAAAATGGCTGGGGAAAAGATGCAAAAAGTTTGCAGTTTTACCAGAAAGAAAATGACTGCAGAGTTGGGACAAAAGAGCGCAAGATTGTTGAAAATATTAGAATGAAAAAGAAGTTATGTTCTCTGCATCAGGACTAGACAGAAACCTTGGGGGCAGCCCAAGAATTAGTAAGAACTCACCCTTCATCCATTCAAAGGTACAAAATCAAAAGATTGCTCTGAGAAGAGTACCTCAGGGTATTCTCTAGGGCCAAGGAGGAAAATGTCTTCCAGAGTTCAGCCATCCGGGTACTTGAAGACTGCTGTTGCCATTTCACAAGCAGGCCGTACTATACCCACCATTGCAAGCTAAATATAAATGGACTGAGACCTCAAACTATGAGCTGAAATAAATCTCTTTCCCATTAATTTATGAGTTAATTTGTGAATTTTGTGAATCAAGTATTCTGTTCCACTAATGAAGAAGTAGGTAAAATAGTGATCCATAATTTCTATAATTTATGCACTTCACTGATTTATAAAAACTATATGCTTTGGTAGAAAGATGAGGGAAGATATGAGGTCCTTTACGTAAGAAAGTAAGCATAGTAATAAACACTACTTTAAAGTGCTAATTAAAGTGACAAATATTCAGCTTCATTAACAATGGACAAAAGTGAGGTAGGTAAAGATATAAAAGAACAGCAATATTCAGTATTGGTAGAGGCATAAGAAAAATGTTTTTATTACATTGTTGATGCAGTTAGAATTTTATTTTTTTGAAACAGGGTTTCACTCTATAGTTCAGGCTGATCCTGAATTCACTGTGTTGTCCAGGCTGGCCTGTGCTGGGATTACAGGTATACGCCACAATGCCCAGCTCTGGTAGTGCTGGGACTCAAACCCAGGACCTTGCTCTTGCTAGGCAGGCACTCTAACCTCTGGGCTATTCCTCCAGGCTGTAGCTAGAAATTTTAACCTTTCTAGCGAGCACTTTAGTATACATTGAATGCTTACTATGGTGTGAGTCTCTTAATTCTATAATTTTCCTTTTAAGAAATTTATCCTTAGGAAATACGTGAACAAATATGAAAAGTCATAATTACAATATGTCTATAATAAAACTACATTAACTTTCCCTTAGTTCAGGTTTCACTGACTTGTGTAGTCACACAATGTGTTCTGATTCAAATGATGATTAGTTCTTATTGATGCGAAAATCTGTCTAGGATATTAAGCTAGCAACAACAACAAAAATTAATGTCAAAACACTTTTAATCTCATTTTTGTTTAATAATATATTTGCAGGAATAGAATCTAGAAGGATATATGCCTTAATCTTGGGTATGGGTGAGGATTGTATCATAGCAGTCTGTATTCTTCCTAACTTCTGTGTTCTCTGCTGTTTTTTTTTTATAGTGAACACCTTTTGTTTTAAAATACAAGATGAATTTATTTCCGTTTTTGAAAAAAAAATGAAGTCCAGATTCAGTTGTTTTAGCTTTATTTTTGACAAAGAAATAAAATATTTTGACTATAATTACAGAAATATTAGTACATTACAATATATCGTAATTTTGTCAGGATATAACAATATAAAATTTCCATATATTTAAATATATTTTATTTGGTTATAGAGTAAATATTAAATTAAGTTTAGTAGCAGTAAGTTACATTTGATACATAGAAACATCTTTGTAAGTTAGCAGTAAAATTCAAATTTAAACATTTTAATACTTTTATAAATAAATTAATAATATTATCTTTCAGAAACATAGCACTCTGAGAAATTGGTTGTTTAGCACACTGTGAAATTCCAAGGTTGAAGCCCCATTTTAAAGGAAAGTTATTTTTCACTTGTGAGGTTAAGTCTTTCAAACTGTATAAGCTACTCATAAGTATTTGGAAAACAATACATGAGCTCCTTTCTAATGCACACTTACAGAATCAAGACTAAACTGGCTTCATTGGAATTTAAAGTTTTAGCATCACTTGTCTTCCTCAGAAGTAAATACTGATAAAAAGGCAAGAAAAGATGGAAGCTTGGAGACAGTGAAGGCCAGTCATTTGGCATTAGCACCAGTCTGGGGCTTTTATTAGGAGTCAAAATAAATTATCTTGAGGTGATCTATGAGTTTGGACTTTAAAAAGAGGCAAAGATGGAGAAATTGTGGCCAAGTTCTTAGATGTTTACCTAGAGCAGCTTTTCTCAGTCTTTAGAGTTCATTAGAATCACGTGGAGAGTTTGCCAAAATACAGGTTTCTGGCTTCTGTCCACTGAGTTTCTAATTCTGTAGGTCTAGAATGGGCCTAGAATTTGCGTTTATACCACATTCTCAGGCAGTGCTCATGTTGCCAGTCTAGGGACCACACTTCGAGAACTATTGGCCTACAGAGGCCCTCTTTGCCACAATAGTACAATTGGCACAGTAGATATTTTAAGAGAAGGAATTCTTAACGTTAGGAGCACATAATGTAAATAAAATGCTGTATGTCCTGGTTTGAACATAAACTATCTTGACAGCAGTTGCATCTGCAATGAAGAATGTAAACCATGTCACATTTTCCCTTACAAAACAGTTGAGATTGAACAAGAGCCTGAACGTAAATATCAGCACCACCAAATCCACATCAGGTAGCTCAAGAAGTATATTCAAAGCTTTGTCTCTTGATACCTGGCCTCTACGATTCATCAGGTAGTGCTACCATGTGAGTTTCAAAAATGTTTCATATATCTTCATTTTCTAAGTAGTCTTTAGACATTAGCTTCTGAAGTGCTTGAGAGAAACTAAAAGTTCTGGGCTTTCCCTGGGCATAGATCTTATTTTAAATAATTACTCAGGCGTGTTGAGTAGTGATAATGATATATATATATATATATATATATATATATATATATATATATATATACATACATACATACACAGAAATAAGAGAAGAAAATGGGGAGGGAGAGAATTTTGTTTGGTAGGCTTTGGTGCTGGAGACTAAACCCATGGTCACAAGCTCTACAACTGAATTATACTCCCGGTCCCTCTGTGAGATGCTCAGCAGAAGCACTGAGTTGCTTGTTCTGAGTTTTTAGATCAGAAAGGAGTCTCCTCTGCCTGTCTCACTCACATCACACAGTCCCTGGGACATGTCTGGATGTTGAAGAAAATTCTTAAGTTGAATTAAGAAAACTTGGTGATGTTTCAACACATTGAAAAGCACATTTTAAGACAGATGCTAAATTATACAATTTGTCCATTAAGGTTTTTTTTTCACACAATTGTTTTTCTCAATAAGCTTTGTAAGAATACGTAACATAATGTGTTATATATTATTTATAACAAAGAAGAATTAGAAAAGCAACATAGGATTAAATCTGTAAAATCAAATAATGAAATACCTAGAGCAGAGAAAAAAATATTCTGAGTCCAATCAGCCAACAAATGCCTTACATTCTTTCTTGGATTATTGAACTATTTATCCTCACTTACAGGGATTTATAGGGATGAGGATAAAGTGCACCTCTAGTAAGGAATGTCTTTATTTAAATTTGGGTAATGTTTCACAATATATGTGTCAACATCCTATTAAAATTAATTCACTAAAGGTAAATATGTATCTGCTTTGAATTTAGGAGGACTATCTTGGCATAGTGAAATGAATTTGATGAATGTACTGACAGAAATCTTTGAAGAAACATAAAACAAAGGCACACATTATTTCTAAGGCTATCACTATGATTCCATTCAGGGAACCCTCTTTGGGCTTTAGTTTTGCTTATGTTTGAACGAGTCTTGGACAATCCATATCCAGTTGTGTTTTGTCAGGCCTTACTCAGCAGATCTGAAAGTTCAGTTGTATTCATGTTGTGCCAGTGTTCTATGATATGTGCCCCCAACTCCTTTTCTACCCAGGATCTGAAGTTGCAAGAAGGAGATAGTGGGGCAATCTAAGACTGACTTAGTCTCCTTAAATCTTAAGAACTGGAAGAGATGGGGACAAATGTCAAGAATTCAGGGGACCAAATATCTCTGCTTGCAGTGTTCAAGCTTTATGCAATATTTGTATACAAGTGGAATGTGATTACAGTGATATTTAGTAAAGAATTGTTGCCTTGCCCTAGGGAACTTGAGAACAACACAGATTTAGAGACCAAGATCACAGAACTAGTTTGAACAATTTGTTATATAGGGAAACACATTGAAACTTTGTCCTGCTAAGCCTTCATTGAGCAGCATTGTTTGGTTAGAGGAAAATACCTACATAAACGCTTATCAGAGTCATTACTTTGTTATTTACGAGGGGGAAAGGCAGTTCTCATTTTCTTTAATTTCTTCAATGTCTTTTCTTCATGCACACCTGACAGCGACTTATAATTTTTTCTAACTCCCCAGCTTTCACAGTTGATGGGATAGGTTTTCTGAAATAAAAATGAACAAAGAAACCATTGATTTATAAATAAAAAGGGAATATTTGCTGGTTTTGAATTTTATTAATGAATATTATGTATTACAGATGTTCTAAATTTTATTATAGAAACATCTTCCTTTATAGAAGAGGTGAATTTCTGAAAAAATACATTTTATAATTGGATTCGTATTTCAGCAGCACTCAGGAAACTTACAAATCATCTATTTGTAGTTTAAAAAACCCAAATCCTCTTATTTAAATAATCTTCATTATTCACAAGTCTTCTAATGTAGTAAATAAGATTTGCAGATCTCTTAGTGATTTTATTTGGCAACTTACTATAAATTTATAATAAGTATTAAGTAATTTAAGGATGACAAAACCCACATATTTTGTCTTTAGGCATGGTGGTACAAAACCATGATTATTTACTGACTTAAAAAGAAACTTGAAAACCCTGAGTGCCAAACTAAACAGTATTTATTGACATGGGGTGATGGAAGGGGTTGTGATTGTATTGACACGTAGATATTGGAAAGCTAACATAGACAGCCTTTGGGTAGTTCTGCAGTTGAGTCAGCAGATTAAGGTTGATGGTGATTGGGTTACCTGAACATTCTTTCTGGGTTTAATGAAGCCAACCAGAAGCTGTAGGAATTTGAATAGTAGTTGCATGTCCCTCTTCCATGGCATTCTATAAATGGATTGGCTCGGAATTCTTCTAAGCAGGATCCAGGGGAGGCCAATGCCTGTCCAGCTCCCTCAGAACCTGCACTTGTGAACTGTTACAGTAAAAATATTTAAATAAAAACCTGTTCAATGATGCTCATGTGTTTAATTCTGTACTTTTTTTTGGCATGGTTACTATGAGGAATATAAGACAATAAGGAAAAAAAACCCTAGGAAGCAAAAATTAAACTTACTTATAACTTAATTATACTTCTCTACTCAGATTTGCTAATACCGCAGGTTCTTGGAGGTTGATGTTCCTGCAGCCTGGGATGCTGCTGTCTCACAGGCCTGGCTTGCTCTTTCTCATCCTCCAAGCATCTTATGCATAACCTCAGGCTTTCTTTCCTCAACCTTCTCTCTGTCCCAGCCTTTTGTCTTACTTGTCTTATTTCTTTGATAGTATCTGTCACCAACTGGGTTCTTGTTACTATTACCTTGTTTTGTCTTGTCCATTGTCTACCTTTATAACTAGAATACAATCTTTGCAAGAGTGGGAGTTTGGCTCCTGGCATCCTTAGTGCCTAGAACAGTCTTGACACACAGTTGGTGTTCAAGAAATAATTTTTAATTAATGAATGAAGGGACAACTGTGAGTGAAGAAGGGAGAGTAATGTGTCATAGTGATGCAGTATGAATAATCACACACAGAACACTAAGCATTGCAGGTGGTCAGTCCATGGTCTCCACTCAGCATGTACATCTAGGGGAGGTTTATTTTGTGGGAGGAAGAGGGCATTGCTCTTCTTACTCATCTTTTTAGGAAGGGCAGAAGGGTACAATGAGACGTAAGTCTTTTGGGCAGACAGACCTGAATTCCCATCTTAATTTTGCTACTTGATTGTTGTGAAATCTTGAGGAAATCACTTCATTCTTATTTGTAAAATCAGATGGTAGGAACTATCTTTCAGTGTCTTAAAAGGATTACAAAGGATATATATAAAATGAACTGCCACGACACAAAGCAAAGAAGAGGCAGCTTGTTATCAATAGATGGTTGCTACCATTCGCCTGTCATGATTTAGAAATTGTAGACAAAACTCTGGATAAGCCTGTTTTTAAAAATTCTCTGTTATTTTCCAAAAGCCACCAAAATTTTTTTGAAGTACATTTCCAGATTTTCAAACAATTGTCAATGTCAAGCAGCATCAGTATTTGGGGACACATTTTACCTGGTACAATGTAAGATTTTTAGGTCATCTTTATTATGAATTTACTGTTCATTTATCCTTACCATGATGAAAGAAAATCCTGTCCAGAGAGAAACCCAGCCTTGGGGACACGGAGGAATGACAGTGGTTTGGCTGTGAACGGCTATGGCCATCGCAGGACCTTCACAGACAGTGCATCTGTAACATGAAACGAACAGGCTGGCTGTATTGCCACTTTGTGCTTCATCCCATCCTGTTACAAGCAACATGATTCACGTGGTTCCATTACAAAAGTAAGGAAATGGATTTGTACCTGCTAATGTAAGGCTCCAAGGCTCTGCCAGTAATAGGAGCCATGTCCATTGGCATCTGAGCCGGTGTTGACAGCCAGTATGAATAATCGTTTCGAGACGCAAAATTACATACTTTATTAATATTGCAGAATAAGAATGGCATTGTGGTGAATCGCTGCAGGCAGCTGCCAAGAGTTCCTAGTAAAACATGACACTAAATATCACTTGCAGTAAACTAAGATTATTTTGAATATCAGAGTTAATTAAAACCTATGGCAAACCTGAATGAAAACAACACAGGAGAGTTATTTACAAAATGTGGCACTTAAATATTTTAGGGAAGATAGAAACCAAAGCTCCAATAGGCAGACAAGGCTGCCCTCTTCTGCCCTTGATACATTTTTGGCTTCTTCTAATCAGTCTAGAACTTGGGACTAGTGCCTTTTCTTCAGATTTGTCCACTTATTCATAATAAGGCTTTAGAAAAGACATTACTTTTGAAATTAAAAACAGACAGATGCTCTATTAGAAAATTGTTGGCACTTAACTGGATGAGCTAGGCTTCTTCCAGCTTTTAAAGTATGCATTTTCTAGAATGAAAATAAGCCCTTAGGCCAATTGTTCTCTTCATAATGGACTGGAAGATCCTCAAGGTTGTTTATACTTTCTTTCAGAGGAAGTACCACAGGCTATAAAACTTTTACAGTTTGCATATGAAACTAAACAACTAGAAACTAGGACTGGCGTATTACCAAGGTCTTGTCCATGTGCTTGTTCGTTTCCTTGCACAAAGAGGAGAGAAAACCCACTGTAGAGGGGCTCGGTCCCTTCCGGACATGAAGGAGTTGCTGTTGTTTGACTGTGCCGGGTGAAGATAAAGCCTCTCATTGTTGTCACGGTTGCAGGTGATCCAATGTCTCCTGGCTTTCCCTTTAAACCTGGCAATCCATCAAATCCAGGTGGTCCTTTAAAAGCACATATTGTAAATGTTCAATGTTGTTGCGATACAAGCAGAATGTCAAGCTCGTTTCCAGAGTTCTAATTGAAATGCTTCTTGTATGTCTGTTAAGCCTCAAATATAGAAGGAAATTCTAGAGATGAATAGCATATAAAACAGCCAAGCAATATAAAAGTTAACTAATTCATCATGTAATGCCTCTTATTATAGATATTTGAGTGTATCGTGAGTTTTTTGAGATCAGATCTTCAAATTGTCCTGTGGTACCTAGTGCAGTGACTGCCACCTAGTAGGCCTGTGTACCTCTATTACGAATGAATAAATTCTCCAATGATGAGGTGAGAGAAGTAATCAAATATCCACTATTAAAAAGTCTGTTCAAATAGATTAAAAAATTCCTAATGTTTCTGATAAATTTAATAATGGAAAACATTAAAATTTCTTTTTAGTACAAACTTCAAAAAATTTTTAATTAGTAATGCAAAAGAAAACAGAAAAGACTTGTTACTCTAATAACACTTCATTTCTTTTATTTATGATTGAAAACAAAAGTAGTTTTTATGCTTTTTTTTTCTCTATTGGTAAAGTAAGCTAACCCACAATTGTCACTTTCTATATAAGGATTAGTGAGTTGACCTTTCTCCCTTTTCTCTAGTCCTTCCGTTCTTTTCTTCATAAAATATTGTTTCTGATACTGGTATTGGCCGTCATTTCCTCACCCTCATTCATTTTCCAGGGCCCCTGCACCTGGCCCATTTCCTAAGCCAGCTTAGGACATGATCCTTTAGAGTTCTAAGAAATCGGAGAAGACAAAGACTGTCAGGTTTCTGACCTGTAGCATCACAGGAGACACTATTGCCACAAATAACCCCACAGTGGGAGGTAGTGTCACAGTTAATATTGACTAGTCCATAATTCTCGTAAGAATTTGTAAAAAGTCCCAATAATCCCCCTCTTTTTGTCTCTTCTGAATTCTGACCACTCCTATATTTCCAAGGATCTTGACCTTTTTTTTTTGAAATTAAAAAGAGGCCCCATCCAAGTTCATCAAAGTCTTTATGTGCTATTTGAAAACACCATAGTTGTCATGGTTTTTAATAGAAGAACCTCATGGTCACTACTTGTCTTAACCCTACTCTCATGCTGTGCAATGATGCCTTCCAGTCTAGGCACAGGATTTTAAAGTGACTGGCTGAACGGGATAGAGTAAAAGGTAAATTTTCATGCTAATATTTGCTCTCCAGACTACTCAGGAAGGAAAAGGCCATGCCCATTAGTTCGTACCAATTCAATCAGACCCTTGGATCCTTTTGTCATTCATATGAGGTCACCATAGCACTGGACTGTCTACTTGCTAATAAGTCACAACATAATTTGTGTTATAGTGCTTTTGTTCTTGATGCTGCCATATTCTGAAACCCAGGCTTGTCATTGAAGTTTACAAATTAATGAAACTTTAATGAGAGTTGTTTTCTTATTTGAAAACATTTTGAGGAAGGTCAAATAATTAGCAATACTCTAACAAGTACAACACTAAATCAAAAATGTAAATATTATAATTAATATGATTAGTATATTTGGACCTTAATAAGTTAAGTCTCCAGCCTATTAAAGTATATAAATATCAACAAATTGAAAAATCATATTTGGAAGTTTTTGTTTTAGGTGGTATCTTGAGATGTAGTGCAGGCTGGCCTTGCACTCACTATGTAACCCAGGCCGGCTTTGAACTCATGGTGATTCTCTTGCCTCAGCCTCTTGAATGCTGGAATTACAGGTGAAAGTCACTACATCTGGCTCAGGATTTTCTTATTTTAACAAAATCTACAATCCTACAAATACAGGATTTGGACTTTTGGTGATTTCCTAAAGGGATGCTTTGAAACTTTTGCAGAATGGAGATTTGGATCCAGGTGTCAATGTCATACTAAGAACAAAACTTTACATTGAAGTTTCCTTTTAGGATACACATGAGTTGAGTTGCATTAAAGGGCAGTATACTTAAAAGGTAACTTCCCTAAATGAATATATAATAAGGTGTTTTATCCATATCAACATAATATTTTTATAACTATATTCTAATATAACACTCCTATAGTGGTTAAATAAAAACTTTTATATATAATTAAAAATCAATATTGGCCTTTCTAAAAACAGAAGACATGTTTTCTTAATACTGCTTGTCCTCAGCCTACATTGGGCATCAGGTTAAAAATTTGGAGTTGGTCTGCCCAAGGTAGAAAGAAGTCTTCATTTTCCATCTTCTTTCAAATCAACTTTGGGCTTCTGGCCTTTGGGTCAATATGACCAGTACAGACTAAAAGACCTAGATCACTCCTTGTAGTCAAGCATACAAATGAGATGTTTCTCTGTACACTGAGAGAGCGCCCCCTCAGTAAAAGAACCAAACCGGGGTGAGTTCTTGTGTTTACACTATGCTATGCTATGTTATGTTATGTTATGTTATGTTATGTTATGTTATGTTATGTTATTCAGTCATTTTTACCTTGCTCTCCCTTAGAACCTTTGTTGCCTTTTTCTCCAGCTGGTCCTGGAGTTCCAGGTTTTCCGTCCTTGCCAGGTTTACCTCTTGGTCCACAGGGTCCTAGACAAAAACCAACATTGCACTGCATCTTATCATATTGGGACTCACGGTCAGGTGGCCACTGAAGACTTTTCCAGTTTCAGCAATGACACCCCTGCACCCCACAAAGACATTCCACCCAGTGCAAACTATGATGGTTGGTCACCAAACTTGTCACCCCTCCTTCACTTTTCCCAGAAGACCCTGAAACTGTTATATTTCATATATTCTTATTTTCCTGGGAGAATTTTTTTTAATTTTATTTCAGAATTCACTATACTCGTATTGATCAAATGAATAAGTAATATCTTTTTGCTTCCCATGTGATTCACACAAACTTAAAACATATTTCTTTTTCTGAAGTCTATTATAATATTCTAAGCCTATATAGAGGAATCAATTCTATTTTCCAAACTCCAATATTTTGAAAAAAATTGAAAGCAATTTACTGGAAAAAGTATTAAAAAGTCTAAATTCACGGTAATATTAAGACAATTACTTAGGAACAGAGCTACAAGACTGACAGTTGTCAGAACATACAGACAAAATAATTTACCTTAATAAAAAAAAAAACAAAACACAGTGTTCAAATTCATAGCATGCACATCTATTTTTGATGGAATCTTAGGTCTTTTATTTGCACCCAAGGTGGGTGCAAAGGTCATTTACTCAAGGGTAAATGACCTCAATCTTAGAACTGAGTATTTTTGTGTTTGATGTTTTCTGTGAATTTGTGTCCACAGTACTTTGTATATGTTCATATAGATCCTAGAGATCCAGACCAATGCTGCGAGGTGCACACCTGGCCTTCCTGGTAGCCCCAGCAGCCCAGGATCTCCTTGCATCCCTGGTTGTCCTGGGGGGCCAGCAGGCCCTGGGCTTCCTGGGAGCGAGATGATCTTTACTGTGCCAGGGTCTCCACGTGCACCTGTTGACATAAACACAGAAAAGAGATGGCTTCATTGATAAGTTTCCCTTTCTTCATGGGGAGAAACTGTAAGGAAATTTATTTACCAGGTGGTCCTTTTGGCCCAATTGGCCCTGGAGGTCCAAATGATCCTGGAAATCCTGGATTACCCTTCTGTCCTTTAAAAAAATTAAAAAACAGTGATTCAATGACTTTTTGGGCTCTTTGGGTTGATGATGACCCTGGAAGATAAATACTTGAAGTTATGATTGGGGTTTAAGTCACAATGCATAATGGCCATAATTATCTTCACATGGGCTTGGCATTTCATCTGTATACACCTGGCCACATCTAGTTCATAAAAATATACCTTAGAAATAGGCATTAAGAACTTGTAACATTAAGGGAAGGGTTTCTAAGAGCTCACTTTTTAAGTTCAGGAACCAATTCAATTTAACATTTAAGGTAAAATACAAAACCACCTTAAAATCTGTTCTTCACCTCCTGATGAATTGCAAAGCTTGGTTGTTAGAGTTATCCACTTTCTCAGCATTTATTTTTGAGACAGGATCTCACTCTGCAGCCGAGGCTGGTCCTGAACTCACTACATAGCCCAGGCTGGTCTTGGACTCAGGGCAATTTCCTGCCTCAGCCTCCCAAGTGCTGGGATTACAGGAGTGAGCCATCACACCCAGCTTTATGATATACTCTACTTTAAGGAGTTTAGAAACCATGTAGACATTACATCTGAATACTGAGAAAAGGTTTAATATAGCATATATTACTAGAAATACAGTACATAATTATAATACAAAAGTTAACTGACAGCTACACTGTAATGTCCACTTAATATGATAACTTGAGAAAAGCATTAGTGTTTACTTATATAGAGACCAGAAGAAGCCTAAATGTTTTTCCATTTGGTGATTAAAGTTTTCTAAATAACGAAGTACAAACTTGTTAGTAGTTCCAGCCAATGATGTTATCTCAGAATTTAAGAGAATAACCGAATGTGATCATGGAGCATACCAATATTTCAAAAGAAATCTTCCCTGTAATTACCCTTAAAAATTTCACCAGGGTGTTTTCTTCAGTGGAACTTTTACATACTTTTCAAATATTAGATGTTTTTATTCAGAGATTTGAGAAAGTAAAGATGTTAACAAATTTTACCCAGGGTACCTGCTGGTATTCACCTGACCAAGTCAAGGGAAACATCTCAGCATCACTTGCTGTGATTTTCGCTTAGTTGATTTGCTCCCCCAAGGCAGTGGTTGGGGTTATTAAAAATATTTTTAAAGACCACTCTGCCCACTTGTGAATCAGAATAGTTTTCCTTCATGAAGATGTGGCTTTGTTCACATTGAATACATTTGGGATAAGAGATTTCTTGTTGTATGAAACCCAAACAGGCAGAATTAACTAGCTATGACAATGAATCCAAAGTTCAAAATCTTGTTTAGGGTCATAATATACTTTTTTTTTTTTTTTTTTTTTAGGGATACAGAAGCTGGAGATGTAGTGCAGTGGAAGATTGCTTGTCTCGATTATATGAGGCTCTGGGTTTGGTCTCCAGCACCGCAAACAACACAACAACAACAACAGAAATGTGTGTCATAAAAGCACAAATCTATGTATAAAAATGTATTTACTCTCCAACCACCAACAGTTTTGGTGACTATTCTTTTTTTATTTTTCAGTGTTTTAAATTTATGAAAGCAAAACAGTACTGTAAATACTGATGTGATTCCCCATCTTTTGTCTCAACATGTATCATCATCTCAGAGGTAACAACCACTATTAACTCTTTTTGTCTTCTGTGTTTCAACAGTTTCTATCCTTCAGTTATGGTTTTGATTTTTAAGTGCCCTGGGGGGTGGGTTGGTGCTGGTGGGGTCTCATGTCTTTATTCACATCCAGGTCCCATTTGTGTGGACTCCACAGCCTGTGGTATTCATAGATTTTCAGTGAAGATTTGTGTATTTTAAAATACAAATTGTAAAGTTTTATTTATATGTAAATAGCAGCACACAAATTATAGTACCTTTGATGCCTGGAAATCCAAGGAATCCAGGATCACCTCGGAGCCCGGGAAGACCTGGGACACCTGGTGCTCCCTGTATTTCAAACAGAGAAGACAAAACCACAGACTCATTTTAAAAATCACGATACTCCTGGCAGATATTTTTCTAAGAAAAAAAGGTAAATATTATGTTGGCTAAGAATGAGGTAAAGTTGATCGACACCATTTTTAACTTTCAACTCAGTGATTTGCCTATGTATAGCTTTCATGTCACCTAGACTTTTCCTGAGGACTATTAATTTTTATATAATAGTAAAAAGAAAAACTCCCCTTATTTATTCTAAGAACAAACATACCTTCTAATGTTAGTATATATTGTTTTATTATTGGTTACAATTAGATAGTCTGTATTCTAAGTGGAACTGCCTGGTATCTAGGGAACTATTGAGAAGAATAAACATTAGATTATCAGACTAAACAATTGTAATCTGCTTCCAGTTCTTACAAAGACAGTGGAACACTTCTTGACTCATACACCCATGTTGTCAGAGTTATAAACTTCTCCTGATAAAGTGTTCAAAGATGGAAGTAGAAAGAGATTGGAAGGGAGAGAGTTTTTGACAGACATATTCTGAAAGAAGTAGTGATCTGAGTGCATAGGAGAGACCCCCTTCTCTTGTGAGGCGCTTCAGTAATAGTTCTGGAGCCATCAGATGCTTGGGTGAGGCTGTATGAGGAAAGGGGGAGTAGGACTTCAGAAAAGAGTTATATGTTAAGCGTATGTTAAATATACTCTTGTATTGTTCATAGGAATTGAAATAATAGTATTACTTGAAAACATCAAGCTAATGGTCATGAAGAATTGACAAAAATTATAAAGCTTGCCTAGGGGCCGAGTGTCTTTAGGGGACAGAGACCAAAGAAAGAACATTGTTATTGTTTGGACACAGTGGTGTGAAGTTAAAAAAAAAAAAAGATGGGAGGAAACTAAAAGATCTTTGTTTTCTGAAATCTGCCTGTTTTCTCCAGCCGAAGGTAACTGAGGAGAGCTTGGTGCCAGGCCCAGCCTTAGGGTGGGAGGGAGATGGGAGCTGTCTGTTCAAGGAGAAAGAGTTGTGAGGACGGTATTTCTTTCCTGACTTTCTCTCTCTCTCTCTCTCTCTCTCTCTCTCTCTCTCTCTCTCTCTCTCTCTCTCTCTCTCCTCAGAGATATTGATTGACTTATTAGTTAGCCCAGGCTGCTCTTGAGCTCAGATCCTCCCGCTTCATCTTCCTGAATGCTGTGATACAGGCATGCACCACCATGCCCAGCAGAATTCTTTACAAATGTAGAAGTTTATGAGCATGAAAACACTTACTAGACCCTGTTTGCAAACCAGACTTTCTACCTCCCAGTGTCCCTAAGAACTTTAGGTTTGATCATGGGATTATAGCTGCAACTTTTACAGCATCATGAAGAAAATAAGCAGTATCTACAGGCTGGAGATGGACAAATATTTCAAAAAAAGTTTTAAAAAGGTAGATTCTAGAAAGCAATGTCTCTTTATGTTCATCAGAGAAAGAAACTGGAGAAGGCATTCAGAGTTACATCATAGAGGTTTAGTATTGTTGTATGTGTTGTCAAAGCACGGACCCATCTATCATGTCTGTGGCTACATAGGCCAACTGGGATGGACTTAAATATTGTGATGTTCACTCAAGCCTGTTAAGATTTTGCTCTGAACACTCCTTTCCTCTCTGCCCCATTTCTACATTTCTTATTTTATGGATAACTGCTGTGTATCTTTCAAGCATGGGCAAGAAGAGGCTTTCCCAAGCCCCTTTTCTCCACTGAAGGAAATACCTTCCTCTAAACTCCCCAAAGCCTTCTGTTGTCCCTTTAGCACACAGTGTGAAAATGACCAGGCTCTCTAGTTTTCTTTTTAACCATATTATTGGCTCTTTCACAGCAAAGGACTGTACATTTTGTTTTTCTTCCCAGGCATACAGAACAGAGAACAATTACTGAACTGCACACATCTGTTCAACACCTGTCTCCAGGAGTTTGACGTAAACAAAGTCATTGGCTTACTGAAAGTGCTAATACAAGAAGACTGAGTATGCTGGCAGGAATCTTAAGGAGAGGCGAATGGAGAGATCTTAAGGATTGCGGGCCTCAGTGAATGTGATGGTATCCCTGTGAGCTAACAGTAATGGTTCTGCACTTCAAACGTTCCTGCAACATACAACTAGACAAGGAAAAAAAAATGGAGCAAACATATCAGTAATAGCAATCCATGAGATAAAGGCCGATGAGCTCAGGGGACTGTAGGCCTAATAGTAACAAGAGAGTAACAAGGTGGCTGAAAGGCCCAAGTGGAATTTTAGGCTGGATTTCTAAGATGGTATTGCTAGGAACATTGAGACTCCTCTCTCTTTTGGCCACTGACTTGGTACTGAGTTCTAAATTCTGGGGGTTATTTCTCACAGGGTCTGAATTGATATTGACAAATTAAGGTGTACTGAGAATAGAAGTAACTTGAAGACCAGGCACTTATTTATGTAGAAATGTGGTTATTATAGGATGGTGTGATAACTTTGAAATTGTACAAATGGTGGGATGATATTATCTAGGGCAATTCTAAACTCCTAGCAGCTTTTTATTTTCTCATTAGAATCGTTCAGAATAAAATAAGCAAGGGTTAGAAATGCTGTGGGGTTGAGTCCCACGTAAACCAAAGTTTCACAAGCTTCTTAGAGGCCAAGTCTTTCTACCTAAGACTCCTCGATCTCCAGAACCTGTGGATTTTGTCTGTCCTCAGGCATACTGCACAGATATACCATGAATGGGAAGCTTGTGTTGCTTCTGGTGTATTTTGTCCTGGCAGTTAATTCATGAGTATACTAATGCTCATATCAACCACAAGCAAGTGAAATATCAACACCATACAATATAATTATAACATAACAACAAGTGAATGTTGTATTACTCATAAGTCTCACTCACCGGAAGACCTGGTGGTCCTATATCTCCTGCAGTTCCAGGTGGACCTCTGGGGCCAGGCTGACCCATGGATCCTTTGTCACCTTTTATGCCTCTTACATGGCTCCCTGGAGGCCCAGGTGGACCTGGCTCACCTGAATTCAGAAAGAGCCTGTCAGTGTTGCCAGAAGGCATCTTGGGAGGTTCTAGCAAGGATTCTGTCAAATGAAGTGCAAACCCTGTGAAGAGCATCCGTGCCCTTGCTGTCTGTGACAGACTGTGGTGCAGACAGAGGTAATGCTGGGCTCTCTGGAGGAGCCTCTTCTTCCTGAGGACTGTTAGGGCAGGGTCTGTGCCTGGACCCAGGGCCCAATCCACTATACAAGCTCAGTAAATCTAAGTTTCTCTCTCTCAGTATCACCACTTGTATCTAATGACCTTTCAAATAGGCTGCCGTGCCTCAACACCACCGACACCTAACTGTACTCTGGTTGGACAAGGGGATACAGGAAGAACAGAGATGGGCAGAGGCCAAAACAGAAGCGATGGGGCAACACGAAAAGAATGAAAACATCTCATCGGAAGTTGGCTTTCCTAACATCTTGTTTAAAAGTAGATGCTCCACCTGGATTTCCTCTTGGGCCTGGTGGACCTTGATGTCCCTTTTGGCCAGGGATGACTGCCCCAGGCAGACCCGGTGGGCCTGGGAATCCTGCTATGCCTGGGGGTCCTCGAGGCCCAACATCTCCCATGATCCCCTTCCTGCCAGGGAGGCCAGGCCAACCAGGGACTCCTCTGTCTCCTTTGGCACCTGCAAAGAAGAAAGTTATGTAAGTTCCTTTCATGCTTCTATAGCCAAAATTACCATTTGCAAATATTACGTTTTTAATAAATGTAAAAATCTTGCTTAAAAGTGCTAAAATTCACTGTATGTTTTTAAAAAATAAATAAACGAAACATAAGCTAATAGATGAAATATAAGTTTACACTTCTGCTGATTAGTCATTTGATCTTGATAGGTTTTTCTTTCTTTTTTTTTTTTTTCAACATTTGAGATTGAACCCAGGGCCTTCTCACGGAGCTAAATACTTCTCTAGCCCTTTTTAAAATTTTTTTATTTGGAGACGGTTTCTTCTTGAGTCATTAAGTTGCTCAGGATGGGCTTGGACTAGCTTTTGATACTCCTGCGTCAGCTTCTCAGAGTGCTGGGATTATAGATACTCATAGTTATGTCCCACTGAAAGTCATTTTGCTATTACAAATCTCAGTTGTCTTATTTTACTGTTTATTTACTTATTTTGTGGTTGTGGGGATAGCACCAGGTCCTTTGAAATGAGCTACATCCCAGTCCATTTTTGTTTGTTTTGTTTTCAGTGCAGGTGATTGAATACAGGGCCTTCAGCCCGAGTTACATTCCTGCCCCTTTTTATTGTCTATTTGAGACAGGAGCTCTCTTCAGTCTCCAAGTTACCCAGGCTGGTCTGTCTGAGCCTCCCAGAGTGCTGGGATTATAGGCATATGCCACCATGACAGTTCAGCTGTCTTATTTTTGAAAGTGAAAGCAATGCCTGTCCACTTAGTTTTCTCTATACCCACAGTTCTGAAACTAGCTTCATGTTAACAGGGGAGGCAGGGGTCTGGAGCAATGGCTCAGCGGTTGAAGTGCTTGCCTAGCAAGCACTAAGACAAGCACTAAGTACCTGAGTTTGATTTCCCAGCACCACATAAGCTGGGTGTGGTGGTGCCCGCCTTCAGGACCAGCCTGGGCTACTGAGCAAGATGCTATCTCAAAAAAACCAAGCAAAAAACAATAAACAACAACAAAAAAATCAAAATAAGGGGAAGCAGAGGTCTAAGTGACATAGGTGTACCAGGCTCACCTGAATGACAGTCATCAAATCATTACCAAACAAAGGAAAGGACTCTTGTCCATCATGCTTTACCTCTTCAGCAAAGAGGCAGTTCTTTCCCAAGTGCCTCTTGTTTCTCAGTAATACCAATCTATTCTTTCTAAATGCATGTTCTTATTAAATTAGTAACTAAAGACCTTCGTTGGGTCTAGGCGCCTTTGCTGATGAAGTGCTCCTATGCACAGGACCCAGAGGAGAGGGCATAGCTGAGCAGGGTCAGTAAAAGACGTAGACAGTGACAACCTGATATTTCTAAACAGGTTCGCTGAAAAATGAGAAAGAGTTAATTTCAGCTGCTCGTCAGGAATGGTGGCACAGGCCTGGAAACCCAACGCTATGGGAGGCTGAGGCAGGAAGACTGCACATCAGTTTGAACCCAGGCAGGGAAAAATTAGCAAAATTTTGTCTCCAAATAAAAAAAAAATTAAAACAAAAAGGGCTGGAGATGTAGCTCAGGGTAAATGCTGTAGTTTAATCTCAAATACTACAAAAACCAAAAACTTGCTAATCTTGTAAAACACTGGCATGAGAAGTGTATACTTTCCAACCTGTTAAATAAAAAATCATACATATATGAGATTTCATAAAAATGTAGTGATTATTTAAATAAAAATAAAATATGTATTACAGTAAAAGACACATAGCCTTTCGTCCCCTCACTTAGAACACACTTATCTTGTTCTTGCCCCTTGTGATGCCATTCTGAACATCTTTTGTGAGTGTCTTTAGTTGAGCTGTTGTGGTAGGCTGGATGTCCTGAATCACTTTGCAATATTAATCTTTCATGGGCATTTTACTTTTGAGAGGATCCGGAAGTTATGCAGTGTCAGATCTGGGCAATAAGGTCGATAATGACCCAATGTAATGTTTTTATTTGACAGAAATTACTGTAAATGTTTGAATTAATTCTTTAGGTAGCCATGAAAAGACGCTGTTAGGAGGCCTTCTGGAACTGTTCCAGAAAGTAGCAAGAATGATGGGATGAGTGTGTTCAAAGTGAGGGGAAGTATCTCGAGGGGGAATGTGTCTTTTGCTGTAATCTTTCTTTTTAATTTAGACATTGACTGTACCCTTGAACTTTGAGTAACGTTTTCAGTAAATTGCCATGTCTGAAATGTTGAGAAAGTTACTGGGTAGCCCCTAATAAGCTATGGCGTGGGCCACAAGCTCAGAGTGAGAGATGGGATCAGACCCACCAGGACAACAGAGTGAGGGAGAATTGATAGCACTACTGGATCTCAAAACAGAAAGGAGGGGTACTCACTGGGAAACCAGCAATTCTACCTCCAGCTCTTTAGGCCACGGTACATTGAAACTATGATAACAATAAAGCAAACTCATAAGAATTCTTTTGATTTGTAAAGACATCTATAGAAGGAAATTCCAAAATGGCACGACAGTTTCCATTTTATTCTTTTTATTGTGATGGCAGTAATTCCATTTTTAATTGAATACTAGGATTAATGTATCACATTACCATTGGAACTTCTTTCATTCATTAGATTGTTTTACATATCAACTGTATTGAACTGGATTCTGCCCTTGGAAATACATATATTTAAGTCAGGGAGGAAAGTTGCTCACCTTGAGCCCCAGGGTTCCCTCTTGGGCCTGGATGGGCTGCCAGCAAGCCTAAGGAGATAATTTCGACATTTTAATATTAATTTCACTCACATGTGTGCAATTAAACTAGTGCCTAAGAGCATACTAAAACCATCACTTCTATCAGAGAAAAGTCTTTAGAGAAATGAAAGAGTAAGCTGTTGCTAGTGATTCTGCCTGGAATAAAATCAGTGGATCAAAGCAACTGGGCAGAGTTTGTACCTGATTCTCCCTTTTCCCCAGCCAGACCAGGAACTCCATCGTGTCCTTGGTCACCTCTTGTACCCATTGGTCCAGGAGGTCCTGGGAATCCTGGAAGACCTGAACAACACAGGAACCAAACCAAAACAAAACAAAAAAATAGCATTCAAAGATAGTTTCCTACTGGTGGCCTAAAGTGAATACCAGAGAGAAATGTGGGATTTTTATAAAACACGTTAATCTTTCAGAACTATATGTGTGTGAAGCTAGCTTCAGACCGAAACGTATGCACAGATTAATATTATTATGAGCATAAGCACATCAGGATGGTTAGGTTGCAGGTATTTGAATGAAACAGAAACATATATCTTTGCTTTTCTGCTTTTTTTGTTTGGATGCAGCGACTGGAGCTATATTCAGAAAGAGCAGTAGGCATACAGAGAACCTAACCTCTGTAGCAAATGTGCTTCCCTTGGGAAGAGGAGTGAGAACAAATACAAGTGTGGAACCTGGAGGGCCTTTTATTCCCGGTGGGCCTGGGAGGCCTTTGATTCCTTTAAGTCCCATATCACCATCAGGACCTGGCACTCCTGGAGATGGAGAGAGGTGAAGGAAAAAGGAACATTAGAGATCAATGATAACAATAGTGACCGAAGCGGTCTTTAGGAGACCCTTTTGTGACAGGTCACCTTAGGCTTCTATCCTGGCAGCTATTTTTCCTGGGAACCATAGCAGAGATGGGTCAAATTGTCTTTAATGGTGTGTGAGTGTATACCAATCTTGCATAGCATTCACTACCCGAGTTACTGTTTAAATGGAGATTCAACTGCAGATCTATTCAGGTTCTCAAGTGTCTTGAGTACTTTCTGTAAAACCGAAAGCTGCGACCCAGGGCTTTAACAGTTTTTAATAAACCAAAATGAAAACTTGAACACAAATTGAAACTAGTAAGAAAGCAAGCCCGAGTTCAATTCGGGGGGATGGGGGGGGGCGGGAATCAGAGATTCAAAACAATAGTGTTAAAGTTGAATTTTGTTGTTCCCAAATTTGTATGCCCAGTGCCCCAGAATGTCATTGTATTTGCAGAAGATGTTAAAAATTAAGGAAAAAATAAAGTCATTGGAGTGAATCCTAGTCTAATCTGAGCTATGTCTTTGTAAGAGATCAGGATATAGGCGCCCAGAAGGAAGACAAGGAGGTGGATTACAAGCTAAACAGAGCAGTCTTAGAAGCTCCTTGATTTCAGACTTCCAGCCTCCAGAACTGGGAGAAAACAAATTTTGAAAGCTTAAGCTACCCAGTCTGTGGTATTTGTTGTAGAAATCTGGCAAAAAAAAAAAAAAAAATCACACAAAAATCCTAAGATTGTAGAGGAAAGTAACATTTTGTGTCTTCAGGCTGAACTTATTGGATAGCATTTCAGAAATTTTGCTTGTAGGAGGTTTTTAGATTTCCTCTACCTGCAGACAATAAGATTAGGCTCCTCTGGGTTAATTCACTGCTTCTTGGCATCTAGATATTTGAATTTCCAAATTGTATACAAACAACAGTAACACACAAAGACTAGCTTTCTATTTATAAAGGTGATTTCATGAGGTGACAGCCATAGTACAAGTAATGCTTTCAGCTTACAGCATTGTAAAGTTAGGCTCACCTGGGTGGCCAGGACTCCCAGGACTTCCATAGACTCCCTCAGTTCCAGCAGGACCCGGGACTCCAGGTGGGCCAGGTGGCCCTCTTTCCCCTTTCTTTCCCATGTCACCTGGCAATCCTGGATCTCCCTTAAATTCAGTCAAACACCTTTAAAATTCTCATATAAGCAGGATATGTGATTAGAATTAAGTTCAAATTTTATCTGTTCATTCATCAATTCATATTAAGTGACTGCTACCATGAATGGCATGAGAAACAAATGGTTTATGGGTCCAATGCAAAATGAACATGCAAGTCTTTTTACAAATTTTTTCCAAGGATTTTTAAGATATTGAGATAGCATTAAACTAAGCCTGGGGTTCTTTTTCACATGTAATCTTTGTGACAATATAAGCTGATCCTCATGGAGCTGGCCCAAACCAGCATGTAGTGGTAACTACCCCCACACACGATATAGGCAGCCTCTGGCTTCACAGGTCTTCAGAGACCAGTGGGAACATAGACACAAATAATCATAAAAATGAACAAATTTTTATGACTGTCTAAAGACAAGAAACAGAGCAAATGGATATGTGTCCTGCACATGTAGATTTGTGTATGCCAATCACATATAAAAATACTTTCAGTAGTTTAGTGTTATTAAATCCGTATTTCAGTTTTATGTTAAATTGGAACATAGAGGTTTGATGGGGGCTTATTTTAGGAGACTAGTGGTTTTTTTGTTTCATTTTGTTTTGTTTTGGGGGTGAGGGGTGGAGAAGGAGACTATAGATTCTTCTAGAAGTCTATTGAACTCTGTATTTCAAATTCCTACTCATGAGAACTTCTGTTAATTATTCCGTACTTATCCCATTCTGCCTTTTAGTGTAACTGTTGTAACTCAGGAGGTTGGCAGGAAATAAACTTAAAATAATCAACCAAGCCCCACTGAAGGATTTGATTTCGGCTCCGCACCGTGAAGGACTTAGTCCGACTTCACCCTGTCCAACCTCAATGTGGCAGAGCACAAGCACGGAGAAATTGATTCAAGATAAAAATATTTGGTATAATAGAATGAAAATGCTTAATATTTTAAACCAAAAAATAAATGTAGCTATCTCAGGATTTTTAATGATGTACTAAAATTATTTTATAACTTTTATTATGCCTTAATAAGAGAAGTGGTTTTGATTATAAGGTTTGTAAGTCTTGTGAGAGATGAGTCCACAGCAGAGACTGGGCACTTTATGTATAAAGGAAAAACCCTGTCCCATTGGGTTGTGTGGGCCTGTATCACTGCCCTCTTCCTAGAGCATACTTAAATTATTGGGACAGAGACATCTGTCAGTGGCTTAAGTAGTTTTTTTTTTAATTGATAATTGAGTAATAGTACAACATTTTCAGTTGTAAAAACAGGATTTCTAGAAAAATCCAAATAACTGCCTGAATATACAATAGTATTTTCAATTTTCTTTGCCCATACTGAATCTGAATCCTACTGATAATTTAAATGACACCCTCCACAATCCAAACTTAAATTTTTTAGTGGCCTATATACCTGTGGTCCTGGGGGACCTGGTCTTGCATCTTCTACATAACCTGGCTCTCCCTTATCTCCTTGGAGACCATGCATGCCTGGAGGGCCTGGTCTTCCAGGTAGACCAGGAAGTCCTAAAGTTCCCTTTTTTCCTTTGGAACCTGAAATTGGGATAGATGCCAGGTAAAATAGGTAAACATGGGAATCTTGAAGTGTTCTATTTTTGATCTTTGCATGAACCACCCTCCTCCCAAGAAGCTTTTCAGATTCACAAATGCATCAGGAAGTTATAATGGATGATTTTTATACAATGTAAATGTTTTGCTCTCATTTATGTTCTAGTTGTACATAATACCTTTATCTAAAGCAAATCCAGTTATTTTACATAAACTTTCTTTTAAGTGAAAAGTCAATCCAAAGACAACATAAAAATCTAGACTTGTGACCTGTTGCCAGCTGTCGACTCCTAACACAACCTTATGTGTTACCTGGCATGCCCATGTTCCCCATGCTTCCTGGTGCGCCACGTGGTCCTGGTTGTCCAGGATTCCCTGGGCTTCCTAGATCTCCTCTAGGGCCTTGAGAAAAAATAAAAAAAAAAAGAGGAGTCATGTACTCTGCACAGTTCCTGGGCATAGTAATGTTCGATAATTATCTATTTATTGCGTGAATGACTGAATCCCTAACAGCCAGATCATCTGGTGTAGGTCCTTGGACAGCTGTCCTTTGCCTTCACAGAGACAAGGACAGGTTACTCAGAATGCACAAAACTAGACAACGGGAGATTTTTGTCAGCTGACCTGGAGTTTAAATATCAAAATCACACTAGGACCAACACTAGAAGGAAAGGCTGGGTGCCTGAGACTGCACAGTAACAATTCCTAGCAGCATACTGAAATTTTATTTTCATACAATGTATTTTACTATTGAGGTGGTTGGGAAATAGGGGACTACTTTAAACATTTAAAAATTACTTTGCAAAATCAATGACTTGTTTAAAAAAGGGCAAATCTCTAAACTTCTACTAGAGTGTTAATTTGCATCTCTGATATGTAGTGATAAGGTATAATTTATAATGCATACCAGTCATTTCCAAATAAAATTTTAAGTACAAGAATGGAACTACATACAGTTAATATTTTTTAGCTAATACCTTCAGCCAACTATAAAACATTTTCATTTTGGCTTAATTTAGAAGCCATAGCTATTAAGACAGAGTTCATATAAAGCCCAAAAAGTATACAAACAAGTTTCATTACATTTAGATCTAGAAAAACTTAAAACATGACAATTCTATTGGATTATCAACAATACCTGGTGGTCCTGGTGGTCCAGGTGGTCCTTCAAGACCTTGAAAGCCTGGTAACCCTGGAATGCCTCTGTTTCCTTTTTCACCAGGATTTCCTGTTAGTCCTAAAGTGAAGAATGTAGATATTCAAAATACAGGTTAGAATTTTAGTAGACTTGTCTACGTCCTGGTTTAAATTGATAAATTATTTCTATACATCATACATACTAGCATATATATCATAGCATACTTACTAAGACCATGGGCAGATGTGGGCTTTAACCTTTTTTTAGGAGGATTTTTTTAGGAAGACATAGTATCTTTACAGCATTAGCACAATTATTGCTGTAAGTTAAGTTAGTCCTCAAAGAGTGCTAGCAGTTATCATAGTGACATATTTACACACTTACATATTAAAATGTTTTAAAATCTATTGCCCTGATCTCTCTTTCTTTCTGTTTCTCTCTGTCTCTCTCTCTCTCTCTCTCTGCCTCTCTCTCTGTCTCTCTCTCTCTGCCTCTCTCTCTCTCTGTCTCTCTGTCTCTCTGTCTCTCTCTCTCCTTATTGGAGATTCAATTCAGGACCTTAGTGCAGTGTTACTTATCCAGACAAGGGTTTCCTAAGTTACTGGACCAGGCTGGGCTACAGCCTGTGATCCTGTGCTTCAGCCTCTCATAGTGCTCAGATTATAGCCCTTCATCACCATACATGACTTTCTTCAATTTTTATAGTAAAGACAAGAGAATTATCTACTACTCAATTCCCATCTAAATAATTTCATTTTCAATCCATTTGTTGAAATTATTACTTATTAAGCAGTAGATAAATTGAAGGTCTTACCTAGAGTCACAGTGTCCATTGGTAATAATACTGGAATTTGAACCCAGTTCCGAGTGCCTAAAAAGCTCATAAGCTTCCTGGGACACTGTTTGACTTTCTCTAAAAATATGGTACTAATCATAAAATTCTTCTGCTCACTAATATTTATTGAATCTTTCCCATCTATAGAGGAAATTACAAACTTCCTTAACTGCATGGCGCATACTATAGTCTGTCCACGGCCTGGCTTCCTGTCTTTTCTCCAACAGATTTCTTTCCTGTGGCTGTTTTCCTGCTTATATACTTATTCCTTTATTCACATATGGGCTGAGTATCTAATTAACAGGTCTTTTGCCGAGTCCTGGAAATATAAATAAATTAGGGTCTCTTTTTCAAGGTGTTAGTGTTTAGTTGGGGAGGCAGCCAAGTGAACAAGCAACTGCCACCCAGTAAGGTAAGTTTTATAATAGAACGGGGGACAGTATACTACAGGGAAGAATTTTTTAGCTCTATCTTGAATACCAAATAAGAACTAATTGGGTGGAAAAAGCATGGAATGAAACAGGATTCTGAGGCAAGAACACAGTGGGAACAAAGGAGTAATAAATCAGTGTTTCGGTTTTTGTACCTCTTTTGTTTTTTCTTCCACCTACGTCATGTATCACAGTCTAATAATATATATTGTTTAGCATGTTCATTTGCTCCAGCCTGCAGGCCAGGAGAGAGCCAATGACGGTTTTTACATTGTTAGAAGAGTATAAGAACAAGACAAGACAAAACGAAACCAAAGAATATGTAACAGGGACCATGTGTGGTCAGTAGAGCTTAAGATAAGGACGAATTACACCACACGGAGGATGTTACTGACCCTTTGTTGTTTCTTTCTCCCACTAAACTAAGTTTCTTCCTGACAGGAGATGAAGTCGGCTTTGGCTGCCTCTGCCTATTGAACACATATTCATATGCCTGATCCATGGACATTAAAGAATAATTAATTGAGCCTGGTCAGAGAGACAAAGGCCAAGTGGTGAAGAAACTCATATGCCAATCTAAGACATTTGAATTCTTAAAGCAAAGGGAGCTTTGGAAAGATTTGTTGTCAAGAATTTTATTTGACCATCTGAATCCCATTCGCAATTGAAATCCTCTTTCATGAAGCCTTTTCTGACTGGCCTCATTGCTGAGCTTTTACTTCCGTTACCTCCTTATCTGTAGGGCTCACTGTCAGACTGAGTGCCCACAGAGGCAAGACCAAGACTGGCCTATGGAAACAGCCATGTACCTGCAAGGACTGTCTCTGCTATTATTGCTGCCTTCTTGAGTGACAATGGGTAAGTTATTTGACTATCTGTAAAATGCGATAATAGCTATCATAGGAACACATCTTAGGCAGGCCGTGAGCTTAAATAAATCGATATTTATAAAATTTACAACAATGCCTGCATATTAGAGTACTATTTAAGTGTTTGTTAAATAATCTAATGGTACAAATTTATACTTTGTCCTATTCATTATCCCATGCCTACACCTGAGGAGAACACAATGGTTTGTACCCTTAAACACTGCAGTAGATGTCTTTGTGTCTTTTTGTTGGAAATACAAAACTAAAGAGACCTATGTAATATTTTGCTTAGTTTTCTTATTTTTAAAATTGTGCTCCCCGGTTATGCATTCAAAAGCTAAAAAAAAAAAAATGCAGCTTCAACATACACTCTATGCTGGGTGAAATATTTGTAGACTCTTGTTAGAAGCATAGGAAAAAAATGTTCCTCTATACTTTACAAAAGGAATTCTGTAATTGTAAATTAGTACTCATTGTGCATTTAGACTGTGAGAGCTACAGTTTGGTTTATGTAGGCACAGATATGCTATTCATATTCTCAAAATATTTCCAACATTCCCAAATAATGTAAAATAGTCTAGTGACATGGTATCTGTGCAGACAATTTGCAAGGACTGGAAATTTGTGCCAGTTTTGTTTTCCTGTTTTCTTTGTATCTTAACCTAGACCAGCTGTAGCAGAGTTTAATGAAAGCTTTCCTACTTTCAAATTCATTACTAAACAATGAGAGGCAATCTTCTGTTTGCAGTAGGATTCAACAATTCTGCAGTAGGTGAATGAGAAACACTTTAAAAGATTGTACTTTCTAATTTTCCTTTGCACACACACACACACACACACACACACACACACACACACACACAATACTACCTATGAATTGAATTCCTCATCCCACCTCCAGTTCCCACTGGAAAATTAATTGGGTTGGATCACTATACAGAATCAATCAGATTTCATTACCACTAAGTTTTTCCTAACCCTTGGAGACAGTTACTTAGACTTTCTACCATGGTCTCCACACCCAAAGCAGAAATTTTAAAGCAGGTTTTTTTTTTTTTTTTGGTCTAAAAATCTCATGTATCGCACATATAAATATTTGTTGACTACAACTTTACTCATCGAAATTCATTACACATTACTGTGTTTGCAACTGCAAACATGTTTCCCATTTTTTCTTTCCCCGCTATGGAAGTTTGCTGTGCACAAGTAACATTTTTACCCAATATTTCTCTGTTTTTCTAAAATTACTTGGGGATGATCCTTGGCTAAGGGGACTCCAAATGAGGCCTGTCTAAAATTTGGTTTATATAAAGTGTACTCATATGACAAAAATTGTCATAAAAAGCCCTCATATATCTTGAAGTAATTAGAACTTGAACTGAATAGCCACACTTTATAGAAAACAGTATTTCTATAGGGTTCAATTTTCATCAAAACATATTTTCTTATTATTATTACCCTCCAAAGGATTGTGAACACATAAAACAGTTTTTACATGCGGTCATAAAAATCCATTCTGGTCCTTGACAGAAAAAAAATAGAATTTGAGGTGAAGGTTTTCATTTTTACCAGGAATAAAAACAAAAACAATTCTATCTAAATTTTCTAAGGACTTTATTTTATCCATGGGTAAAAGGGGGTTTTGAGTCTTATAGAATGGTTTATCAATTTATTAGTGATAGTCTAAGTTAGCAGATCAAAATATGGAATTAACAAAAATGTATGCATGGAGGAGGAGATGCGTTGTTATAGAGGTATATCAGGCCTTGGACCCGGACACCCAGTTCACACTCACCTCCAGCTGGCTGTGTGTCTAGAGCAAGTAACTGAACAGGGCCCTCCTTGTTCTCATTTGCCAGCTAAAGGAATTTTCCTAAATAATTTCTTAATTCCAGATTCAGCTCTGATGTTCTGATTCCAAACATAATAATAATAATAATATATATATATATATATATATATATATATATATATATATATATATATATATATTTACCTTTGAGCCCTGGTTCTCCTTTGTCCCCTTTTAAGTGGGCTATTTGAGATGGCCCCGGGGGTCCCTTATCTCCTCGATCTCCTGCAGCTCCTGGAGGTCCTCTCTCACCCTTTAGTCCTGGAATCCCAAGGTTACCTAACAGACAAGAGTAACAATATTAAATCCTTGGTTCTTTAAGTAGTTCATAGGGATTTGAAAGTAAACAGGGTGTAAGACAAACAGAGCAACAACAAAAACATCAACAGTCATGAGAACTTAAGGATCATCCCAGACATCAGGGAAGTCAGCCACATAAGAGGATGGTATAAATGAACAGAGGGAAGTAGGATTCTGTTCAACTGGGAAAAGCAAAATGGAAGACAATGAGATCAAATGTGTTGTTTTATTAGGCCAATCCCCCCCCCCCCATGAAATTTAATTTATTTTTCCACTAAATAAGTAGGCAGTATTCATACCTCCTGATATCTGGACAGCCACTCCACCACTTACCCCTCTGCCCCTCTGTGCCTGGGTCCCCAGGAGGCCCAGGAGGGCCTGTGATTCCAGGAAAGCCCATCATCCCAACCATTCCTTTTTCGCCTACAGAAATACATTAACACAAAGGCACTGAGAAAAACAAAATACTCCATCAAATAAAATGCATTATTCTCAGGAGTTGAGAATGGCTTCAATAAATAAGAAAATAAGCATATTTGTCTAAGGAAGAGATGAGTAACGGATCTTCTAAAATCTTTTCTATGTTGAATTCATTGGTAGCAAATCATAGTTAGGACTGGGAACAGAATGCATGGAAGTTTCGGAACAGTCTATCATTCTATTCTATTGCTGACCAAGTGCTCTTGATCAATTGTTTTCTATTATATCCCTCTATTTTAGTTTTTCCATTGCACTTGTCTTTAGTTGAACTTAGTTTAAAATGTATTTGTTATTGTTTTCCTACTCTAAGAGAAGTTTTATCTACTGGTATGTCTATAGTGCCTAGAATAGTGTTGGCCTGTGATAGCAGCCCAATAATATAAGCAAAAGGGTAATTTGTTTATTAAGTTGTTATCCTAGTTTCCTCTCAGGAGGGTAGATCAGTGAGATCCCTATCCCATAAGAAAATGGGTAGAATATTCTCCTCATATGTCTATCATACAAATGGGCATGAAATAAAAAATTAATAAACATGGGGAGTAATTATTTGGCAACAAATTAGGCAGCATAGAAAAACTGACAAATTCCAAAATGGGCTCAAGAAGAAATAGAAAATCTGAATTGGAACTACAAAAATAAAGAGACTGAATTGGCAATTTAAAGAGTTCCTACAAAAGATACCCAAGCCCAGCTGCTTTTGTTATTGAACTTTACTAAATATTTAAGGAATAGAAACTCATCACAAAATCTTCTAGAAAATGCAAGAGGAGGAAAAACTTGCCAGCTTATTCTATAATGCCAGCTTTGATTTAATACCAAAAGTAGACCGAAACATTGCAAGAAAACTGCATGCCATTATCTCTGTGAACATAAATGGAAAAGTCCCAACAAAACAGTGATAAGTATATTATAGTAGCGTATTAGAAGAATTAGCGAAGATAACCATATTCCAGGTAATTATGAAATGTGATCATTCTGCCATCGCCATTTCCCTGTCCCCTTGATCCCTGATCCCTTACAAATAATTCAGAAGGAAAAACTCATACTAACTGAACCAAAAGCTTCGGGTCAAAAGCCTATGCTTATCTACATTTTACACAGCCATCTTGAAGGGAAATTGTGGAAGAAGACACAAGAATAACAATAAAAGCCCAGTAAAAATACCTGGTGGTCCTAAAAATCCTGGAGTTCCTGGATATCCTCTCTGACCAGGTGGTCCCATCTCACCCTGCTTCCCTGGCATTCCTGGGGGCCCTGGTTCTCCAGGGAATCCCAACCTATCCAAGCCTGGAATGCCTGGGTCTCCCTTTGGTCCTGTTTCACCTCTTCTGCCTGTGAGTGAATGAATGAATAAATGAATGAATGAATGAACAGACACATGCTTTCTCTACCAACTCCAGAAATACTTCATGGTTAAATATCTGGCCACATGATTTTGGGCAAACCAGACATTTGTGGCTATGTTTTGGTGTGTTTATTTCTCCACTATAAAATTTCTCAAACCCCTCTGGCTGAAGCATTCTATTTAGTGAGTCAGGCCTTTGTGTTTTTTAGACAGCTGTCAGCTACATGTTTTAGTCTGCAACTTGTTATTCCTACATCTTTGCATGCATTTTTTCTCTGTTAAAAATGAGAAATTGACCACTGTAATATACACAAGAAAGTAAAAGCTTATCTGACAATTTAAGTGTATTAATACATATGTAAATCATCTACTATTTATCTGTCTACGTTACTTGTCTTTGGTTTCATTTTTATATAAAAGATACAAATTCAAGATCTTAACTTTGCATGCCTTTCTGTGTAGGTGGTATATACACTGCTGTGTGCAACATCCATAATAGCCAGGTTTCTGTCTCTGAAATAACATTTTTCATTGAATAGCATCAGGATTTGTTTGTTGCTAGACTATTTTCAAGATAAACAGCAAAGTGCTGAGCTAAAGGCTCACATCACTTGCCCATCTGGTGCCTGGCTTGAAGCGTCTCCTACCTGGTTGCCCCTTCAATCCATTCAAGCCCGGAAGTCCTTGGGCTCCCTTGGGCCCCGCTATGCACCTGCCTGGGGGTCCCTTTCTTCCAGGTGGTCCAGGCTGCCCTGGATCGCCTGCAAAAGACCATCAAAGAGTATGTTAGTTACCAAATTCAGGGTCCTCCTATTCTTATCCCAATCATTCTTCTGTATCCACCCCCAAATCAGACCTATATCACACACCTTTAATATGCTTTTTGTAGAGGGCATTTAGGAAAAAAGGAAAGAAAGAAGAAAAGAAGAGGAAAAAGAAAAGTAGGGTAACCAATTGATTGGGAGAACAATTATGTTTTGCAGATTCTGTTCATTGAACAAAAAGTTTTCTTTTTTTTTCCTTTTTGAGAAGAATTCTTCACCCCAAGAGCACCTGCACAATTGGTTGCGTTTTAGCTGAGCTCAGAGTGAGAAAAGTAATCACAATGTCCGTTACCTCGAGGTCCATCGAGCCCGTCTTTTCCTGGAATTCCCGGGAGACCTGGAAGTCCAGGGAGTCCAATCTCTCCATTTTCCCCAGAATTGCCTCTTTCTCCTGGAAAACCTGGTTTTCCTGGTTCTCCAGGCCTGGCTAGTGCTGGTTCTCCCTATAGCATAGAAATTATGCTAGTTTTACCCTATAATGCTTCTCACTCCTCATTCATATCAGCTGGTCTGTAGGGCTATTTCTGTGAAACAACCTCTCTGTTCTGGATGCTATACATCCCTTTGCACAACCACCACCAATCAACTTTCTCTTTTCAACTCTAGCCATTGACTTTGCTACGAAATTTTGCTCAATGACACTTGAAGATTTGTAGCCTCCATCCTTTGAGAAATTGTGAGGTTCTCGCTAAATAGAGAAATCTAACTTGACTTTTGATGGTGATTCTCAGAGCTACCCATATTTTTTTCCTCATATTCTCCCACATTATATATTCTAATGTTCACGAAACCACTAAGGAAGAAGTAGAGATGAAAATCTGCCTTCTAACACAATTTTCCTTTCTAAATGGGAAGACAGTCCAGAAAAATTAACCAAAATTGTCCTCATCATTTGCAAATATATTGGTATTTTTGACACCCTGGGTGTCCTCCTGGCTGGGGGCATACATCCTAACTCATGGACTGTGGATGATCCCCCTATTCTCCCAGCACAGCCTGAGTTTCACTTTCTGCTGACCTTGGCTCCTGGGAAGCCGGGCTGTCCAGGTAAGCCCCGTGCTCCCATTTCCCCACGATACCCTGGTAATCCTTTTGGTCCTGGAAAACCTTGATTGCCTACAGAGAAAAACAAGCAAACAAACAAGGAAACAAACAAAACAAAAATAAATATTGGAGATTAGTCCAAATATTCTGAGCAGTATTTCTTATTTCATTTAATCTTTATAGGGGCTAGCCAGCTAAAGATGTTTGTATGAAAGTTTGAATGATAACTGAACCAATGGACTAAATAGCAATTAAAAAATTCATCTACAAGTCAGACTATGTTGGGGTACCAATTTTTATAAAGCGATCTTTTAAAATTTTGTTGTTTAGTGTGGCTAAAATTTTGATTCTTCAAATCACTGGTGGTGGTTAGCCACTTACCCATTTTATTTTTGAAGTTTAACACATTTTGTCCTGCTAAATGGATTTTTATGTACATAGCCATGAAAACATGATCCAAATCAAGGTAGAGAGCTTTTTCAGGACAGCAGATCTGCTTTCTCAGCAGAGTTTAAAAGCTTTTGTAATAATAACGTGTGTGTGTGTGTGTGTGTGTGTGTGTGTGTGTGTGTTTGAACTTAGGGCTTGGCGGGTACTGAGTACCTGCTCTACCACAAGCTGCAGCTCTAGCCCTATTTGTGATTTAATAATTCATTTCTTATTTAAAAGACATATATAAAATGAAATATTTAAATGCAAAATGTCCAGAATTAAAGAAAAAATTCTGTTAATCCCACAATCAAGAATTACTGTTGGACTGAGGATGGATCTCAGGTAGAGCTCTTGCCAAACATGTGTGAGCCCCAAGGTATGATGTCCAATATTGGATATCAATCAACCGGGCAATTAATACAATCAATATTACCACTTTGGTGAATTTTCTCCCAAGCTTTTATATGCATGTAATAATAAAGGTTTGAATGAGATGAGATGGCATAAATCAATATGAATTTTGTCTTTTCACCTAACATTATTGTAACATTTCTAAGATTCCTAAAAAACAATGTTCTTGAGGGGTACTACAGCTATTTCCTATGTTATTCATTATGCATACACAGTGAACCTCATATTTTAAAGTTTTTAATTTACCCTTCATTCCAGGAGGCCCAGGAAATCCAATTCCTGAAATTCCAGGATCTCCCTCAGGTCCAGGGAGACCAGGAACACATTTGCCCCTGGCTCCTGGGATACCTTAAAAACATATCCACACAGACACATCAGCAACTTTTCTTTCCTCGTTTAAAAAGAAAACGTCAAAATTCTCAGTGTAACCCCAGCCTATTTTTGAAATTCAGAAACTTAAGCAGAACTCTGACTCACCCCACTCAATGGGCTAATCATAAGGAGGTAGGAAGAATTTTTAAAGTTTAGATTAACTCCTAAAATATAGCTATCTTGAACTACATGTCTCTTTCCAGGCATGCAAAATCATTTTGAATTTTGAATTTTTATGAAAAGACTGTTTTTAAAATTTTGTCGTGTAGTGTGGCTACAATTTTGATTCAGCAGTCTTTAAACTGCTGATGGTGGTTGGCCACTTACTTACATAAGATACAGTGGTAAAGAAATTAACTTTCAAATGCTCATATTATGGAAAAATACCCTCATTAGCTACTGGTAAGCATTGCTTGGTCCCCCTGACCCCCCAAAAGAATCCATAGACAGTTCTGCTCCTGAATTCCTATTAAGTGATTATATCACTTCTTCTTTGGAATTTGTCTATCTAAAGCACAGGCAGAAATAATATGGATAACCTCAAAAAATAAAAGTAAGTCCACTGCTTCCTTTTTAACCTAACAGTGCTCTGACCTTTGCTGTCTTTTGGAGCAAATAAACATATTTTTCCTTTATAATAGGGAAAATATTTTTTCAGTGCTACCCAGTCTAAGGCATCGCACATGGTGAAAATGTACTTACCAGGTGGCCCTCGGCGGCCAGCATGGCCAGGGGGCCCTGGAGGTCCTGGGGGGCCTATGATTGGTATTGAAATGCTGGATTCTCCTTTAGGACCTTAAGAAAATTAATGACCATAAGACTGGATGAATGTTGAAGTTTTCCTTGGATAATAGGGGTAAAATATGACTGTAAGGAATTTGCAAGCATATTCCAAGTAAAATAAAAAATCATCTCTGTCTCCAAGGCTTCAAAAATAGTTTAGGGATGACTAGTCATAGGAACTTTTTTATTCAATCTATCAATATTTATAAGCATGTTATTGTCCAAGCCTCACTTTACTTAATAGCTTAACAAGCTGGTCTATTGTATAAGACATATTTTTAAAAATGGATATATGAAATTAAGCTGGTAAATGCTGATAGGGTATTTATTTATCGGGTGACCAGTTTTTATAGAAAGGCATCTTGATATGTTGAACGAAACAATAAGTGTGGCCCAACTTACTGCTTGGCCCTACCATTTACAAATCTGTTGGTTTAGGAACATTTCCTAACCACTCTTCATCTGTTATCTTGGAAATAATAACTACCTGGTAGATAAGTGTTCAAGACAATTTCCTGAAAAGTGGCTAACATTAATCCATATTAATGATTAGTCTTATCATCTAGTTATATGTTTGCAGAAAAAATACGGCTAATTGTGTATTAGGAAAAGGTTGTTAATATGTTTTAGGACAATGAGATTCTTCACTAGACAGTCATGTTGAGAGCAAAGAGGATTGGGTGGTGGACAGCAGAAGTAAATCAGGATTTTCTGTAAAGTGTCAACTAGTAAATAATTCAGGCATTGGAGTTCTGTGCTAATTGGATTTATGTATGGGCACTGTGATTTATGTTTTATAAACTTTTTATGTATCACAAAATATTCTTAACTTTTTTCAATTGCTTAAAAATGTAAAACTGTTCTCTGCTCATGGACTATACAAACCAGTTGGTGAGCTGGATTTGGACTGTGGAATTTATTTGATAATCCTTGGATTAAAATAATAGCTTCCAAAGTAAAGTGTGAGCAGAAGTAAATCAATAATAAAAATAAAATAAATATATGCATATGTATATAATTATGAAGTAAGATTCACATATGTATGGACACAAGTGATACATTCAATTTATAATGTATACATAAACACTATGGTAGTGTGCACTAAAAAGTTTTGTCCTAATGAAGGAGATAATATAAAATGATTTGGAGAACATTGATTTACTGAGTTTCACCCTTTAAAGTGACTTCAGGAGTGAACAAACGGCCATGGTGACGTAATTTCATGAAAACTTCTAATAATATGTCATCTGTCTCAACCTCCACCATATTCTCAGCCACAAAGATTAAGGACCTATGTTCTCCTTAATACAGAACTGTGATCAGTACCTGTGGATTCCAGAAGTTTCCTGGACTTTAAAACTGGCCAGACAACTTTTTTTTTTCATTTGTCTTATACACTTGGAAGTTTTATTTGTAACCTGCCTGTTGAGTTGCAGTAGAGCAAAAGAACAAATTTGCATTAATTTTATTGGGTCCTCGAGGCCTCGAAGGGGCTTCTCAAGATGGGATACTTGGCCTTGCTTCCCCTTGGTGGAATATAATTGGCTCTCACTCAACACTCAGCCTTTATGATCTGTTCATTCCATGTATCTGTAACACACACACACAAACACACACACACACACACACACACACACACACACACACACACACGAACCTAGGAAATCTCAGCTTAATTATCCAATAAAAGAGAAAAATGTTTTTTTTTCTCTGACATAGGCTACATTTCCTTTCTCAGCATCTATGAGGTAACAACATACTTTATTGTTAGAAACAATTTTATATATATTCATTAGTCTCAAAGGAACTTCATTGGCTCTGGGAGCCATCAACCCACTCCATAGGAAAACAGGACTGGAAAGAAAACTAACCAACCGGCTTCTCCAGGTGGTCCCGGGGCTCCAGGAACTCCTCGGGCACCCTTTGGACCCGGCTCTCCGTGGGGTCCATAGCCAGGTGGTCCAGCTGGTCCTGCAGGTCCTGGGAACCCAGGGGGGCCGAGATCCCCTGGAGGACCCTGGTCCCCCTTCTCACCACTCAGGGCCTGTGACAACAGGAACGTGTTTGGATGGTGCCCTTATCCAGTGTCTCTACTACAGGTTAATCTCACACTAATATGAAAAATAGGTAGGCTGTTACAGGGAAGCTCTTGAGTGAAAAAGCAGGTGGTATTTTATAGAAATTATTATTAGAATAAGAGTGCAGTGTTGGAATTCAGCAGTGTTATATGGACTTGGAATTGTCTTAAGTCCCACTTGAGATGTCCTACAATGACATGTCTCTGGTATAATAATGGCGACTAAAAAGAAGTTCAAACTGGATAGCAATTCCAATGGCTTTTGAGGTGGCATGTGTACTACTGCTACATTTCTAAAATAAAACCAGTATAGTTTTTACCAGGTATCTTTATTGTGTAACTTTCATCAGGTATCTTCATTACATAATTTCTAATCAGGTATCTTCCTTACATTTTACCTGTAGCATTTTTTTTTTCTCCTAAAATGTCTATTTTCCTGAACTTAGCTTACAAATTTTCTTCAAATGAGTTCAAGGTAGAAACCTTTTTACTGGCTGAATCTGACTAACAGATAAACTGGTGTTTGGGCAAACTTCTCAAAGATACACATGAATAGATTTATAGGCATTAATTCCATTTATTTATTTATTTATTTATTTTGAGACAGGATCTCGCTCTGCAGTCCGGACTGTCCTGAACTCACCATGTAGCCCAGGCTGGCCTAGAGCCTACAGCAATCTTCCTGCCTCAGCCTCAGCATTACCTCTTAATTGGACATGCGAGAAATTTCATTGCATGAAAAGAACCAAATGTATATAACCTGAATAAATTTTTAAAATTTTTAAGTTGAAATGTTTCAAATAATAAAACATTTGATCTCTTTGATTAAAATACCCCTAAATATCTTGCCTCTTCATGCATTTATTTTATGTAAAAAGAACACTACCTCAAAAATACCAATTAAAATTCATTCTTATTCATCATTTTCTGAATTTGTCTATAAACTCACTTGATATAAATATGGAAATCTAATGTGTGTGAGACAGTCACGGACAATGTAGAAACTTGATTGAGTTAAATCATCGAAAGCAACCTGTTTGTTTTTTCCAAATACTATAGCTCAGATCATTGCTGCTAATTTTGAAAGGATAACATCACTGTTTCTCAGCCTTTTGGCTAAGATCAAGTGTGGAAGGAAATCATTTTCTCTGAATTTTTGAGCACTTCATCTGTAGGAAGTGTGATTTGAAAAAAGCAGCCAAATACCAACCGGTTCGCCTCTAGGTCCCGGGAATCCTTTCACTCCTGGAGTCCCAGGAATGCCGTCCAAGCCCTTTCTCCCAGGTGGACCTCTGAGCCCAGGATCCCCCGGGGCACCCACTTGGCCTCGAGGCAAAGGCATTTCACCTTTTCTTCCAGTGAGTCCTGGAGCTCCCTGAGCACCTGGGAATCCCTAGGGTGGCACAGAAATGAATCCACATTGTGCTTTGATAAAGTTGCCCTGTGTCAGTCTTAAAATCAGTGTCAACAAGAACTTCTCACTTTTAATGAACATGGATTTTTTTTTTACACACTTTCTTTGGCTCACAAATATCAATTCGAGATTTTTGTTTGTTTCTAACCTCCAAACTGAAGGGTAGAACAGTGCCATACAAAGTACACAATAGTATAACTCAATATGGTACAGCAATCATCATAGATAATATGTGTATGATTACTGACAAATATTAATGTGCATGTCTGCATAATTTGACTTAAATATATTCATATAACTTTCTGTCTTACTCATGATGTTTTTAACAGATTTATCTCTGGAATTCGTTTGCTAATTTTTGTTCTCACCTTCAACCGCAGGCAATGACTAATCTGCTTTCTGTCTATAGTACCATTTTAAGTGATAACATAAATTCATTAGTTATTCACTTACTCATCAAGTACCTATTTGTCTATCAATTAAACACAATATGCCACACAAACAGATAATCTCTGTGTGGTATGACCTTATTTCCTGAGTGTTCAATTTTCCAAAAATGAAAGTAAATCCTTATAACCGAGAAACCTTACTGGATATCCTGGAAGACCAGTGCTTCCTGGGGACCCTGGGCTTCCTTTCATGCCCGCTGCACCTTGTCGTCCTGTAAAACAATGCGTTATCAACAAGTGGACACTGACTCTTTTTTGTGGCCAGAGTAATGCACTGTGTGAAGAAAGATATTTCCTTATGAGCAAAGAAAGACAAATTCTACGACAAAGCATACGAGAAGAAAGTAGAAGTGAGTAGCTACAGTAAGAGTGTAAAACAACAAGAGATGTTAGGTCTTAGCTTCCTAGCATCCTCATCTTTATAATGATAGTCAGATACATTTTTTTTCTGGTGCTGAAAGTTACATGTGATCAACACACAAAAATACTGAAAGAAGAGAATAAAAGTCACCCATAAATCTACCATCAGAAGATAATACTCGCTTGCTTTTAATGTATATTAGTCAAAAATTTTATGTTCATAAATGCATAAGACACACACATACACATATACATACTGTAACTTCAGAATCATTTTATATACATGTTGGTAAGTATAGCTTTTATTACTTTATTTTAAATGGTTGCAGAGTAACCTGTTACGTGAGTGAGCCATCATTTGCTTAGTAAACTTCTGTTTTCAGACATTTAGGTTGTTTGTTATCAACTTCTCGCTATTGTAAACAATGTGATGGTAAATATCTGTGCATGTTTAATTTTTCAGATTTATCTAATTTTTATAATAAACTCTTAAAACACAACTGCAGGGTTGAATGGTCAAAGATTTCTGAGGCTTCAGATTCTCTTGTACATTGTATTTATGTGTGCAATTTTGTATTTCCCGTGTGTACTTAAGTGTTTCTGTAAAGGTGCTTTTGATGATCGTTGTATGGCTCTCAAGTCAGTCAACAAATGTTTATCCAGATACTCATTTTTTGGAAAGATACTGATATATTTTTATAGCAATCCAGACCATTCTACTAGTTACATAACTTCTTTGAGTTCTACCCATAAATGTGTATGAAGACTAAGGAAAATGTAGTAATGCAAGTAGTTCATCTGTGCACCTTGGGCCTGAGATGAGATGCAAGGGGCATGAGGAAATCAAAGATTTAAAATGTTTTTTTCAATTCTCCAGCACCACGTAAAGCTGGGCATGATGGCACATGCATGTAATCTCAGCACTCGGGAGGGAGGCTGAGGCAGGAGGATTGCCGGATTGCTTTGAGTCCAAGGCTAGCAACCTGGGCTACATCATAATGACTTCAGGACCAGCTTGGGCTACAGAGTGAGATCTTGTCAAAAAAAAAAAAAAAAAAAAAGGAAAAAAAGAAAGAGAGAAAGTGAAATACTATATATGCCCACTCAATACATTGTGAGAAAATGACTGTGAAAGTTGTATATTTGGTATGGTTGCTTCATTGAAATTGCCAGCTGATCCCCCATAGAAATGGTTGGTTATGGTACCTAGCTAACAGAACACTTCATGAGTATTCAACAGCTGAAATGGAACAAGGGAAAATGCCAGCTTTTATATGATTATAGCTGACTTTATGTTAACAGAGAGTATGTTTTTGATTCTGTTACTCCAGGTTCATCAGGATGTCAAGCACGTTAAACACCTTTTAAAATTTTTTCTAATGTGTTACCTTTCTGTCCTTGCAAAACCCAAATTTATGAGCAAATTGTCCATACCTGGCATTCCTTTGACACCATCGAATCCTGGCAATCCTGGGAGACCAGGGGGCCCTGGGATATAAGGGCATTGTGTACATGGGAAGCCTGGTTCTCCTGCAAGAAGAGTATATGCACATTGCTTACACACTTATTAGAGGCCACGAGAAGGTTGGCGTTTTCCTTCTATACAGTCTTCTGTTGCACTTACAATAATCCCAAGAATCTAGCATAAAACCTAGACTATTTCAATAGGAGTTTTCTCCTGACATGTAGGGTAAAACTCATATTCTCTGAATACCATTTAGTATATTAGATCAGTGCTAAATCTTTTGAAAATGAAGCCATTCCTAACTGGCTACTGTTTGGGATCTTTGCTGTCATGCAGGGAAAGTCAATGACAACAATAGTTTATCCTAATAGAATGATACTATTCATTGAACCAACCTTTGGGCCCATCAGCTCCTGGGATTCCTGGAGGTCCTAGTGGGCCTGGCAGTCCACGGTCACCAGGTGGACCCTCACGAAAGACAATGTCACCTATTAAAAAAATAAATGTATTTTGTGCTTTTTTAATTAATTATTTCAATATATTTATTATTTTACAGGTATCATTATCATCTTTGTATGAGAACCTGGCTTTAGAAACTTATCTGCAACTGCTACGACTGAGGTATGTTGACTAGATTTTCACAGATGTGTATCTGGGTGTGCATGTGTGTGTGTGTATATTTGATACAGATGTGGTTGCTCTTTGAAAGCTCAATATATGATATTTTAAAACGTGATCAACTTTTGTTACCTTATCCAGTTGTTTGTAATTATTCCAAGACCATCTCACTAGCATCTTGAGACAGAGAATCAAATTTCATTTTTGTGTGTATTTTGTATTTTTCTGATGTATTGTAGATGCTTAGTATGTACAGGGGAAAATGGATTCTGACTGGAGATTGTCTGCATGCTTTTCATTGCTTGTTCACATAAACTGAGTTTGTCACTTTTTAAATTGTCCCCATGTATCTGCTACAGCAATGTTACATTAAACAGGTCATTCTCTTGACTAGTGTGGTATATTCTGTGAGCTAACATTAGTCTTGCTATTTCAAATATAGATTGAAGAAACATTTGCAAACAGAACATATAGTTGTCCCAAATTTAGAGCAATAAAGTAACAATGGAAACATTTAATTTAGTGGGAACATGGTGGGTATCATAATATGTTTGCTCAATTAGAAAATAAATGCCTACTGTATCATCTAATTTTCTGCATCTTTCATGGACAGTGCCCCCATGCCCAGCTTATGTGGTACTGCGGAATTGAACCCAGGGTCTTGTGCCCCAAATATGTAGACTTATATCTATGTTTTGAATATTTTTAGAAATAGACATATGTATTTGTATATATTTAATGTATTTCCATAGTCATTTTGTAACTAATTCAAAAAGTAAGTTGAGTTACCCACACCATTTCAATTCCTATAGTATATACTGGGCTTAAAACAGGAAGCAAGACAGTCCCTGACCTTGAGATTTGAATTTTTGTGAGGAAAACCGGTGAAAACAGACAGTGTGATACATTCTATAATTTTTTTTTTTTTTGAGACAGGATCTCACTCTGTAGCCCAGGCTGGTTCTGAACTTACTACAGAGCCCAGGCTAGTCTTGGACACCTGACACCCCTCTTGCCCAGCCTCCCAAGTGCTGGGATTACAGACGTGTGCCACCATGCCCAGCTCATGTGGTGCTGGGGAATCAAACTCCCGGCCTAGTGTTTGCTAGGCAAGCACTGTACCCTCAGTGCTATTCCTCCAGCCCAAATTGTACAGTTTGGATAAGCTTGGATATTATGGGATGTGGGTTCATTGAAAGCATTCTGAAGGACTTGCTTAGAGGTGGGAAAGTAGGACCCCTTGAGGCTCTAGGCAGAGAGTGCTGCAGGTGCATCTCCCAGAGGCAGGGGGCTGCCCCCTGCAGGTCCCCAGGGTTAGAGCCCACCCTTGGGAGCACACTGGGAGAAAGCAGGAACTTTCACTAGCTGCACGAGCTCACTCACGGGCTTCTTCGTGTGTAACACAAAGATACTACACCTACATCCTTAGAGAGACTTAAAGGGCTTGAAATTGTTCAAGTCTTTGGCATAGAGCAGAGAGCTTTGGCAGTTTAGATTTGCTTTGCTTTACACACACGTCCACACGTCGCTTGGGCATATTGGTTCCTGGACACACCTTTTTATAAATGGGATAATTTTTAAAAAAGTCTTGTTGGTCAAAAGGAAAAGTTGTTTTTCAAGTGATCACATACCTAACTTAATAAATTAAGTTGAACTATTCAGTTACGAAGTTAACAAATTAATAAATTAAGTTGCATTGTAATAAGGTAATTGATCTTATTAATCTTAAGAATTTGTTAGTTTCTTATTTTCCAAATTTATAATCATATTTCCTATGAATAATAAGTGTCTGTTCCTTTCAAAAAACAAGAATTACTGAAAACCTTCCCTTATAAAAGATTCAAAAATCTCTTAGCAGATTAGAATATGAAACACAGTAGTTTCCCAGGGAACTTCCAGGAAAGATTTCTTAAAGGACAGGAATGGGCCACGTGTGATCATGCACGTGTATAATCCCAGCAGTGTCAGGGGCCAGAGCAGGAAGATTACAAGTTTGACCCCAGTCTAAGCAACTTAGTGAGACCCTATCCCAAAAGTAAAAACGTTTTTTAAAAAATGCTAGAGATGTAAGTAGTGCAAAGGCTCTGGATCTGCCAAAAGAAAAAAGCATCTATACATTCACAAAGATCTGTTGCACTTGTGAGCCAACAGAAGCCTCAGGGTATCTAAAAACCTTTGGCCACAGCTTTGTGGTCACTGACTCACTTCATATGCAGTGCTTTGTCCTCTACCTGTACCATTTACCTTTGCCTTCCTGCCTGGAGCCTTCTCTATGATGCCAAGGCACAAGGTGCCCTGGGAACCATGCAAGCACTTTATGGAAATGTGTGTGTGTGTGTGGGTGGGTGGGGGGGGGGTGTGCTGGGGAGAGACGGATTTAGTCCCATCCCATGGGACAAGTCTGCCACCCGTGGGAAACAGGAGCTGGTGATAAGTTCTTGTCTCCTCTTCTCCCAGAGCAAGTTGTACTGAGACAGGCTTCCTGGAAGATAGTCCCTAGGGGCTGAATGAACAGTTGTGCTCGGCAGAGGCTGATTTGATAGCTGGCTCTTCTTTCCTATTTCTCTCCCCTTGTCTCAGCCCCCTCTTGCTCAGCATTCTGGGAGACTCAGTGGAGACTTGGTGGCGATTGCTAAGGTGCCAGTCCATCACAGCATCCTTCACAGATAGTTACTAACATCGAACGCTATTGGAAAGACAGAACCACATAGACTCATGGTCAAGTGGTGAGTGAAATTTATTGCCTCTGATGTGTGTACATGTCATGGGGTATAGTGTGCCAGAAGGTCTCCATTGTGTCTCTTTACCTGGAGGTCCCGGAGGTCCTGGTGACCCAGCAGGGCCTGGTGAGCCAGGGTAGCCTGGAGGCCCAGGAGACCCTACTGTGTCCTCTCCTGGGGGTCCTTGTTCCCCTTTACTTCCTGGTAAGCCGGGCCTTCCTGGGGCTCCTCTGACGCCTAGCCTGGATGGTCCTTGGAAAAAAAAAAATCAGTTGTGGTATTTTAATTTTTTCCTGATAAATATATACTTACTTTTAATTGAAAAGTGATACATTCTTATTTACAAGAGTTGCCTCACTGAGAGATATATAAAGCATATTAAATAAAAAGTAAATGCTATTGCTTTCTTCATCTGTGTCATGGATAAATTAGATCCTAGTGTGGCAAAGCACAGAGCCCTCCATTCCAACAGGTAATTTTGGGGGGAGTTGACTGTAGGGCGTCACTCACGCTGGGCCAGCACCCTGTCTCTGCGCTACATCTCTCACCCCAATGAATAATTTACATACTTTGTCATGAGGGAGCTAAACAGAGTTGGAGGCTCCCAGCTCCCTCTAGACCTCTTATTTATAAGGGCACCTAGAAAATCTTGTATATGTTTTATTTTGTACATTTTTTGAATTAGTGACTAAGGAATACCTACTTTTCAGCCCCAAATGAAAAAAAGGGAGATAATTTGACTGTATTTCTGCCAGTTGTCTTAGGTAGAAAGGGAATGGGAGCGGCAAGCATCCCCTTGGGAAAGAAATTGGGACAGGTAACGAACACCCACCATCCCGTACAACAGTGAGGACTTAGGAAGGCAGCAGCTTTGAGTGGAAACAGGGCAAGTATTCGTATGAGGAAGAGACAGCGCTACCAAGGGCTGAGAAACCAGCACAAGGAGCAGCTGGGCTGTTGTTATTACAGCCAAGGCAGATCCTTCTGGTTGACATGCGCTTCAGAGATGTAAGCTTTCAATTGCTGGCTTCTTAAAGGAGCCTGTTCAGTACTTGGAGGCCTGGCAGGGAGAAGCAGATCTTCCCTAATCTCTGGCCCAACCTCTAACATACTATTTTGTCCTTTCCTATTTGAATAGATCCCCACTGTTAAGTTCGCCGTACATTTTCTTTGCATGTACAGGTACACATGATTTATCTATTTATGTACCTTATTTTTACAGTGTGATTGTAGGATACATATGGTTCTTCAGTTTGATTAATTTTTATCCTTTGTCAAAATTATGAAATGGCTTAGTATATGACACTATGTAAAGAAAGAATGACCGCCGGCAGGGAACTCAATATACTGGTTTATTAGTCTTTGTTCTTTTTTTTTAATTTCATATTCTTTTAAAAAATGTGGTATTGTTATCATTGATATTCCTTTGAGGGTCCTCCCTGGTCCTTTTTTTCCTCTCAAAAGGTAAACATCGGAGGGACTCACAGACTAAAACTTAAAACTTTACAGAAATAGTATCACCTAGATACCTTTATGCAACTCGTGATACTAAATGCAAGCTGTTGCTTGCAATCAACCTACATAGCATGGCATTATTGTTTCTTATTTCTGTTCCCTCTTTGAATTTCAATATTGCTGCTCATATCCTAAAATTACTATGAAAATTTCTTGACATTAAGGATGTTATACTTATTTAAAAACACTGAAAATTACAATTTGTATCAGCTTCTGCTTCCTTTTCCACTGTAGACCACAAAGATAACAAGAAGCTAGAAATGTATTTAGATCTATTAGAGCAATCGTTTTATACAAATAAACCGATTTTAATAGAGAACAGTGCATTTTTCTTTATCCCCCAAAAGCAGGGACATACCAGGCTTTCCAGGAATTCCAGGGGGACCACTAGGACCTATGAATACATAACATTATTTTATTAGTTACAATGGTATAAATGCTACCTGCCCATTTTTGAAATCTTGATTGATAATAATTAGTGTAATAAAGTATTTTCAGACTTTTGCCCCACTCACACTCATGTGAAAAGATAGTAGGAAGTATCATTTATTGAGACAAACTGGAGAGAGAAAAGTATTCTTAGACGTCTAACATTCAAGAGTAAATCCAGCCACCTGACCATTTTCAAGTAATTCAGCAGGGACTTAGACTCTGAGCCAGCCCTGTGCTTGGCACTTTGTTAAGAGCTCAGATACAAGGAAAAGAGACACTGCTGGGATGTCAGACACCTGCTTTTTGGCTTTGCGTTCCATCTGAGGTTGTGTACAGCTGTAATGGTTCACATCTAATGATATATGCATATATAAGCTATTTATGGGAATATACCAGTTTTTTAAAAAATCTGTATCAGTTTATATTATCTTCATCCAGGCTGCACATTAGAATAGTATGGGAAAGTTTGACAGCCTATTAGTATCCAGGGCTCTCCTCTAGACAGTAACCTCAGAATCGCAGGGACCTGACCCCTGGGACAGGGTGATCAGTTAAAAATCCCAGGAATTCTAACCTGTAGCCAAGCATGAGCTGCTGCCTGAGAAATTTCAGACCTATCAAGTAAAAGCACCTATCCAAACATGATTTAAGTTCATGATGTCTAGGGCAGAGCTGTTCCAGGAGTTAGGAAACCAGGGGTTCAACCCCCAACCTCCTCACCATTTATTTGGTTTCGCTTAGCTAAAGTTTTTTGGGGAGGGTTGTGGTTTGGATCTGGAGTGTCCCCTAAAAGGCTCATGTACCTATGGGTACTGTGTTCTATTCAGAGGTAGGGCCTGGCTGCAAGAGGCAGATCCTTGGGGCCTGACCGGGAGGAATGTGCACTGGTTCTGCCCTTCCTGGCCAACTTGGTTATGTTCTACCATGACATGAGCAGCTCTCTTTCTTTGGCTGTGGCCCCACCATATGTTTCTGTCACTGACAGGCATCCATAATGAACCTAGAACTTCTGAAACTGTGAGCCAAAAATGAATCTTACCTCCCTTAAGTTCTGGATGTCGGGTCCTCTGGCCCAGCCAGGAGAAAGTAACCAAGACAGGAAACCTCTATTTTTCTCTTTTCTAATCACATTGAGATTGCTAATTTTTTTATATTTTCTGCTACTGATTTCTGCCCATGTTACTGTCTTCTTACCAGTTTGAACTTTTACTTTACTGCACAGAAATAATTTAACTTCTATGCTATACCACTTTAAATTTTTTGTGTGTGAAACAGTGGAAGGAAACAGGAAAAAATTCCACCCCCATGAGAAATAAGAAGACATTGCTTTTTTCTTCTAATCCTCAAAATCCTAAGCCTGTAAGTCAATGTTATTAGTTATCTTGAAACAAAGAACAGTGATCAGCAAAGGTTTTAAGAAGAAATTTAGTCATTGTTAGTTGTGCTGCTATAAACATGGGTATACTAACAATAGCTAAAATATGGAAGTCACCAAAATACCCGTCAACAGACCAGTGGATACACAAACTGTGGTATTTATACACAATGGAATACTATGCATCAATAAAGTCCAACAGTGTGGAGGCTTTTATAGGCAAATGGAAGAAACTTGAGAATATCATGCTTAGTGAAGTGAGTCAGAAGCAGAAGGTGAAATATCGAATGGTCTCTCTGATATAAGAGACCCAGATCACAACTCCTTTGGAACTTAAGACGAAAGACAAAGTGAAAGAGGGGGGAAGGGTAGGGTAGGGGGAGGGACAAAAGGAGAGTGGGAAAGCCCTTGTCACCTTGACAAGATATGAATGTGCACAAAATACCCAACCTCATTGTAAACCTTGAATTTTGCACGTATGCATATCAATAAAATGTGGGGGGGGGAAGGAAAAAAATGAAATTTATCCTCACCCTGTGGGCCACGAGCTCCTTTTGGCCCTGGGGGGCCTGGAGTTCCTTTATCTCCCTTTTCCAGGTATGTGTCATAATATTCTGTCTTAAAAGAGAAAGAAAAGAATAAAGAGAAAGGATAGCTATTACAGATTTCTCACCAAATGCAATTTTTTCCTGAATTCATAGATTTATATATTAGTGGGAAGATTGTGGTTATATACACACAGAGGTGGATACATTTAAAGATACATTTGACCTTTCTGGTAGGGTCGCAATATACATTTTATATGCTTTCAATTTTAGGACAGTATCTAGCTCACATATTTATGTAAACTTATGTGTGCTGAAATTTAAATTTCACTAAATAATTGCATCTTTATGACATGATCAACTGATATTCTGTTCTATTTCATGATTTAAAAAATACTGGCCTTTTATGCAGAGCTTTTTGAAGTGACTAGAAAGTGCAAGCAGAGTTATATTAGGATTGAGCATGACAAAACACACACTAAGCTAGGAATGCTAAGAATTTATCTGAAGTACAATGGCAAATGTACTTCAAATACATTGTGTAGAATTCGATGAATTTATTTAGAAGGAAAGAAGATAGAAACACAGGTTTTCCTTTTGACTCCATTTTATTTTTCATCTGCTGCATGGACCAATTATTTCATTGACTTGTTTAAAAGTGAAGAACAAGAGCCTTGTGGTTAAGCAATGTTCATACTATGTGTAAACTATTTGTATCTTTCAATGTATCCATCTATGTGTACATGACCATGTACAGTTAAAAAATAATAATGACAATAATCTTTGTCCTAAAATTCATAATGATATGTGTTATATCTTTCAGGTATTGGACATTGTCTAATGTACCTTTGTAGAATAGCCTGTTTAATCTTCCTGGAAACTCCAGAGAAAGTATTTTGGGACTATTTGCATCTAAATCATTTGCTTTTAGTATAAAAATGTAGGTTTTTTTCAGAACCACCTTCAGTTACTGAGTTATATTTCCTACCTTGGGGGTTGGAGAAATGTGCCACTTTTGTTTGTTTGTGGAACTGGGGATCAAGCCCTGGGTCTTCATACTATAGACTACATCACAGCTTATTTTTTTGTTCTCATTTTGAGACAAGATCTTGCTAAGTCATAAGTTTAAGCAAGACTCAAATTTGCTATCCTCCTGACTCAGTCTCCTAGAGTTCTGGGATTACAGGCCTCTGCCACCAGGCCCAGCTAAGAGTTATACTGCTAATGAGATATCCCTCACTTCATTACTACCCCAGGACTCTTTTGCTACCATGGGTCCTTTTCTCCAACCTGTGCTATCAGATGCAGCAGCTCTGTTCAGTATACCGAATGTGAGCCCTACTTTTTGGATATAGGAGATAAACAAACACCAGAACTGAGAGCCTAGGCCCCCTCTCTTTTCTCCTGAAATGACAGAGTCCTGGAACACAGGATGCGGTCTGTCTACAGGCCTGCAGACATTAAATCTATCTCTGTGCTGTGTAAGAGAGTGTTGTCTGCTGCAGTGGAGCAGGGGCTGGAATGACTGGCTTTTGCTGATCCTGCATTAAACCCATGGCTGAACTTCTGCTGCCTGAAAACACAAGAGTTGTCATAGTTGGGTCCAAAAGGAGGGAGGAGGAACAGGTGGTCCAAGTGCCAGCTGTCTACCAGCAGTCCCCTTCCTCCACCACAGACACATGAACCTTAGGCCAAATCTAACTAAACCAAGGCTTTATTCTTCTCCAAAACTCAAGATGGACACTAGAGTCCCTTCCAAGAACCAAAAAGATGAAATAAAAATGCCCACCTATTGACAAATTGGCAAATAATGGCAACTGGTGTTTCTTGCCCCAGCTTCATAAAAAGGTAAACACTATTAAGTCTCCCACAATGGTTAATAAGAAATACTGATTCCAAATTTCCTCAGTTCTTTGAAGAACTTAATCAAATATGACATTGGTATCATCTCAAGTTACACTTACTGGACCATGAAATCCTGGAGGGCCGATGTCCCCTTTCCATCCCTACATTGAAAGATAGTAACAAATTAGAAATATGTTACTCAAAGTATTTACATATTTGGTATCATCAGAATGTAAAAGATGCAGTTGAACAATAAATTAACTCTGCAAATAGTGCTACTTAATATATAAGTGTGAATTAAACTTAAGGGGCTTTAAACTGTCCTAATGCCATATCTGGAATCCTGTCTAAAAGGTTGCAAAGAAGTAGTTGTTGCTCCATCTTTTGGCTCTTCAGACTTCTTCACCAAATGTTCACATGGCCTATCCATGTTCTTGGTCAGATTAGAGGCACGGGAAAGCCAGGAGTTGTGTGCAATTTATAGTGTCTCCACTGTAACCAAACCCCTTCATTTCAAGAGGACTTTCTAGAATTCCAGGGAAAGTGATAACTCTTGAATCTGCACATATGTCTACACACAGAAATTGTTTGAAATTGTGTGTAATATGCTTTCAGAAACAATGATGTGGCATACAGTTCACAGACCCCTGAATGATTCATGGCTCAGACTGAGATTCAGGTGCCCAGCCTACTCTCGACCTTTTCCACCCACTTCCTCATGGGGAGCTGAAACCTTACAGTGGGTCCAAAGTCAACCAGTTTCACCTACACAGAAAAAGTTTAATATGTTTTTGGTAAGAACATCTTTCAGACGTTTCAGTCAAGTTGCCACATGTCTCCTTTCTTCTTAGCTCACGTGCTAAGATCCTTCAATAAAGTCCATGATTTGATTCTTTGTTCCAGGGAAAATAAGCAGCAATCGACACATAGACAAAGGCTGACGATAGGACGTTACCTTCATGCCATCTTCACCCCTTAACCCAGGGAAACCCCTGTTGCCCTTGGCTCCCTAAAGGAAAGAGAGGAAGGAAATGGGTCAGAAGACATGCATGAATTGCTTCTGTATGAAGCAGGAGCAGTCTGAGCTCCTTTTACATTTAAAAAAATGTATTTTTAAAACTTATATAGTAATTACATAAATTTGTGGGCTACAGTATTATGTTTTAATATGTCACACTGCTGATTGACATCACACTGCAACAGTGTAAAGATTAAATCAGGTTAAACATACTAATTATCATTTCTTTGTGGTAAAAAATTAAAAATTCTTTCTTGTAGTTTGAGGTATACATTCTTGTTAACTATAGATCACCAGAACTTATTCTTCCTACAAATGAGCTCTATGCCCATGGAACAACCTCTCCTCATCCCTCTCCCCTGTCTTCGCCTCTGCACCATTCCTGTCTGCCTATGCCTCTGGTAACTATGATTCCAGCCTCTTCCATGAGATTATTATTATTATTATTATTATTATTATTATTATTATTATTTTTGGTGCTGGGAACTAAACCCAGGGCATCATGTGAGCTAGGCAAATGCTCTACCATGGGGTCACATCCCAAACTCCTGAGCACCTTTTTACATTCTGTGTATGAGTGAGAGCATGGGGAATTTGTTTTTCTATGTCTAGCTGATTTCACTTACCATAGTGCCCACTAGATTCTTCCATGTTAAAGACTGTGCTCAGATGACCTGTCTTTGTAGTGATTGCACAACTGGACTCTCAAATGTAGCTTTGAAAAGTTATAAACTCTTTATTACTTGATGAATCTTTATTGATTCTTAAAGATCCTTCTTCGTCTAACAGAAGTGCTATTTTCCTTGCATTACTCTGCCAAGTAAGGTCTTACCTTGGTGCCAGGAAAGCCAGAGGCACCATCTTTTCCACGTTTTCCCTAAAATAAAAAGGCAAAGTAAAATAAAAGCATGCAAGTTCATAACTATTGATAGCCCTAAGAAACACAGGCAACTTAAATGGTAGCTGTTGTCAACTCCTGATCTCAGGCAAGCCAGCCTGAGCGAAGTTCCCGCTAGGTGCTGCGGGAAACAGCCATTAATCACAGAAGAGACACTGACTGTCTCTTGCCAAGGCGGAAGCCAGTCAGAATAGGAAATGAAGACAAATGAAGGAAGAGAGAACATTAGAAATTACATCTGAGCTCCAATTAGAGGTAATGTCCATCCTGAACTTGGAGGGAAAACCAAACAAGCATGAGCAGAAGAGTGGATAAGGGCCTAGAAAAAGGGAAGAGTTGTTCAGAGCAATTCATTAATTAATTTGAAATGCTGGTAAAGTCCTTAACCCCAGACATTTTTGTGTTTTATAGATACGGTATATTTTGGTGTCCAAATAGATGTGGATTTGGTATAGACCCTTTTGATAGAATTAAAATTCTTGTTTGATGAATATTTTTCTTAGAAAAAAGTAAAATTATTAATAGGTTTTTTTCATGACGCATGTGTTTAACTCTGTCTAAAATAAAATTGGAGGGGGGTGCTGTGGGCTCCTGTTGCCTCTGTCCTCCTAGTATCCTTTTGGCCACATGATGCCCCAGTTCCTTTAGGGAGCTGCTCTTCCCTTCCTCTGGGGGGTTCTGATGGGCTGTTACCTTTCCTCCTGGCTGCAGCCATTGTTTTAAAGTGAGACATAGAAGCTGAGCTGAGCCAATCAGATTAATTCTCTGGGATTTTCTACTAAAACACAGCTAAAAAGAGAACACTTTCTGTCCTCATAGGCTGGAGTTGTCTGTTGCTGTACTTTATTCTCCCACACGGAAGATCAGCTAGTACAAGATGGAAAGATGCGGATGGGCAGACAGAAGCAGAGCGAGACAGAGTGAGTCTGGTCTTTATTGTTTCAGATCCTGAAGTCCCTGAAGCCTGTTTTAGTCTAGGGCTTCTCAGATACTAGAAAAGTAACGCTCACTTCCCAAGGGCATCTCATTCTGACAATCTAAAGAGTCCAGGGATGTTGCTCAGTGCTAGAGCTTGGCTAGACTGTGTGGCCTCAGCTTGATCCCCAGCACAGGGATGAGGGGGTGGGGTGGGTAAAAGCGTCCTGACCAATCAGCTGCACGTGATGTTGACTTCCAAATTACCTGTGCACCAGGTTCTCCAGGAGCACCCTTTTCAGATCCATAGGATTCTCCAGGTGATCCCTATATGGATTAGAATTGTGTCAAGTATTACAAATTATTGATTTTTTTCCCTTACACTGATTTTTTTAAATGAATGTGCCCCTTCTTACTTCTCTGTTTTATTTAAAAATTAGGCATCGAAAAGAGGAAGTGCTATTTATACTATGTTAAAGAGTGGTGCCAAAGACATTCATGTAGAATAGTGTGAGGATTTCAGCTGGAAATAGCCACAAAATAATTCTGGTACACAAGTTATTTTTGAGATCACAGGCTATTGTGCTTCAGTTAATATTAAGACTTACATGTAGTACATGCATCAAAATAAGTAGAAAGGTTCTACTTTGGGTGTCATGGAAACAGTGTGACTCTGAGTGACATACCGGGGGTCCAGGAGGTCCAGATTCACCCATGGCTCCTTTGTCTCCCTTCTCCCCTTTGAGGTCCTGCCATAAAAACAATTCAAGGTCATTACAAACAAACCAATCAAATAAAGTCACGCTGATTACACTTGGAAAAGTCCTCTATCTGTTCAATAAACTGGACTTACAAACACCAGTGTGCTTCATGATAACAAAAACTAGAATTTCTTCCTGTTTTTCTTTTTTTCTCCCATTTTATTGATATGTATATATGTGATGTTGTTTACATCGAAGTTGAGTATTTCGTACTGACATATATTGCGTCAAAATCACAAATCCTTCCCCTCTCCCTTTTTGACCCTCCCGTACTCTTCCCCTCCCCACTAGCTCCCATTGTTCTCCCCCATTTAGTTCTGTGAAATGACTATAACCTGGGTTTCTCATATTAGAGATACCATTTGATATTTACCCTTGTGGTCAGACTCACTTCACTGAGCATGACGGTCTCAAGTTGCATCCATTTACCTACAAAGCCTCAAACCGATGTATCTTTATAGATGAATAATACTCCACTGTGTACATATACCACAATTTATATATCTATCGGGCTGTTGATGGGGATTTTGGCATCTTTCACATTTTAGCTATTGTTAGTTGTGCTGCTTTTTCACATTCCATATTTTATACAAACTCTCACTAAAACTATGTACAAAAATTTTAAGAAAGTGTCTTTTGGATTAACTAACTTAATTCATGATGCAGGTTTCTATAAGTACAATCAGATCATTTCTGATTGATTTTACTTTTATTTCTGATATACTAAAACATTTTCATTGGGTCAGTGATTTTCTGTGTAAGTTCTATAAATAGCGATTTGATTCAATAATCAGATTTGTTTGAACAACTATCTGGATTTTTTTAAAACTCAGGGCTTCATGGGCCTCTACCACTGAACTACATCCTCATTTTTTTTTTTTTTTTTATTCTGAGGCATGCTCTTGCCAAGTTGCCCAGAAGGAGGCTGGTCCCAAATTTCTGATTCTCTTGCCTCAACCTCTTGAGTAGTTGGAATCACAGGTATACACCACCATGCCCAGCCCGTTATCACATTTTATTCATTATATTTCCCCCAATGTGAGTGTTTTCTTGAAGGTAACATTTTCTTTCTTCAAACTCAATTATTTTTTCTGGTTTCAAATATTTCAGATCTAAATTTTGTAAACATAACAGTTTATTTTTCTACCGTTTTTCCAGACAAGGAAGTTTTATGTTGTATTAATTTTTCTTGATTGACTCTGAGCAGTTCAATTATTTTCCTCAGGCCATTTTTTTCTAATCTTCCATATGAGTTGCTATTTTGGTAATATCAAGTTTTACTACGATTTCTTTTAACTCTTTTAGCTTTGCTGTGATCCTGTTTATCTGAGGGAGAGGGATGTTGCTGGTGCTGACTACTGGGTTTCTGAAAATGTTCTAAAACTGTGATGATGGCTGCCCAAGTAAGTCGGCTTTCTAACAGCCATTGATTTATACACCAAATAAATACATTTTATGACAATAAAGTACATCTCGATAAAGTTGTTAAAGATTGATTTTAACTAAACCTATGAACTGCATATATATTTGTACAAAGGTATATTTTGTGATATGTGAACTGTATCTTAAGCTATTATTCAAGCACTCAACCACACTGTAAGTTTAAAAGAGAAGAATAATTTGTTTCTATTTCTTAGTTAACCCACAAGAAAGTTGTCAGCCACCCTCTTACTTCCTCACCCTCTTCCCGCTCCCAGATATGCCAGGTTCCTCTAGTGATAGGGCTGGGGTACTGAGTTGCAGATTGCCTTTTCCTAAGCATTCATGTTTCCTACCCTGGCTACTGCACTGTGGTAGCAAAAGCAAAGATTCACACCAGAATAAAAAGGTTATATAGTGTTCTTGATGAGGAATAGCGCCACAACACCCTTGGGCTTACACTGGCAGGACAAAAATTGATGATGACACCCTTTCACTTTTGTCTTTAGGTTATTGTCATCCAACTGGGTCAGAGCCACACACTCTGTTAGGAACAACGAGAGAGAAGGGGATCAGAGGGTGAACGAAATCAGGTTTGGATTCTAATTCCAAGTCTTGAAAATCACTTGCTTGAGTCTTTCCCATGTAACATTTCCAGGTGGTAGATGAAGGATGGGGGAGGCATAAACCCTAGCGGCTCGGGCTGGCTGAGGGGGCTGTGCTGAGCAGGGCCCAGAAGACAGAGCTTTAAGGGAAGTAGGGGATCCCACGACTTCACCCCAGAAACTGAAGGCACAAACAAAACTGTGGCATTACCGTTTTGTTATCGGGGCCAGTTAGTGTCACAATAACTGTTCCTGGTGGTCCAGGGGGTCCTGTTAATCCTTTTATACCCTGAAGACAAATAAACCCAAGAATGAAAATCTAGGCATCAACATTTCTGTTAAGTAAGTTTGAAAGGATGACTCTTCTCCTCAGTTCTTATGCAGGAAGACAGAACAAATGAGATCGCATGAATTTCAGCTTAGTCCGTGCACAAACTGTAGAGGCAGATACGCTGTGGACCTTAAAAGTATCTCACCTACTAGTACCACATAGAGGTTAAGTTACCTGGTCACCTTTTTGTCCGATTACTTTATCACCCATGTGGCCCTATAAGAAAACACAGAATGATGTTAAAAATAAATAAAAATGTTCTAAATCTACTTAAGCTTCCAATATTTGTTACCAAATGCTCAGATTTTCATTTTAGAGTCATAAAAGTTATTTTAGCTGTTTTTAGGGTAGAATAGAATGTATTTCTCTTTAAGAGTAGAGCTTCAGGGTGCAGAAAGCTTCAATGATTTATTTACTGTGGTGAGTGATGAGGGAGGTGGTGTGAGGTAGTGAGGTAGTGTGGGGTAAAGAAAAGAACCCAGCGGAAAGGGAATTTTCCTGGCTCAGCTAATGACTAGCTTGGATCCCACTGTTCACTTGACTTCCTGATGATTACTTAACCTGCTCCCTAACTTTCTGATACCCTCACTTTCTTATCATAAAAAATAAGAGGAATGTGTAACTAAACTTCAAAATTCTGAAATTTTAAACTTAACAAGGAAGCTAAATTTGGAATTCAAGCTGAGTTTACTAGTAATTTAGTGACATGGGACAAGTCTAGTGCAGAGAGTTCTTTTCTACAGGGATGGCACCTGTGGATGGAATGTCCCCACTGCAACTCATGTTGATATTTGATCCTCATTATGAGGTATTTGAAGTAGGTGAGGACACTTCATGGATTCATGGACCAGTGGATTATCACAGGAATGGCTTTGTTGTAAAAGAAAGTTCTCTGGTGAGGTTCTTCATTGCCTGAGGACTTTATAGATGGCTCCCACCACTTAAATGACTTTCACTAGATGAGGCTCCTCAACCTTGGACTTCCCAGTCTCCAGAACTGTAGGAAATCAGTTTGCTTTTAACATAAATTACCCATCCTGAGGCATTCAGTTATAGCAACATAAAAAAGACTAAGCCAACAGCTGTTCTATCATTTTAACCAAGATGTTCTATGCAGATTCCATCTCCCCTCTCCCGCCCCCTGACTAGGCAGGAATTAAAAGAACTTAAATTTCAGCTTTGACGTTTATTGAATGCAAATCTATACATTTCAGTGTGTGTGTGTGTGCATGTGCGTGTGTGCGTGTGTGTGTGGCACGTGTGAGTATGTGTGTGTGAACATATATTATCAATGAAGCAAGAAATGTGAAAGCAATTTGGAAAATACCCTCAACCTTAGGTCACTAATAGAAGAATCATGCTTAGTAATAATTTCCTTGTGGAGCTCAACTTAATTGGATATTGTTAATCTTAAATGAACAATTGGCCTTTTAAATAGACATACATGAAGTACCCAGTTTAACGAGTACAACAAATAGTCTTCATTTCTTAATTAGCAGAAGAGCAGGTGGGTTTTGCAGAGGAAGCCCACTACAAAGACTGATAAAGTGTTAAGTGGTGCATAGGATTATCAGAAATGAAATCCTATGGGTTAGGAATCTTTGCTTTACCCAGATCTCAAGTTCTCTTATACTTGAATTAAAACTCTATATCAGAAGTCTAGTTGCTAAGGTACAGTAGGAAAGAGACAAGTGCCAGCCTTGCTCCCTTCCCTTCCCTATGGGCAACCTTGTGAGTTCCAGAGAGGAGGAGACAGTGACCCAAAAGGATGGATAGTCTTAGCTTTGGGTTGATGAGGGCGCTCTGACTGATCCAACACATGGCCTTGGACTTACTTTAGGTCCTGTAGGTCCCCTAGCTCCTGGAAAGCCCTGGAAAAAAAAAATCATGAGTTTAAATTAATTCACACATACAACTAGAAAACTCTCCCAGACTTTGTTGTATTAAGTTGCTTACAGAGACTCTAGCAATGGTCACTTCATACTCACAAGGAATCCCGGAGGACCAGGTGGACCAGTAGGCCCGGGAAGACCTGGGAGTCCTGGCAAACCCTTGAAATTAAGAGAAATATGAGAGTAAGTTTAAATGTAATTCCTGTCCAAGGACAAAATCCATTAGTTAAATTCATTACAATATTTTAATAAAATCAAAAGAGCATAATGCCTCCCTTCTAAGTTGTGGTAGTTTAAAAGAAAAAGCCAAAGTTCTGTTGCCAAAGGTTATGGTGCCACGACCATCTTGTGGCTGCTATTTCCAGGAAATAACCAGGCAGTTGCTTTTGAATCTTTCAAGACTTTGCATTCCCCCTCTTGATCTCTTCCTGTCTGTCTCTGGCCCAGCACGCTCCTCCCTTGGCGCATTCCAGGCCCGGCCTCTGTTCTTTCTCCCCAGATGTCTATGACTCACTTCCTTTCCTTCCTTTATCTCTGCAGAGTTGACTGCCTCCTCACAAAGCCCCTCTGCCTTTACAGAGTTGGAGCCCATCTTCCCGACTAGACACTTCCTATTCCCCCATCCTTGCATTATTTTCCTCCCTAGCATTTGTTACTAGCACCCTATAAAATTATAAATTTGTATTTTTTTTCCTGTTACCACCTCAGACTGTGAACTCCTGGAAGGTGAGAATTTTTGAAACTACTTGATAGTTGACTTGTGCCCTGCTGTTAACCTAGCACCTAGAAATAGTTCCTGATGCATAATTGCCATGAAATAAATATTTTAAAATCTCTCTTTGTGTCTGTTCAGGATTCCCTTCAGGCTACATACAAATAAAAAAGGAAAGCAGACCATATAAGGAAGGAAGTCACACTTAAATAAAAGCTCTTTTGTTCGGTACCACGCAAAGTTTGAAATAGACTGTTATTTAACAATACAGTTTTAAATGATATTCAATATGTGATAGGTACACATTCTTGATTTCAACGAAGAGATTAAATACAACTTAACTATTCTTTGAAGTTTCCTTAGATTCAGGAAAGCTTGAGAGGCCAAGACACAGGAAGAGATTAAAAATTTCTGAATACTTTAGAATTAAGGATGCAGACATGTAAATAAGAATAAATACAAATGTCTACAATGTTAAAGACAGGGGGAAAGACATATGGGGAAAGAGGTGGAGTGGAGGAGAGAGAGAGAGAGAGAGAGAGAGAGAGAGAGAGAGAGAGAGAGAATGTTGATAATGCTGTACCTGGAACCCTGGAATTCCTGGCAACCCTGGGTCACCTCTTCCATTGTGTTCTAGGTCTTCTCCTTGAGCTGGGGCACCCTAATGAAGAAATTTATCAAATCTAATCAATGTAATGTTTTCAAAGCCCTTTTAGATGTTAATAGAAGGTCATACTGTCCCATGGATGATAGTGCTTTTTAGGATGTAAACTTAGGGAAGTGATTTAGGATTTTGTCATTATCTCACTCTAAAGAATTCACTTGTATTCTCCAAAACTGACAATTTGTCATGAGTTGGAGGAAGATATAGGAATAATAAGTCATTTCCCAAGATATCAAAATTAGCAGCAATTCCTGACTTTCAGTGAGAGCCTCTGAGCATGAGATCAGTTCTCTCTCCCTAGAACTTATTTCCTTAAAAGGGTGATACAAATCAGTACTCCTACAACCCATTTATGACTAGGACCAGAGGAGCTGTTCAGTAAGAGTAAATATCATGTCCAGATGATTATAGTTTTGGAATTAATAATGCTTGGACTATGAAAACTGGTTTGAAGTAGCTAATGTCTCATTATTTTATAGGTCTTTTTTAATTTGAATACTTAGAATTTTTCAATGACCACAAATGACCTACCTTTTGTCCCTTCAAACCAGCAGCACCCTAAAACAGAAAGTGCATATTAACAACTGGCAGGAAACCCGTGCTCGCACTCCCACTGTGTCCTCTCTGTGACTCTGCCTCCTCTCCCTGTGCACATTTTCACTAGCTTTCCAACACACTCAAATTTCTCCTTTTAAAAACGAACCAACAAAGCCTCCCCTTATCTTCTGCCTCCCTCCCAGTACTGCCCTGTTTCCCTTTCACCTCACTGAAGACTTCCCATTCTGCTCACTTCTCACTCATTCCTCAATTCTGAATCTGCCTCTGGCTCCACCCTTGCTAAGGTCAGCCTTAGCTTTGATGTTGCTACCACTGACGCCCACACGTCAGTTCCCACCCTAGTGGGCTTCTCAGCAGCATCGTGGAGCCATGAGCCACTCCCTTCTGCTTCAGTGGGTCTTCCCTGGGCTTCTCCGCCTTTCCGGGTCTGTTCTCCTTGATCAGCTGTTACACGCTGAACACTACTTGGCTCTAAATCCCTCATTCTCAACCTGGACCTCCCCTCTAAGAAAATTGTCCTCTTAGATATCCTTACGTGGATATGTCAAAGGCAAAACAAAGTCTTACAATCTCAGACCCGAATTCCATGCATTTATTTATTCTTTGCCTAATTATTAGTTGAACAACTCTGATTGGTTGCCTAGCTTTCCTAATATAATAATAGACGTGTACATGGCCATGTGGAATAGATTGATCTTATTCACACTTTGTGTCTGTGATGAAAAATGAGAAATGCGAGCTTACTGGGTTGCCTGGGTAGCCTGGTGTCCCTGGAAGTCCCGGAAATCCTCTCTCCCCCTGAAAGACATAAACACATTGTCCTTGGTCTTGGTTGCTCTAGAGCAGCCTGTTCAGATACATATCCCCATTTCTGTCCTCCAACCATGCAATGACAAATCTAAGCAAAGTAACTCAAATTCCTTATGGTTACTGGGTCATGAGGCTGAAGGCCAGAAAATCATTATCTTAATTGAAAACAGGATTAGAATTTACTATTTCTCAAATTGTGCATAAATGGCAGTCTAATTGTGCCAAGAACTTTTTAATTGCTGCTTCCTTGAAACTTTAGTAATTAGTTCATTCACGGCCACCATTCTGGGGGAGAGAAGAGGTCAGTCAAAACAAAAGGAGGTGAGTGAACCTTGAAAACTTCATTCTTTCTATTCCAAAGACTAGTTTTGCACTCAAGACTTTTAGTTTCTGGTTTCTATTCAAGATCTTCATTGAAAAGAAGCTTCTGCACAGCAAAAGAAACAACAGAGTGAAGAGAGAACTCATGGAGTGGAAGAAGAATTGCCACCTACTCCTTGGACAGAGGCCTAGTATCTAGAATATACAAACAGCTGGGAAAAAAAGAAGTCTTCGAAAAGTAAAAAAATCAAATTGAAAACTGGGCAATTGAAATAAATAGACAGTTCTCAGAGGAAGTACAACTGGCCAATAAATGCATGGAAAAATATTTAGCATCATTATCTTTTAGAGAAATGCAAATTGAAACCACACTGAGATTCCATCTTACCTGAATGAGACTGGTTATTATAAAGAACTCAAGAAACAATAGATGCTAGTGTGGATATGGGGAAAAAGGAAACCATTTGCATTGCTAATAGGACTATAAATGAGTCTAATTGTTATGTAAGTAAGTATGGAGATTCCTCACAAAAGTAAAAAAGTAGACATTCTGTTTAATTCAGCTATACCTTTTCTGGGTATCTTTCCAAGTGTTAAAACTGTTATACAACAGACACACGCATATTCATGTTTGTAGCAGCACAACTCATAGTAACTAAATCATGACAGATGCTGTAATCTCCATCAACAGATGAATGGATAAATAAAATGTATATATACTCAATAAAGTCCTAATCTGCCATTAAAAAAGATAACTTTTTTGTTTGTAGGAAAATGGATGCTTCTTGAGACCATATGCTTAATGAAGTGAATAGACGAAGAAGATTAAATATTGCATGGTTTATTTAATATGGGAAATCCAAAGTATAAATAAGTAAAAGAGCCAAATAAAAGACGTGGTAGGGAGCAGGGAGACAGATTTGTAGAAAAGGACAGAGGATGTAGGAAGTGGGGAAGGGCTGGAAGTGGGGGGGAAGCTGACATGGTATGTATTGTGCCAGTTTCTCAAGTTTCATGTAACTATTATATCTTGCAAATACGTCCTAAAAATAATAATGGGGGAAAAGGAAAAAAATTAAATAAAAAATAATCAGTTAAAACCTTCCTCTTCCATTTTCACTTTGTGGGAGAACCTAGAAGAGCTTTCTTAAAACACTGTTAGGAAGCAAGGGATAAGGAGAAAGAAATAAGGAATTTCCTGGTTCAAAACCAGACTGTTTGTTCTGACTAAGAGAATGCTTCAGGAAAGGCTGCGCCCACCTCACTGCTCTTCACTCCCATTTACTGAGTCAGCCAACCACTCAGCACTCATCTTTTATCGGAGCAGTGCCTACCTGAGAACCGTTGCATCCTGGTAGACCAGGGAGTCCATAAGGCCCGGTATTACCAGGGAGACCCTGAAAGAAAGCACATTTCAAAGCTGCAGCAAAAATCACAATCCAGTAAGGAATGAGCAGGAACAATATTTAAATAACAACTAAAATATAAAGAAGTGCTTGAACAGTTACAAAGTAAATTCCAAGCATGGACTATTATGTTCAACAAAATGAGCCAGACCTAGAAAGTTAAATATCACACAGTTTCTCTAATATGAGAAAACCAAACCAAAATGCACTCTTGCAGACGAAAGTAAGAAGATGGACTGTGTGGAAAGGGAAAGGGGTGTGAGAAGGTAGGAAGGGGAAAGGGGGGTAATCTGTAAATAAAAAAATTGTTTAAAAAGAATTTAAATGGCATAGTAAACAAAACAAAGTAATTATAATAAAGATTATCAAGTGAGCTATGGATATTTCACATGAAGCAGAAGGTCTATGGACAGAACATGAAGTCCCTTAGCATGCTGTGTGTTATGGTTCAGATCTAGAGTGTTCCCCAGAAGCCTCATGTATTTGGATGTCATGAATTATCTGTGGATTTCATGTGCCATTAGGAGGTGGGGCCTGCTGAGGAGGGAAGGGTTACTGAGGTTGTGATGAATCGCTGAGGGTGTGACCTGGAGGATATACTCTGGCCCTGGCTTCCCGTCAACCCCTGGTCCTTCCTCTTGCTCTGTTGTGAAGAGCGGCTCTCCACTAGACCCTTCCTGCCCTTGTCAATGAATGGATCGAGACCTCCCGAAACTGTGAGTTAAAATAAACCTTTTCTTCTTTAACTTGTGGGTGTTGAGTATTGTGTCCCAGCAACCAGAAAGTAACTAAGATACTCCTTTATGCTGGAGAGAAAAAATGATAAAAGGAGAGACAAGTGTACAGAGAGGTTAGTTTAAAAAATAATTCTAAGTAGGATCATTCTGTTTTGATCTATCTACTGTGATCAATTCTGATATTTCAGGAAGTATGATCTGACTTAAACATAAAAATCCATGCTCAGATCTGTTTCTAGGATACCATTTTCTTCACAGAACAGAAGCATCAGAACACATTTTCATGTGCCGCTCTTTTAAGAATTCCACTGGAATATTACTTTTAATTTTTCCAACCACATTTTTTTTTTCCTGTTACTTACTGGAAGTCCAGGAGGACCTGAAAATCCTGGTAATCCAGTTATTCCCTGAAGACATAGAAAAAGAGAAGGAGTCACAAGACAAAGAGTTAAGAAATGTTCCTCCTATGTACCTGAACTTCTTTACCATTGCAGTAATCTCTTTCTGGAGCTTTGAGAATACTTAAAAATAAGTAGAGAAACAAAAACGGTTTGATGCTCCTTTGTTAACCTGACAGTACTTTAAAAAAGGAAGTATTAAGGTTGATTTGGGCTTTTGGAGATAATTTTTAAAGGTGTAGTATGCAGAAAATAAAGTGCTCACCTCTGGGAGCAGCTTGACAAATGTTTATTTATTGCACTTTTGTGTTACCACCTCCCTGGACAGAAGCAGCATCTCCCTCACTCTAATAGGTTCTCTCATGCCTCTTCACGACACTGAACCCCTGAGCCTAATGTGGTGACCACTATTTTGACATCATTTAATACAGACTAGGTTCACCTGTTCTTAAACTTCACCCGTGCAGCCATAAACAATGGGCTTACACCTTTCTGTCTTTAGCACAGCTTTTATGGTGCAGTGTGGATTTTTTTAAAAAAGAAGAATGTTCATCAAACAATCAGGATGAATTGGTTGGATTACTCACTCTTACACCTTTGGGACCAGTGAGTCCTGGAAGTCCTGGAGAGCCCTAGATCCAAGGGAAAAAAGAAAAGATAAACACTATGAAAATTAGTTGGCAGGAAGAAACCCATACATTCAAGATCCCCGTCTTGGTCACATGCCAAGCTTTTTGCTCTTGTGGTGATTTCCTTCTTAATAAGGTTCAGTTGCTTTCGTGGCTCACCTTACAGAAATTGATTCAAGAGCTGGGAGGCAGCTCATTGGTGAAGCACTTGCTCAGCATGTGCGTAGCGCAAGCTGGGCCCGGTGGCACTAGCCTGTGATCCCAGCACTCTGGGAGCTCTGAGACAGGAGAATTGCACATTGGAGCCCAGCCTGGACACTTAGGGACTTACTGAGACCCGGTGTCAAAAACCAAAACAGAAATGGGCTGGGAATGTAGCTCAACATGAAGGCTATAGGCTCAATAGCCAGAAAAAAGAGGGAAAAAAAAGTGATTCCCAGCATGCATCTGTGTACTCTTTCTCTCTGTCTCTCTGTCTCTCCCTGCCCCCCCACCCCTTGCTCCCAAAGTGGAGTGTTGTGGGGCTTGTCAAGTTAGCTTAGACATGCAGAATATGATCCCCCCCCCCCCCCCCCCCCCACACACAGCACTTCCATCCTTGCCCACCCTCAGACCTACTGATACAGAATTTGCATTTTAACACAATTCCTTGGTGATTATCTTGCACATTAGAGTCTACAAAGTGCTGCTGTAATACCCAACATTAGCCTGCCAGGGGCTGCTGGGGTCTGATAAGGATGAATGCCACAATTACCATGGCAGATGAGACCAGCAGCCAATATTTCCACGCATAAGAAACACTTCATTAACGAAATACGTGCAAGTAAATAAATAACAAAGGGAAGACTGCCTGGATCAGAGATCAGCGTGCTCTGGGCACACAATGAATGCAGATTTGAAGCCCTCTTTTCTGAAGAATAACCTTAAATGGAGACCACTTGAACTTAGCCTCTTGCTATGAGATTTCCACCGTGCAAAAGTTGCTTTCATTATTCCAGAGAGTTTCAGTATGTTTTGGTGGTTTTGATTATTTGAAAAAGGGGTGGTACAGAGCCTTCTAAGATTGGACCCTCAAGGCCAAAGTCAGCCTTTCCACTCCGAGGTGGAATTTCTGGCTGGCCTTGTTCAAGGCTATGCCCATCCCCGGCAGGAGACTTAGTTATGCAGAAGGCAGAAGAGTGACTTGCAGGTTCATTTCCCTGTTGTGAATTTCTAGTGCAGAAAATATTTCAAATTAAGAAAAGATATTTGTAAATCTAAGAAATCTTTTACATCAGATTTTTTTTCATGTTTTCTAATTGTTTGATTCTGGCAGAATTCTCATTTGAGGCTCTACATATCTATGTACTAGGATTGAAAAGACAAACAGTCCAACACAGAGATTTTCCTGGGTTAATTTTTGGAATACTTGCGTATCAAGTAATCCCTACCAAGCACCACATTTTAAAGAAAGGTTGATGAAGGACAAGCACAATAGGATACAGAGAAAAAATAAAAGGAAGGAGTCCTCAGCTGCTGTAAGCCCAGGTATGAAGTGAGCTTGAGAGAGATGCCAGCCCAAACCCTACAAGAAATCAATGGGATTTTGTGACCAAAATCTGAATGATGCATTTTTCAAAATCAGGATTATTAGAATTGGAGAAAAAAGAAAATATACATACATAACAAGGGCAGGAAAACAGCAGAATTCCTGGAAAACATATACCTTTTGCATTTTTACTGTACACTCTAGGTGTGGAATTAGTTTCTTTGTTTTTAAGAGTTTGATTCTAGCATTGGACATGTGGCTTAAGAAGAGGGAATACTATATATATATATACATATATGTATATATATGTATATATATGTATGTATATATATAATATTTATATTACATAAAATGTAATATTATATGAAGTATAATAGATATATAGTATATATAGAATATACAGCATTCATACCACAAGGCTCCTAAAGTTCTTATTTCTTCAGTGATGGGGGACAAGGAACATCTTTTTTTTCTAACATGTGTCTTTTGATGCCCGTTCCTGACTTAGAGCTGCAAATCGGCTGGGATTTCCTGGGCATAGAATCTATTTCTGCTTGAATGTGGTGACTCTTGGGAGCTCCTGGATGGAGGCTGCTCACCGGAAAGAAAAAGCTGCCGTTATCAGAATTTTGTAGCTTTTAGCTCCAGCTCTGTCACCAGTTAGCAGAGAGGAGCTAGAAATTGAGTTAGTAATTGATCATGTTTTTCTAATAAAGCCCCAGTAAGAATTTCTCGTATGTATAGATTTCAGAGACATTCTGAGTTGTTGAATACTAGTGTGCCAGGAGAGTAAGACACCTCAGCTGCATGGGGAAGAAGTTCCCAAACTTGAGTCTCCTTCAGATGTCACCTTAGATACTTCTTCCTCTGGCTGCTCATAGGTATTTTTTAATCATATCATTTATAATAGGTTGGTAAACATAAATAGCATTTCCTTGAGTTTTCTGAGCTGTCATCGCCAGTTGTCAAAGCTGAGGTTGGAGTCATGGGACCTCTAACTTGCAGTCATGTTGGAGCAGAGTGAGTAACCTGGGGACCCACAACTTGTTACTGGCATCAGATGTAAAGAGCTTTCTTGTAGGACCAAACCCTTGATATGCAAGATCTTCTCACCCCTCCTAGAAGATCTAGTTGGTGTTGGGACCAAGTAGTAGGGCACCTAGTTGGTGTACAGAGAACTGGAGAATTTTTCTTGTGAGAAAACCCCTCACACTTTACAAAGCCAGATTTGAGTTCTGATTGTACCACCTATTAGCTGTGCAATCCAGGACAATTTACTTAAGTAACCTGTCAATTTCTTCAGCCATAAAGTGAAGATTCTAGTGGGAGCTATGCTTTGAGTTACCTGAGTCACAATGTATGTGGTCACTGTGCCTAGTAAATGAGACACAGTGAGGAGTAAACGGCCCAATGTCTAGCACCAAATACACAGGATGTTGGTTTTGATCATCACGTAAATACCTTATATGTTATGTTAATCTGTATTCTAATGCAGCATGGAATTTTTAAAAGTTTCTGCATAGATGAGTTATAATCATCGTTTGTAACTTATTAATTGGTTTACAGCTTGGTGGAGGCCAGTAGTTGGGGGGTGAATGTGCATGCGTGACAGCCCAGGCTTAAGTCTAGCTAATGTCCCCAGCAGGAAAGAGTAATCAGCAGATCTAGTGGTTGTGCAGCTATTTAGCAAATCCTCTAGGGTATTTATTTAAACAAAGCCCTTTGTGTACCACAGATTTTAGGATAAAAAAAAAGTGTGATGAGTATGAAGGGTAGCAGGCTCTGGTAAGAACTTAGGAGCCTGGTGCTTAAGGGACCAGGCAAAGAGGACCCTGTGAAAAAAAGAGTAGATGGGGAGACAGGAAGAGAGTCAGGGAAAGGAGGATTCAAAAAAGAAAGAAAGAAAGAAAGAAAGAAAGAAAGAAAGAAAGAAAGAAGAAATTGAAAAGCATGTCAAGGAGAAGAGAGTAGGTCATACAATTTGAAATATAGCAGAAGAGTTCAAGTCAGATAAAGATGGAAAGTACTCATAGGCAGTGCCCACTGGAAGGACGTTGGTGACTTTTACAAGGATATGGCCAAGGGAAGAGGTACACAATGCAAATCACCACTGGCACAGGCAACACGTTCATTCCTTTAAGAAGCCTGATGGGAAGAGGAGTAGGAGGACAATATTTGGCTACAGGACCCAGAAAATCTACAGGGACTTTTGTGTTAATGCAGCAAAATATTTCATATTTAAACTGAAAGAGAAAAGTCAACATCAAATGTTAAGTTGGAATGCACAATGAGAGAGAAGACACCTTCTGGAATGGGTCCTATGGGGTTCTTGATGCTAAGGTGCAGGTGTATGGAGAGGTCTTTGATAGAAGGTAAAAAGAGCTCATCCACTCTGGTGGAGGAAGAAGGATGGGCAGATGCAATGTAGATACTACATGTATGGAGGGAGGGGGTAGAAGAAGGTGCGTAGGGGGCTTGAAGACAGTAAAGATCGCTGCAGTAATCTTGGAATAGATGTGGATGGTTCAGCTAAGACTGGAGACCAGGGCTTTGCCATGTACCACCCACCAGCGGAGGTGTGATTTTTCTGCCTGGGTCTCAGCAGCCTGTGTAGGCCTGAAGAAGGTTTAGGTGAGTTGCAGGATCACATACCTTGGGCCCTTGTGGTCCAGGCATGCCTTCAGGACCAGGGAATCCTTTCTGGCCAGGAGAACCAGGAGGCCCAGGAAATCCTTTTTCCCCCTATTAAAACCAAACAAAATCAGAAACACACAAACCAGTCACTATTCAGCAACAAACATATCTGTTACCTTTGTGTTCTCTTCTTTATGATTTCGTTATCATATTTTCCATACTTTTCTTAGATTAAGACAGTAATAGCCCTCAACAGTGAATGTGTGGGTTGCTGTTAGCATTTGTCAATAGCAGCTCCCAACCAGTTAGGACTGGACACAGCAGGAGGTGGACAGCTATGCGAAGCTTCAGCTGTTTACAGCCACTCCCAATTGCTCTGTGACCCTCTGAGCTCTGTCACCAGTTAGGTCAGTAGGGATATAGGGGTCTCAGTAGAATGCCAGTCCTACTGTGAATTGCATAATCTAGGTTGTACCCTCCTTGGAAGAATTTAATACCTGATGTTACCCCCCCCAACCCCCCACCCCGCCTTGTTGAGCTAAAATGATCTTCCGTAAATCTGGTCACAGGAGTCAGAAAGATTGGGGCTGACTAGTCTATTTAGGCTTGAACATTTCCCTTGGTCTTGTAGAAATTTTACCTTCCCCAGGTGGCAGAGCTATGTCAGGCAGTAAGGGGGAGGTCATGAAGAAGTAAGGCCCAATTAGAAAAACCAAGGTCATGGAATATATTTAGTGGGGGATGGGAAGAGAGGGTAAGCACTAGAGTGTGTTTTGAGACTGTTCATAATTACTGATTGGTTAAAAGCAATGCCATACAGGCTGTGAAGTTTAGACCTTTTTTTGGTTACACAAGGTGGTAGCTCAATCTACATTTTGTGTAGGAGATGTGAAAGATACATCAGGGTAGCCAAAAAGGTGAGCCAAGTAGATTTTTAGGAGTAAGATGTTATTATGGGGAAATCCCTAGAAAAATGAGCCAGGGTAATTTAGATGGACACCATTGCACCAAGAAATCATCGCCCTATGTGCTGGGATCCTTGTATTACTCTTTACTGCTAAAGACCACTGGCTGATTTGCATGATTTCAATGCATAAATGGGAAAAAAAAATCAAGTCAGCTCTTGTACATTTGTGTAGAGTGAACACAGCTAGTAATAAGAGAACAAAATAATTTTTTAGACCTTTATCACTTTTACACATGCTAGAACAGCATTATGCAAATAGTCGGCACTCAGCAAGTGCTAGAATGCAAGATGAACCTCAGTGAGGGTGCTATCCCACGTGAACCTTAACCTACTCAAACTACAGGTAAATTATAAAGTACTTTAAAATAGATGTAAGACTAACAATTCCAGTTAGCTTGTAAGGCATATGTGAGTTATTTAATCCAAAGAGCTTAAAATATGTCTTCTTAAAAAATATTTTTGCATAGACATCCTTCAGTATTGTTAGACAATTAATTAGTGTCTCTGAGGAAAGAGTTTTTAAACAAAGAAAAACTTTGGTTCTCCCGCTGTCTTAATTATCACAAATTGCAAGTTAATGGAGCGAATTAATGGGATTTCATGGCGTCCCTGTTTGTCTTGAGTTCTGCAATGGAGCTATTTTTGCTTCCCTCTGCTGAATTTTGACTCAACTGGAGCGCAGGTGCAGGATTCGTCCATCGGAGGGCGAGCTTGTAACAACGCGGCGAGACGACATCGGTGGCTTTCAATGTTTATTTTACGTCAAAGTAAGTGGACCGCGTTATTTTCTCTTCTTCTCCTATGTTTAGCAACATTGTAAATAGTGCATACATAGAGAGGCTTCTTATAAACTTTATTTTCCCGCCAACTTGCTACTTACTCTTTTCAGACCAAGAGAGACACAGTTTAACTGCCAGCTATTTACCCTTCAAGTTATCTGAGGTTTCCTAGAAGGCGTTTTCAAAAATTAATTTTTATAGAAATGAAAATCGAATTTCAGGAATGGGACACCATACCGACAATCTCTCTGTCACAGATGGGAGAAGAATGTGAGTTGCTTGGCGACACTTAGAGCGAGAAGATCAGAATTAAATTTTTGTTTTGTTTTTACCTTCTCTCCTTTGACTCCATCGCAGAAGCACTGGCCTTTGCCTTTACACACACAGCCCTAGGAAGAGGGAAGCAGGAAGAGTTTAGCTTAACACATCTTAATCGACTCTTAATAGCGGTACAGCAAACTCCTCTCCTCCTGCTCTGTCTCTGTCTCTCTCTGTCTCTCTCAGTCTGTCTCTGTCTCTGTCTCTGTCTCTGTCTCTGTCTCTCTCTCTCTCTCTCTCTCTCTCTCTCTCTCTCTCTCTCTGCGTGCTGGGATTACAGGCATGCCCCACCACGCCGAGCTAATTTTATGTAGCGCTGGGGAATCTAACCCAGGGTGCCTTGTGCTTGCTAGGCAGATGCCTCTACCCCGAGCTACTTCCCCAGCCCCAGCAAACGTATTTCTGTGTTGTGTCCTAGACACTCTTCATTAGGGCAGTGTGCCATTTCAGTAATACATCAATACAAATGCGGCAGGGAAAGCCAGGAGGTGCTGGGACATAGACGTGTCAGGTGAGTGGACGCGTCTTGTTGTACTTTGGAATTTTAAATTATTTCTTTGTGAAAAAGACAAAGTCGACTTTTTTTGCGAAATAATAAGTTGTCTAATAGTATGGCATGGCCACTGTTGCAGGTCCAGAGTGGCCTGAGTCAGCAAATATTGATGTTCTTTAGTGTGGGGACTCTTCTTCTCTCTAACTGGTCACTGACATGCTTACCACCTCTACCTGCATTACTTAACACCCACCAACATAATGAAGTTCAATTTAAAAACAAAGGTTTTATCTGCTAGCAGAGGAATGATGAGAAAAACAGCTATAAACTTTGGATTTGATGTGCATTTCGACACACATGATATACTCTTTGGTTATATATTAATCTTTTTCCTGATTACTTTTCTTCAGGTTAATGTTAACGAAAAATTAGATGGCTTCCCCAGGAATAAGCTATGAATTGACAGCAGAGGCAGGGCAAGTCTAGGAGATAGGCTGGCTGGTTGAGCGTGAAATAAAAACTATGTCAGATATTCCTAAAATAGAAAAGTCTATTTGTGAAAAAAATAACCTCATGTATTAATTGAATACATTTCATTATCCCAGGACAGTGTTTTTTTTCCTTTTGCATTCATAGGAAGGGAATGCATAGTAATTTTCAGACACTTGCACTGATCTTCACCTTATTTACATACATTTTAATTTATATGAACAGAAAGTACTTGATCAAGAAGGAAAGTACACAGTCTTGCAACACAGTGGAGTTGGTTTTAGCAGTGTTCTCTTTTTAGAAGACTCAATTTGGTGCTCTTGCCGCATATTTGGGGTCACTAGGCTGTATCTTGATTTAATTATGTCAGCCTTGCCTTTCAGGATTTTTAAAAGTCTGTGTTTGTGTCAGTCACATATTTAAGGATACTCTATTAAGAGAGTAGTTCTAAAGATATAAAGTCCCAAGCTAGATTGTCAGCCTTGGCTGGACACTTGTCAGGGACATACAGTGTCAGCCCTGTGCCCTCTCCCCCTACCACTCTGGAGTGGCTCTCAGAAATGTTACCATTTTGTTTCTTTTGTTCAATATGGAGAAGGGGACTCAGGGCTTTCATACTGAGCTATAACCCCAGCCCTCACCCTCCTCCTGCCCTTTTTGAGACAGGGTCTCACTATGTAGCCCAGGCTGATCATGAACTCACTATGGAGCCAGGGACTTGGACAAGGCAATCTTCCTGCCTCAGCCCTTCAGAGTGATGGGATTATAAGCATGTGCCACCATACCTGACTTTATGGAATATTGGGGAATTGAACTCAGGGCCTTGTGTTTGCAAGGCAAGTGCTTTAACTGCTGCACCATTCCTCCAGCCCTCCCCAGCCATTTTTACATTATTTTTTAAAGACAAGAGCTTGCTAAGTTATAAATTGCCCAGGTGAGTCTTCACCTTGTGATCTTCCTGCTTCAGCTCCCTAAAGTATTGAGATTACAGTTGTGTGCCACCACACTTGGCTAGAAATCTTTTATCAAGGCCTCTGGGTGGTCTGATGACTACCTGTTCAAAATTAAGAATCACTGTTCTAAATGAGTGTCTCCAATGCCAGCCTCTGGAATTCTCTAAAGTTTTGAGGACACACCATCACAGGAGGCATTCATTTGTATGTGCACAAACATAGTACAGACTTGAGTGCTGCCTCACTTGGAGGACACTTTAGCCATACGCAAACAAAAGCTTTCTGAAGACAGGACTCCCCATGCTTTTATTTCTAAAGTTTATGAACTCTTGGGTGGGCAGTGCTGGGAGGAGAGGGACCAGCACACTCCTTCCACCAGCATGGGGAGAGGCAGCAGGACTTGGCCCCACATGATGGGCAAGTATCCAGTGTCATGGAGGTAGCTGGCCACTGCTTTCAAACAGTGAGTGTCTCTGATTCTCTGCCACCTGGATGCCACACAACACCTGGATTCTGAGCTCTTCTGGTCAGAGAATGGAGGAGTAGATTAGTAATCCTTCAACCCCTGAGAAGGAATGTGGGGTCTTAATTTTATTTCTTGGAGTAAGAGTCATATTTGTCACTCACTATTGGAAAGTTGTCAGTATTAATGTGAATAAGTTAAGTGTTCACTGATCTCCAGACTCACCTAGGTCTCCTTGCATATCTGCTCTCATGGAATATGGAGTGCGTGTTTCCATCTCACTGATCATGCAGTAGAGACAGAATTGTACAGTCTTGATCACATCAGTATCCCTGCCACATAATGTGTCCTGAAAATATGTCTCTGTTTGATTGGATGAACCATCGAGTGAGTGGACAAGTGGTGAGTAATTTATGTTCAATTTGGGTTTGGAATTTCAAAGCACATGAATCATAGGCCTAGTTGAGTAGATTTTGAGCAAGAGTGTATCCAATACTAAGGTGTTTCCTATATGAATGAATTGTTATGAACAATGAAGGTAGAAATGGCAGGGAATGCAACTACAGGCTTTGGCTAGTTTAACACATGTTGTCAACACAGGGCTAATTATTTGCTAGTTGCTTCAATTAGAGTAGCTTTTTGGAAAATTAAAAACCCTTTGGAGAATATAAAAGCAGTGCAATAAATATTTATATACTCTCTTTTAGGTTTATGAACTGTTGACATGTTGTCCCACCCACTCCATTTTTTCCTTTTCCTTTCTCTGTTTTTCTTTGTTTCTATACACGTAATGCACACACACACACACACACACACGCGCGCGCGCGCGCGCCAAGTCATTCAGAACTAAACTGCATACAGCTTGACATTTCACCCCTAATACTTCTGTAGGCATCTTCTGCAAGCAAGAATGTATTTTTCTTCAATTATAGAATTATTCTCAAACCTAACACGTCATGAGTGGTGCAATTTTAGGTTATTACTTTTAAATAAGATCTTGAGCTTTATAAAAGGTCTTTATTGTCCATAGAAGATGAAAAGCTATTGAATGTTTAGCCAATCTTCAGTTTTGTACCAGAGATTTCACCTCAATCAATGCTTTCAAACTAAAGTTAATACATGAGATCTAATCTCAACACATGGATCTCACAGTTCCAGGAATATTTAGGAGCCATACCCTTCTGCCTGGTCTTGGTGTGATTTTTCTATCACCAGCTATAGAGACCTGTCTTCTTTCTTTCTTTATTTATTGCCAAATTACATACTTCCCCTTCCTTCCTTCCTTCCTTCTTTCCTTCCTTCCTTCCTTCCTTCCCTTCTTTCACTGACCCTCAGTTTGGGTCTCAGCCTTTTAGGATACATATAATTGAGGGGTATTTTTTTATTTGGTTTGATTACGATAGAAGCCCAATTTGATTAATCAGTACCAACTGGTTATAAAGTTTTCAAAAGTCATTAAGTTGAAGAATCAAAATCAAGTAAACCAGGTGTGGTGACACCTGCCCATAACCCAGCACCTGGGAGGTTGTGGCAGGAGGATTATGAGTTTGAGGCCAGTCAGGGATTCGGGGTTACCTAGCGAGTTCAACACCAACCTGGACTATGTAGTGAGAGCCTGTCTCAAAAATACCAAAAACAAACAAAAGCAAACAGTTCCATGAACACTAGACATTTTATTTTAATGTAAAATACATAAGTGCACGCAAGTTTTCAATCTTGTGAGGCAGGGTCCGGGTCTTGTCTTTGGGAATGAGTTTGTTTTGCAGAGTTTCTTAGCATTGTTCTTGGTAAATCACACCTACAAAACACCCCTAACGGTTTCTGGTTTGAGTAACTTTGAAATGGGCCAATTATGTAAAGGTAAGTAGGAAGCAATGTGAGCATAGAATCTTTCTTGACATTAGCTCATGTATTTTGAGAGTGTTTCAAATGCTAACTCAGTTACACCTACTTGAATAGCAGTTTTTGGCTCAGCTTTCCCAAATCTTTCAACCTTGCTTTGACAGAAACAGTATTTACACATTCATATTTAATCACATTCTTATTTAGTATTTAGTTGATGTGTGTGTGTGTGTGCCCACGCATGCTCACTGAGGATGCAACTCAAGGCCTCCACACTATGCTACATCCCCAGCACAGTTTTTGGTTTTCGCCTTTGAGACAAGTTCTTGCTGAGTTGCTAAGTTGCCCAGGGTGGGCTCAAACTTGTGTTTCTCTTAACTTCAGCCTCCCAGAGTGCTAGAATTACACGCCTGCACCGCTAGGTCTGGTTAATTAAATTGTTTTGTTACAATAACAAGTGTAACTGGCAGAAATGCTACATTATAATGGAAACCCATTGACAAGACAGGCATGCGCCAGTAGGCTGGTGGAAAGGCCGAGGTTGCATCTGGCCTGTCATATAGCCGGCAAGGAGAGTTCTAGCCCACCCAGCAGTTGGTTAAGTGGAGAGTCGTTGCGAGCTCTCTACCCACGCATGTCCACTCAGTCATCCATGTGTGTGCGGCCACCCGAGTAACAAGGCTCCACGGCCAGGTCTGCAGCTGCCTTTCTATGCCTGGCTTAGCAGAACTGCTTCCAAATTGTCCCAGCTTTAATTTTCAGTGAAGTTGGCAAGGCGTGGCCTGCCTATGCATGTGCATAATCAGGCTGACTAGGACTTCAGAGTATGTGACAATTTTGCTGACATGTAGATGCTCCACCTGATTGAATGAACTCAAAATTATACTCAGGCCAGCTCTCTGGCAGCTGTTCAGCTGCTGGTGTAGAAACAAGCCCCTCCCATGCAGTACCGCAGAGGGCCTGGCACGGGGCTGCATGAAGTAGGGTGCCTTGATTCTCAAGGGTGATTCAGTAGCCCAAGATGCAGTAATAGTCTTCATTATGCTGTTTTTCCTTAAATAAAAAATTAAATTTGAAAGTAGTTTTATTAAGTCACGAAAAGGAGCCACATTTTTATTCACATTGATTTTTACCCACTTTTATGGACCATTTTTGAAACACTGCTTATTTCAGTGGAATATAAATCATTAATTACTACTGAACTCTACATTGCTTAAAAAAAAACTAATGTGGCCAAAAGCTACTATTTAGGGAAAATAATTTATGGACATTTCTTAGGCAACATTTTAAAGTGACTTTCTGTAACAATGAAGTACCTCATAATATCATTTTTCCTCACAGTGGAGTAAGAAGCCATGTGAGCAGAAAAGAAAGCTGTTTCTAATGATGTTATAGCTTTTCTTCCCTCCTGAGGTCAGAAAGTGTCCAGAACCATGAGATGTTTTAGATCTTTTGAATATTAAATAGTTGACCTTGTGAAAATCATTCTTTTAATAGTTGAATTATTTTCTATGATCTCCCTTAGAACGCAAATAAGCTTTCACTGTAGAGAGCCTGAAAGGTTTCAGAAGTCTAGAAATCATAGGTCATGTGTGTATGGTGCCGGATCCATCCACACAGGATCTCGTCCCAGCTTTGATAGCTACTCACCGGAGCTTTGGGAAAGTTCCTTCGTCCTTCCAAGCTGCCTCATTTGTGAAGCGGATATGAAGAGCTGCCTTGCAGTGTTTTTGCGAGGAGGTGTCAAGACACTGTCAAAAGTGGCTGTAGGTTCCTGTGTGCTCAGGGGACCAAGATGTTTAGGACCTTCTCTTTGCCTGCTGGCTACCATATCTTATGCCAAAGGATAGATATATGCTACTGATCTTTTCTTTGGGCAGTATGAACTAGCCACGTTCCTCCTGTAGCTCGTCCGTGCCAGAAAACCAGCCCTGATTCCAAAGGTAATGGTAAAAGACTAGAAGTTATTTTTGTTACACTACAGGTGAATTATCTAGGATTTGTCAACAGGAGTTTTAGAGTACATTGAGTATATTCACTGATGAGCTAACTGTTATTTATATATGACCACAGAGTCTACAATGTGTTTTATTTAATAAAGTATTGGTTGGAGACCCCAGAGGAGTCTGGTAAATGGCATATGTCAACTCAGACTTTGAGGGATGCTGGCCAGTTGGCTCTGGCATTCTTCAACTCAGTTCTCACAGTGTTCAGATATCACCTGAGTATCACCCTGCATTACCTATACAACACCCTGGTAGCACCCACACATCATAGTGCATGACCCATGGTCCTTTATGTACCACTCACACATTGTCCACACATCACTTACATGTGTCTCTCAAGCACCACCAGGCATTCCCATATGTTACCTATATGCCAGCCCGGTACAGCCATGAGGCATCACTTGTGTATGACTCACATCACTCATGTGTCACCTGCATATCACCCATGTTCGGCCTGTGCATCATCCATGTACCACCTGCTAGTCACCTTCTGTTATGAGGAGGCAGCCAGATGGCATTGGCTTCCTGAGTAGAAATCCAAGCTCTACCAAATCATTGATGTGACTTAGGGTGATTGCTAGTACCTGAGTTTTCATGTCATTAAAATGGGGGCCAATTGCTTAGCACAGGTAGAACCCTTAGAGTAATATATAAGATGTTAATTGAAGCCTGTTAGGAATTTATTAACTTATTCTTGCTTCTTTAATGATCCTCAGAACTTACCATTTTTGCTGGTCTATAAGTAGGAAAAGTACATCCCTCCAGCACTGGCATGCAGTAAGACATTATCTTTTTATTCGTAAAAGTTATAAGGGGATCTAATGAAACCCATGCAAATCTCTTCTAATGCAAGGGATTGAAGCCAGGCCCTAGTGCAAGCCAGGCACAAGCTCTACATCTGAGCTATCACTTCAGCCCTTTCTATTTAGAGACACCGTCTCACTAAGTTGCTCGGCCTGGCCTTGAACCTGTCTCAGCTTCCCTAGTAGCTGGGATTACAAGAATACACCTCTAGACCCTACTAAGTAATACATTTTTATTATTTATTAATAGGCCAGAGAATCATTTCCAAATAATCATGGCTATTTCTACTTATTTTACTTTCAGGACACAATATGTCCCATTTCTGTGCCTGTGTGTTTAACAGAGGTGGCCTGCCCTGCCCTTTTCCAGTCTCTCCTCCCACACACCCAGCCTGGCCTTGCTCAGTAGGAGGGGAAGTTGGCACCGGCTGCTGCTGGTTAACACCCTACTGAGCAGGTCTGTTGATTTTGCATTATGATTATTGACCCTGCCATCCTCTTTGCCCAGCCAATAGCCTGAGGCAAAAGTTTTTGTGTGTGAAAAGAAGAGCTGACCAAGTCGGGGCCACACCATGCCAGACAGGCTCTATGCACAGTCCTTGCAGGGCCACCTCCACCCATGTCTGCCCTGTGCACTGACCGCGAGTCCTGGCAGCTGGCCGTCCAGTGAAAGACAGTGACACCCATGAGCTGCTCTCTGTAGTGCCCTCCTGCCTGCCCAGGCACCATCTGCACACTCGGGGGTGACAGACATCTCAGTGCAACTGTCACTTCCTATCTCCCAGCTTCTGTTCGAGGAGCCATCACTAGTGCAGACAATCTAAACCAGGTTATGACTTTCTGGGTGACAACGAACATGCAGATTACAGGCTCTGACAAAGAAAGTGGCAATCAGAGTTCTCTGGTATATCGGACATAAAAAGTATGATAAGAATGACTATCTCAGTGTAGGGAGTGGTATGTGCCTATAATTCTTAACTTCAGCTTATTTTGTTTTCTTTTTCTTTTTTCTTTAAAATGTTTTAAATCCAAGAGAACCAAGAAGCCTTCACCACTCACGTGTGATCAAGATCAGAGAATCCCTATATACACACGATGGTGTGGGTTGAAGACACGAATGTTTATCAGCACTATGATGGTCCTGGCATTTTTTTTAACATGGACTATATATAGCACTGTGCTTAGCGCTCATTTCTGCATGATTTTATTCATACCTTGTTTCATGTGATAGATGAGAAAGCTGGAACAACAAGAAGCTAATGGGTAGCTGAGCCCACTGTCACCGTCTTTCCTGGTGTTAACCCTGTCATTTTAAGATGCTGAGGCAAGAGGAACACAATTCAAACCCAGTTGCCTTGGCAATTTAGTGACTTAATGAGACTCTGTTTCAAAATAAAAAAAACGAAAGGGCTGGACTTGTAGCTCAGTGCATAGGTCCTGGGAGTAGTTCTCCACTACCACACACACAAAGAGAGGGGGGGCGGGTGGGGAGAGGAAAGAAAGAGAGAAAGAAAAGCAACCAAAGCAAAGCAAAGCTCAGGGTGGTCAGTAACAGGAGCTAGGATCTATATGTCAGCAGTGTCTTTACTCCACCATTGTATTTCCATCTTGGTGCTAGCCAGCCATAGATCGACTCCTCTGAAAGGGTGAGTCAGATTCGACCCTTCCTCCTCTAACTTGTGGGTGTCAAGTATTTGGTCCTAGCAGTAGGAATGCTGATTAATTCAAACTGACACACTCTTCAGGAACCCATACCTCATAAAACAGAACTGCTGCAAATGCCCCAAACAGTAGAGAATCCAAACTCCAGACCGGGAAGTGGAGGAAGTTAACGTGTCTGAGGGGACAATACTTTGCATCTCTGGCTTATCTTTTTGTAGGAATAGGTATTTCAAAAATGTCTTTGGACAGAATAGAATGTAAATTTGTATAAAAAACTCATCTGTCTCTTTTCATTAGACAATCACAGAAGCAGTGCTATGGTTTGGATTTGTAGAGTCCCCAGAAGCCTTATGTATATAGAATCTTGTGCTGTTGGGAGGTGAGGCCTGGCTGGAACTGGTGGATGAGTGGATGTTTCAGGCTTGATGTGGAGGAACTGTGTCAATTTGTTGAGAATGGATGGCTCCCAGGTGTGTGTTATTGACTTTTGGCCGAGGAAGTGAGGGAGGGGACTCCGGCGGGAGTGTGTGTAGAGGGCACCAACTGGTAGCTTGAACTAAGTAAAGGATGGAAAAAGAAACATAGTTGAAGCTTCTTGCTGGCAAAGTTTTAGCCTTGCCTGCATCTCCAGACATCAGCTTGCTCCTGCTCTTACTTAGCTTCTGTTTTCAATGCTGTGAGCACCTCCCAGCCTCCACCATGAGCCTTCACCATCGCTGGTTTCTCACGAATGGGCTGTGTGAGATCTTCTGAAAATGTGAACCAAACAGACCTTTCCTCCCTTAAGTTGCAGATGTTGGGTATCTTGTCACAGCAGTAAATAAGTAACTAAGGCAAGGAGCGCTTGGTGAGATTTTGCTTATTAGTGAACAGCAGACCCAGGTGCCTGAGAGTTCTCTAGGCCATGCCAGACTGTGTTTCCTTCTTTCGGGGAAGCAAACCTCCCTAGCGGGCCATCTTTAGATCTTACCCATGTGAAGGGCAGCCAGATGCCTTATTCCACTTTCTCAAGCTTTTATTTGGCTAAATATATACCAGTGGTTAAGAACAAATATTAAAGAGCCTTTTTAAAATTCCACATTTTTCATTTGGAAAATGAGACAGCTATTAGGAATTTTAGAAAACCTTGTTCAAAGAAATATAAGATATTTTAGGAAACATTTGTCTGTTATCTGTGACCATATACACATGAAGAAGGGAATGTCAGCACGCTGAGGGCCAGCCTGAAGGTGAGCCACCTTTCCAATTGAATGCCTCTTAGATTTCAGGATAAACTCACGTTATACCATCAGAAAGCATGAACAGGGTTCCAGTAGCAAGGTCATTCTAAATAACAAACAGGAAATAGAGATTCATGTGTGAGAGAGAGGCAATCCAGAAAGATAGTTGATAAATACTTTTATATGTGCCCTTTACTTTTGAAACAGAATGAATAAATAAATGGTGGATAGAGAAATAGAAAGCCAACCATCAAGACAAAATAGGTTTGCCAGCTTATCTTAATTGTCAACCTGATTGGGTGAAGAGACTCCTGATGTGGTGGTGATCTGTTCACGGATGTGGATTTTAGAAGGTGGGCTCCTCTGACGGTGGGGTCCTGGGAGCGTGCCTTTCCGGGGTGTACCTCTTACGGGCTCCCTCCCCCTGTGCTGCACTCCCAGCTTCTCTGAACTTAGCAGCTGTGGTCCACCAGCCTTTTCTCTGTGACTCTCCTGCCTTGGAGTCAGCTGACTATGGACTGAAACCCCCCAAATTTAAGCCATTTCCTCCTTTAAGTCAGGTGTATCAGGTATTTGTTCTAGCAATAGGAAAGCCAACTAATTCAGCAGGTGAGAAAGAAGAAGCAGACAAAAATTCTTGATTAGTGGAAGATGGGACAGCAAGTGAAGGCTTTGAGTCAGCTTGGGAGTACTTTGATACAGTTCCTCTGCTCTGATAAAGGATAAATTATAAAAGACAGAAACAGAACAAAAAAGATACAAAGTCAAAAGCAAGGTAACCATTTCTGGGAAACAACAGGGAATGGAAATAGAAGGCAGTGAAGGGATTGGGCACCACAGGCTGCCAGGCTGGGTCCTGAAGCCTTCAGTGGTGGCCTGGAGTTTAGCGGCCTCCAGCGGCCCCTGCCCTGGTGCTCATGCCTTGATTTGGTCCCCTTTGCACACTGTGTCAAGATTGTCCTGTGTGACCAAAAGAATAGGGCAGATGTGACATTACATCACTTTTGAGAATAGGTCATAAAAAGACTCTGTGGCTACTGCTGTCTCTCTCACATTCTTGCTCTGTGGAAAACTAAGTATCGTGCCAACAGCCTCATGGAGAGTCCCAGGTGCTGAGTAACTGAGGCCTCTGGCAGTGGCTCTGGGCAGAAGCTCTTCAAAATGCTGGTCCTCAAACACCACCCAGCCTCCGATGAACCTTGTTCCACAGACAGCTCCACCCGGCCACGTGAGACTCAGAGCTCACGCCACCCAGCCAGGCTGCCCAGATTCCTGACCTTCAGAAGTTCATGTCCAATAATTAATGGCTGCTGTCTTTAGCTGGAAATTTTTGGGATAACTTGTTACATGGCAGTAAATTATACAAGGTCATAACGAAGAGTAAACATTAAATGAAAATAGTGGAAGAATAGTGTTATAAAATCTTCCCAGAATATAGGACAAGGAGGAAAAGAGCAATACGAAAAAAGCCAAGCTTAGACAATCAATCCAGAAAGATCAATGCCTGACCAACAGAAGTTTCAGAAAGATGAAAGAAAATACAGACGAGGAAATTATTAAAAAAATACAAAGAACAATTTTCTGAAGTGAAGAAAATTACCTTTCAGATTGGAGGCCCATTAAATACCTTCTCTCACAAGCACATACAGCCAAGGTATGTGATTTTAGCATCAAGAAATACTGGAGACAAAGAGAAGATTCTAGAAGAAATGACACCAAGGACAACAAGTAGTTATGCACAAAGGGTTTGGGATTGAAATGACACTAGGTGTGTCAAGAGCAATGCCATAGTGGAGAAAGGAAACAAGGGCTTCAGGATTCTGCAGTAAATTGACTTTGTCTAGACTTCATCATCAGCCAAATGACACATCAAGTTTGAGGAAACATAGAAGGATTTTAAAAATATGTAATGAATCAAAAAGTCTACCTTCCAGGCACATGCTCAAGTCATCAGCTGGAGGATGCACTCCCTCTAAGAAGGGAATCAGGTCAAAACAGGAAAAGAGACAGGATCTGGGAGACAGGATCTAACTGTGAGTGCTGTCCCTGGATGACCAGGCTCGGCTGGCCCAGGTGAGGGATGGAGGGTGTGGGCCCCAGGGAGGACACCAGAGAAACAAAGGCATTCATAGGTTGTCTGATGAATGCAGTTGTAGAAAAACTATAAAGTGGCCAAGAAAGTTTACAAACTTGGAAAGAAGTGACTTAGGAGTGAGCAGAATTTCCATAACACGCATTAAAAGAAAAGAGAGATGAATTATGTGTGGGTCCTCATCTGCCAACTGCAAGTGAGTAAACAATATTAAAATTGGAAAATTGGAAATAACTCTTATTCTGCTTTTCAGATGAAGGTAAATAAATAAAAAAATAACTACAAGAGTTGAAATTAGTTAGTGGACAGGGACTTGGGAAGGAACAGCCAGGAAAATGGTTGTTTTTGTCTCTAAGCCTTTAACATTACTCACTTTTAAAAATTATGTACATGTCTTACTTTGTGAAAATCAACAGTATAAATTCCATCTAGAATCATTTTTCTAAAGATTAAAATTAATGACAAGATTCTTCCAGAAAAATAAAAAGTTCATATTAAAAATGGAAAATTTCCTATAATTTTACATTGAAAATTCTTTATTATTTTCTTAAACTAAGAAGCATTCTAAGTTCATCTTAAGTGATATTTTACTTCCATTTGGAAAACTACTAACTTAGTTTTGACTTCCCTGTAGAAAAAAATACAGTAAGAGTAAACATAGGAAAATTTTTTAAAAAGATGCTTGAGGCCTTTGATAAAGAAACCTTAAAGCTGGCAATGCTGTGCAGACACAGGTAAATACCAAGGTCACGGGAATTGGCATGTCCTGCTGGAGGAGACCATGATTATGCACCATAGGATAAGACTGCAAAAGGCCTTACTGTACTCACTCCGGGGTTGGTTCAGGTTTTTTGTAGAGCCTGGAATTTCTCATTTTAACTTGGGCATATGAGCAGACTTCATTTTGGGGAGACTGTGCAAACTGGAGAGCCCAGTGGCATGTTCATGTTTCTGCTCCGAGCTCTGGTCTGCTTGGAGAGCCAGAGCCCATCACCTTGCAGGCTTTGTCTCTGGGTAGCTCTCCGCAGGGAAGAGGACTCTGTGGTTGAGTTGGGCTCAGATTCCAACCCTGCCTGAGGTCTCTCACTCTTAGGCAAAGTATCTTTCTCCCCAAAAGGGGCAGAAAACAGATGCTGTTTAATAGTTGGAGTGGGGAAGACGTAAGCCAGTAACGACTATAATTCTCCGGCAAGAGTAAGAAGAGATTTAAAATGTATAATAACACGTGTTTGAGATGTTTGAATAATGTGCTTCTTTGGTAACATCAGTCCACATCAAATTGGGATTTGCTAGATTCTCTTTTTAGTTCCATGGTGTTCCTACAGAAATTTAGGAGCATTGTTCTCAACTTTTAGTTCACATAACTTATCTGGTATATGTGCTGTTTGCGGGGGATCCTGTTGCCAGTGAGTGGATCTGAGAGGAAGGCCTGGAGTATGTGCTTGAAACAATGTACCTTGGGAGTCAGCTGTGGTGGGGTTCCCCAAGCAACATTTCTTAATATATTCCTTAATATATTAGGGAACTTCCTTAATGTATTGGATAGCAAAAAAGACACTAAGATTAATTTCCAAATCTATTAGTATTAACTTTTGTGGTATTTATGAAATAATAAAAGTATTTTTATTTGAAAAAATATAAGAGTTGAGATTAATGACCAACACTAAGTTAACTCCTCAGATTGGATTAAACCACTTCTCTGATTAAAAGTATTTGCTTATCACTGATGGCCACTAGTGCCAAATGCACATCCATGGGCATGGTTTGTGACACTCTTTGTGTTCTGGTGTCTCCTGTGGTCACTGTCCCCACACTCCTGCGCATGCTCTCCCTGCCGGACACCCTGAGCCCTCTTCCACATTCCTGTGCTTTTCCACATGCTGCTTTGCCCACAAAGCTCTCTTCTCACTACCCTTTAATCTGCTTGGCTAATTTTGTTTATTCCAAGGCAGTTCAATGGTTACTGCTTTCCGGAAGACTGATTCCCTTCGTCCTTAAGGTAGTCAATTGCCCCCTCTTCTGCTTTGTGCATAACTGCTCTTAAAACCTATATGGAATTACATGGTGCCCACCATTTACATGCTGTTCTGTGCCCTCTGACCCAGCTTCTCAGAGGAAGCCACATCTTACTCATCTCTACATCCCTAGCATGGTGTGGGGGGAAAAGGGACCATCCACCCAAAGAAAAAAGTGTCTTCTTAGCTGCCCATAACTTGATGGATCTGTTTTGCTATGAAAGGTGGTCCTCTGGGGATAGCCCGACTGTGGGAGAACAGGACAGGCCATGCGTATGGACGGGAATTATGGAGAGCAGCAGCAGTCCCAGGAAGGGAAGAAGGGAGGGGATCTTGAAGGTTAGCAAGCTCTGTGGCAGGTGCTGGGGGACCTAATGAACAAGGTGGGCAGCGAGAGCCTCCCTGTGGTGAGGGTGCTCCTGGGGTACTGCAAACAAGGATGCTGTATTGTTATGACACTCAGTGATATGATGCGACACTTCTCATCCTCAAAGCCATGTTCTCTCAACCACCTTTTCTCCCCAATTTCCATCTTCCAATACATCAACAAATCTACAAGTGCAGTTATCTATAAATATTTATCAAGTGCCTTCTGTGTGTCAAGCAATATTCTAGACATGGGGCACATGGTAGCTTATATTTTAGTTTGTGTGTGGGACGACAGACAAGATACATACACAGTATTTGTTTAGTATGTTGAGTAATCTGAACAGTTGGGAATATTCTAAGAGGGAAAAAAAAATTGAAGTGCCATGGATGGATTGTGAAAAGAGTAAGGTAAGGTGGCCAGGAAAAGACTAACCTGACAAGGTGACTTTTAGAATGGAGATATGAAGGCAGGGAGAATGGCAGCTACATTTGGCTGCATAGAGACGG
>PVKB01002190.1:161022-310598 GCA_004027205.1 Ctenodactylus gundi | reverse complement strand
ATTGAGCTAAAACACAAAAAGATGAAAGAAGTGGGCCTTATGTGCATGACAATGAGAGATAGGATGGAGCGGAGGCTGCACAGAAGAAGGCCAGGGCCAGAGCAGCTGCAGCCTGCCTCTCCTGCTACTTCTCATTTTGCGAACAAGAATGTCAAATGGAGAGTTTCAATAATTTTTCCAGGGTCCCACCAAAAAAAAAAAAAAAAAAAGAAACCACCAACAACAAAACAGCCAAGAGATAAATTGTAGTAAGACTTAGTGAGCAATTCCTTAGCCTCACTGTTCTCACTGCACTGACAGGCCATCAGTGCCACAGGCAAACCAGAGATTCACCATCCATTCTTTCTGTTTGATGAGATTATATTATCATCCACATTGTTTCGGTTTAATACTTCCCATAAATATCAAATATCTGCCGAAAGGGCAGCCTGGATGCAGGAAATAATGATGAGTGCTATGATTTCATGAAGTATTTTAATCATTTTATTTTTGACTTCATATGAAATAACTCCTTTCTTTTCATAATTTTTCTTTTTCATAACTGACAGTCTTCACCTCTGGGCAAATATCACTGGCATTGGAAGGAGAATGATATATGATATTGTCAGATTTTTTGGAGAGTTAAATCTGATGATTTAATATTGTTATGCAAAACAAGAAGCAGCTGAGCTATATTTAACTTTAAAATGAAAGAATAAATCATGGATTAGCTGAATAAAACTAAAAAATTAAATAAAAAGAAGTATCCTCAGTAGAGAAGAATCCAAATAAGACGCATTTGCTTAAAATGTGATTATGTTTAATCTCACCCCAATATTGTGCAGACATTGAAGATATCATTTTTGTATATATTTAATGAATATTTATAAAGCCTTCAGAAGTTGTACATTTACATAACATATGTTATTATATGGCCACTGAGGAAGAAAAGCTATATTTGATGTGAAACTCATCAGATACTTTCTAAGGGCATCTACAGATTAACTTTTAGTAAACATTTATTTCCACAGTGGACAACATATTCTGCTTCTTATACAAAAGTCTTCCACTGACCATAATTTTAGAATCCAAAAGAAAGGGTTATTTGAGTCCATAAAACAGTCTTAATTTTCCTACAAAGTTACTTTTTTAATGAATTTGCAATAGATGTCTCTACTTTTCTGATGAAATATCTTCTAACACATGCATACTCAATATTATCTTTTCATGTTTATTGCCAGGGAAAGATAAACTGTCATAATGAGAAGCAACTATAGACATGGGATCATACAATTCTCCTACTCCTATTTCTACTTTTCAGAATTTTCTTTAGTGGCTATATAGCCAATATGAAAAATGAAAAGCCAAAATAATTCCTCACAAATACTATTTTACTCAACATCTCAGCTACACGCCAATGTAAAGAATAAAGTTTTAAAATCTACCAAACTGTGCATACATTTCCAGCATGTAGATTACTGCAACCTTCAAATTTAAGCAAGTCTAGTTTCTTGGTTTTTTATTCAACCAAAAAGAGGGATGCTGTATTCAAAAATTTTAGCAGGATCCCAGATGAAGTAAGACACAGAGTAACATTAAGACCTAAGTCAATTTTTCATAGGATGATTATTCTTTCCAGGAGAAAAAGTGTGACATTTTGCTATCCTTCATGTGTAAGGTTGAATATTATTTTGCCCCATATATTAGAACTGGCTATGTGTTTCCCCAAATCCATTTCATTTTCTTCCTGTTGTATATCCCAGCCTTGTGGCAGTTGAAGGAAGTTAAATCCTGTTAATAATACATGGATATTGTAATGCATAATATTTACAAGACTTTTTCCTTCTCATGGTATTTTCCATTCTCTCTTTTCCACTCTCCTGTCAAATTGCTGTAGGAAAATCAATGGGACTTTAGAGATAGTAGGTGTGAGAGATCCCATTGGTAAAAGATTGTTGAAAAGTCCTAGGTCATGAAAAGACTCCTTAGAACAGAATTCTCCCATCCCCACCACCCCAACACCTGTATTCAGATGAAAATGAAAATTAAGAATTGCAGCAAAGTCGCAGAAATTTGTTTTAGACATTCATCTTCTAGAATAACATACTACCTTTCATCTGAAACAAAACCTTAGTTACTTTGCTACACTTCTTAAGTATACTAAAAAAGTGATGTGGACATAAATAATGAATCAGAAATTGAAAACAAAGAACAGAAGAGAACTTCAAGGGGTGAAATATACTGAAAGAAAAAAAATTGAAGGAAAACATAAAATCATCTCGTAAATAAAGAATAAATCACGAGATTACTATAGGAAAATCAGTTAAGATGAAAAACAAAAAGACAGAAACAAAATCCAAGACAGTGAATGTATGATAAATAATAATTTATTTAAATCAAAAAGATCAGACAAAACATGGTAGAAGTGAAACCCAAACTATAGAATCGGAAGTTAAAATAAAAATGACGCTACAATTTGTATATTTTAAAGAGATTTGTATTTGTCAACATATAAATGAAAGGAGAGGTATAAACAAAAACATATTTTTAAAAAACACTACAATATACTGGGTAAATAAAAAAGTGAGGCATTTAATTTTAATAAATGTGCATAACAAAAATTAAAAGCATAAAATGAAACAAATTGAATTAATAACCAAACCAAAAAATTGCATAGGGTAATAATAAAGACAAAAGCAGAAAGGCAATGAAAAGAAAAATCAATGGACTTAAAAATAATGACTGTAAAATCAAAAGTTTAATCTTTGATAAAATAATGAAATATAGATATTATTGTTAATTTCACTAATAATAAAGGAAAAATGACTAGGGATTCCACAAAAAATTCAAACTACAATGGATTTTCACACATACTTGAAAGTAGTTTCAAAACCTAGATGGATAAATTGTTAAAATAATGCTATGTCCTAAAATTTTCCTCAAAGGAGTTGAAAAGTTTAACAGCACAATATGTGCAGAACAAATAAGAAAAGGTTTTAGAAACTATTTCTGTAAAAAAGAGCTAGCTGCTGTAAAGCGAGTTCTGACCGTCCCAGAGGGGCGAGTGCGACGCACAGGTGTGTGTAGTGAGAATGGCTGCGTGGAGCCCTCCGGACTGGGGAAGGGCTGGTGGGCGTGCTGTTACGTGGTCGCTATCCGAGGTGTGGCTCTGCTTGAGGCGTCAGGACATATCACCTACCTCATAGGCATGAGCCGCCCGGTCCCAAGCGCGGTATGTGCGCTTTAGCTTGGGGCAGGTACCACCCACGGTGCAGGTCCTGGAGCCTCTGCCTGCCTAAGCCCGGGAGTGGCTAAGGTCCTGGAGGCCTTGTGGCCAGAGAGCTCAAGCGCAAGCCCGACTGGGCTCTTGGAGAAGCCAGGACAGAAAGCGAGTGCACCGGCTGGGGTTGGAGCAGAGGCTAATGTGAGTGGAGCGGAAATGAGCGGGGAGTCCAAGGAGCGGGAGCGAGCCGAGAGAATCAAAGGAAGAGCGCAGGTTGGCCACTCGAGGGAGGCAGCATGAATCTTCTGTGAGTCCCCGCCTGTGCTGGGACGGGCTTTCCTGTAACGCAATTGCCTTTAGTCCCTTTGGGACTAAAGATGAATTATTGGACCTCCGGTAAATATTCCTCACACTCCCTGTCCTATGCTTTCGGGGGTGACTCCGAAAAGACCCGTGCTCATGCAAGCAGCTCCAGTTAACTCTTTGGCTCTTAAAAATTGGGCTTTCGGGGAATCTCTGCTTTGGTCTACCTGCTGTGCCCAATCTGGGGTAAACAGATGTAAGTGTTCACCTCCCCAGCAAAAGCTATCCCTGTGACTAAGACCCTTAAGTTTTCACGGAGATTCTATTAAAATGAATAATTACCCAATGAATGAATAAATTAACAAGTGAGTACACCTGAGGATAAATCACCACCAGAAGTAAAAATTGGAAATCGTTTCTATGTGTAGGAATTAGGGTACTACACTGATAAATTTCTAAAGTACCATGAAAATATCTTCTAGTAAAATAATTTGGCAAGAAGGACAACTTTTTTCCAAAAATCATTGATAGCATTTTTATCAGTATATTTACGACACATAACACGTTCTATTTGGGGAATGGGTGACCATGCAGATCACATCTTCGTCATTTCGCCATCCCCTTCTGTATCCACCTGTCTGTCTTTCCCAATTCTCAGATGACCTTTAATCTCCACAAAGTCACATGGAGACTAGGGGGAGAAAAACCGCATGATTTCTCTTATATGAGAAACTAAAATGAAATAATTGAATAGTTAAATAAAAGTTAATAGGAAAGAGAGACATAGACTTTGTGGAGAAGGGACTGACATTAATATAAATGCCAATACCTTTTATATAAACAAGCTACAATAACTGTAATGGTTTATTTTGATGGAGAGATTCAATGGTCTAAAAAGCAACATTTCTTTGAATCAAAAATTATTTTGATCAAGGTTATAGATTTTTTTCCAAGACTCAATTAATTCTTGTGCCAGCCTCCTAGCACACACTCGCTCCATTGGCCTTTCTACTCCCAGCTGCTACCTGTGGTCTCCTTCTGGTGCTGAGTTCAGTGATAAGATCTTTGAAATACGAACTGAACTGTTAAATATAGGACCCCAATGATTTTGAGCATGACTTAATCACAGAAAACAGTAAATTCATCCTTATCTCGAGTTACAGTGATTTGTAGAACACTTAACTAATTTTAAGTAAACACATACAAAACAGTTCCTCACTATTAAAGCCTCTAATACATCCTTTAAAAAATGTTGTGAAGCTACTTATTTAACAGATTTTTATAAATCTGTTTAGAGAGTGATCCTGGCCTCAGTGTGAGCTTTCTTTTTAAAAAATAATAAGATAATTCTTGTCGTGTTTCATATAACTGTAAAGACAAGCCAAGGCATGCTATAGTATACAAATTTCTAAAATTGATTTCTGGTACTAACATGTCTGCTTTTCTCTCTGTCTTTAATGTACCTTGTTAATATAACTGATTGCGTTTGTCGAGCATTTCTTCTTACCTTGACCCATTGAACTGGCTCACATTCATGTGTTAAACATTTTTTTTTTTTTATGGTACACCTCAAAGAAGAAAATCCATTTTAAAGTGGTAGGGCTAAAATAGCTAAGTAAATACTAGAAATTCCTAAAAATAAATTCAGTATACTCTCAAATGCTCAGATACTGCCAAATCACATCATTGCTAAGTTTTCTGTCAGCAGGTTGGCCTCTGCCTCATGCTGGTATTTGTTTGGATAAGTGCTCCAATTGAAACTGCTTGATACCTAGTGGGGTCACCATGGTGTGCATGTTCACATAGGAACGGGGGTTTTGAAAGAGAGAACGGGCTCTCTGAAATGTACTAAGGTATGACAAAGTCAGCAAAATTAAAGACTCTGTTAAAAAAAGAAAGATACAGCTATAATATTTGAGTTCTTCAAATTATAGTTCTTTAACCCACAATGGAATTCTTAATATTTGAGAATGGAAATGTATAAATTTATATATATATATATATATATATATATATATATATATATATATATAATTTTGTTTATATAATATATATATATTATAATCAAGTAAAATTAACCCACTGTCTGAACAGTATGCACTTAACACATCATATCCCTCCTTGAGTTTAGTGAGGTTAAAGTGGTGTCATACTTACACTTTTTTCTCTTTAGTTTTGATAGATTTACTCTGTGAAATAAATTGATAATAGATTAACAGGGAAAGAAAAGTCAACTAGTATTTATTAATGTGCACAAATGTGTGGGGCCACGCACAAAATAGGAGATTCAAAAGATGGCTTGTCAGCTGGAGCTGATATAGACTAAACACGGGACTAGGGGCTTATGGGTGGGGAAAGCAGGTAACAGCATCATGTGGATGGCTGGGGGAAAGCTTGCCTTGTTATAAAAGAGAAACCTCCCAGGAAATAGCCACCTGTGCTAATCCTGTGTATGCCAGGGCTCAGGCTCCGGTCTCTGCCTCTTGTAAAACAAACTTCTGTAGGCAGAGAGGGGATTTCAGATAGAAGAGCTGATTTACCCCCACTGTTTGTTAAAGTCACTATAATATATATGTGTGTGTGCGTGTGTGTGTGTGTGTGTGTGCGCGTGTGTGTGTGTGTGTGCGCGTGTGTATGTATATACACTTATGTATGTATATATATCTTGTATATGTATATATAAATATATTTTATATTTATGTATGTATATATACATTTTATGTATGTATATATGTATATATATTTACGTATGTATATATTTTTTAACAAAGGGTTAATTTTTCTGCAAAAATCTGTAGCTTTTCTGAATGAACAACTCAAAATACATCAAAGAAATATATTTTGGGTAGGATATTTTATTGCTCCACACAACTATTAAGGTATCTACTTTGGTGAAACTCAAAAGAAACTTAAGCATTTTAAAATTATCTTGAAATTTTGGAACAGAGATCAGCTGGTTTCTTTGTGTTTGTATCTGTATCATTGGTCATTAGAGGACTTAAGAATTGAAGGGTCTTTTCAATAAGAATCAGGCTTCTCTTAAAGCACAAACTCGATTCTCTAAGGATAAGGTATATTTTATAAATAACTCTAACAAAGAAATTATTTATGATTTAGTTACTTTTGCTATAAATTCTTTGGTTTTATTTATCTTGTGTTTTGGAAGTTTAATATCCAAATATATCTATCAACTCATGAAATGTTCGTGTATGTTTTTTCCAAATTTGTCTAGATTTCTTCAGCTTCTACAGTCTCCTCGAAATGTATAATAATTAGCTGTCTATAATTTTACACAATGCTTTCTAATTTTTGTAACATTTTTTACTACCATGTACCAGTTCCTGTTAAATGAAAGGTTCCATGTGTACATTGAACAGTGTGGAATCCAAAAAGATATAGTAACCATTACTAGAACTGGTAAAACCACAGCTCGACAGTAGTAAGCAGCAGAAGTTTATCTTGCTAGGAAAAATAGAGGAGAAAAGCAAGGTATAGAATAGGACTCAGTGTAAACACAGCACAGGTAGTATAAATATGCATCCAGTGAGCAGGATGAAGAAAGCCACTAAGTTAGTAAGCGCAATATTGCTAGAAATAAACTTTACTGAGGGACAGGGAGGTTCTGCATAAGCAGAATTTATGGGATTCTTGCTGAAGGTAGGCCAGGGTGAGCAGCCAGCCAGGGAATGGTGGGGAGTAAAGAAGGTTAATCCAATATTAAGAATGTGTCAGTAAAGAAAAGACAGAGAACGCTCTGTCAAACTACGTTGGCAGGATTCTTGCTAAAAGTGGGTTGCCAATAAAATGTTGAGATCTAGGTACAAAGAGGACAAACAGGACACTGGCTAACGTTGGTGGAGTGAGATGTGGTCTGTAAGGTACCAAAAAGAGAAGTAAAGGCCATTCTAAGCCATGGAATAAAGACTTGCTTGTGGTTATAAAGCACTTCAGAAGGTCGGACAACGTAAATAGCTCTTTGGATAGCATAATAAATTAAGACTGAAAGGTACAAGGATGGTAGTTTATGAGGAATGTCACTTATGCTAGCATATCATATTAAAATAGTCCAAATAGCTGTAACTTTTGTTTTGTTTTCTAATGATGATTCTAGTACCATTTTACATTATCTAATGAAAAAATAGTTCTGAGTTTTATGCAACAGAGATTTTTTTGAATGAAATGTGATTACAAATATAATTAATTAGGGTAATTGAAGAAATCGAGATATATTTGAAAGATATTTTATAAATAAAATTAAAAATTCATCTTTGTGTAGAAATTATGATAGAGAAAGGGTCCAAAACACATCTGAGGAATGTTAACCTAAAAATACAATTACAGAATGGTTATTGAGGTTATCAATGATGCTAGCGAATGGGGGTGTGGCTCTTTGTTTTCAGTTAGCTAGAACAAGATAATTTATATTTGCTTTGAACTTCCTAAAGCTAAGTGAGTTTTGGAGTTGAAAATACTGACAAGCCAAACTAATTAAGCAATTTAGGGCCTAATCTTCCACTTTTGTGTTCTAATTGGGCCCCAAACCCACTGATAACAAAGAGATAGAGGCAACTGATTTCAAAGCTTTGGAGAACAAAAAATTCATCTCTCAATGCTTCCTGATAACCACTTAATAAACATACCGCTTTAAGACTGCTGTTCTGAAATGCTGTAATTCCTAAGGCTATCTGAAAGGAACGTTGATTTGCATTTCAAAACTTTCCCCCAAGCTGTCAAATCAAGAAACACTTTCATATACAGACATTCTTCAGCAGTTTAAAGACAGGTGGAAAACAACCATTAAAATATAAACAGATATTCTTTTCTACAGGGTCAGATTCAATATTTTGCCTTTCTCAGCAGTGTTAGACTGGTGTGTTTTACATGTTTGTTAAATTTAACTGAGTCTTCCTTGACTTGCCCATTTGATAAGCAATGAATATATTGTTAAAGAGAACCAGAGTGGAGTAGTGCATAAGGCAGTCAAGGTTGATGCTATTGGGGAAATTTCACAACAGAGAAAAAGTGAATTAAGTATAAACCTGGGCTCAATTCTAAATATAACAAAGTAAACTAATGAGGATATATAGGAAGGGAATGGAGGTGAAAAAGTAGGAAGGAGTTGTATTAGCAGTTGGAAAGTCACACAGAGGTAACATCGTGGGTAGAAGGGTTCTTACTAAAGTAACAAACCAGGATTCTTACAAAAAGTAGACCAAGGTCATTAGGTGTCATTCTCTCTAGATCCACCTACTAGAACCTCTCTTGCAACTGCGCTACACAGGCCCTGCAAGGATGCAAGGACTAGGGCAAAGGTCAAGAATAATGCTCAGAAGGTCTTTGCTAAAATTTAGGTGAAGAGACTGTCAATGCATATTGTATGCACAAGTGGAAATAAAAACAAAGGAACTATTTTTTAAGTTTACTTTTTTACTTTTGTCTCCTAGCAAAGGAAAATTTCATGAAGAAAAATTTCAAAAATAGATACATTGTAAATTGTTTTACAATTTCAAAGATTTGAAAATAATATAAATATACAATTGCACACTAAAATAATGAAAACATAATGAATCAAGAAGACTAAAAGTGATTGAAATAATTTTAACCGTAGAGTAATACAATCATGCAACTTTGTAGCTAAGTGAAATCTTAGAAATTATTTCCTTACATTTAAGATGAGAAATTTAAATCCTAAAGAATGTGCAGATCTGTAGTGAAGAGATCTCCCCAGTCATTACCAACTGCTTAACACAAGCTGCTGAGGAAGCCTAAAACTACTTCATATGCTATCATGTCAAAAACTTCTTGAACCTTCTATGTTTGACTCACTTCAAGATGAGAAATCCAGAATACAAGCACTCTACAGAACTAAAGGATGTGAAAATGGGAGTTATGAAGATGGGTAGGGTGTTGGAGGCCTACAAAGAGGAAAAGGAAGAGATTGTAATGTTGAAGCAATACATATGTGTGCAAAAACACTCAAGCTCAATGTAACTATTGTGATATATGTGATATATATGTGTGAGACGTGTGTGTGTGTGTGTGTGCGTGTGTGTATTTATTACAAGGAAGTACAGAACACAATTTTCTACATTTTCCCCTGTGGAACTTGGTCTTATTATTATTTTATGGCTCAGTCAACTATATTGCAAAAACCTATTAAACAATTGATGAATTACGATGATGAGTAACTTATTGATGGACGAATGAAAGTCTTATTTAATTGAAGTTTTTTCTTTCAGCAATGACAATGCAGTTCATCAGTCATCAGTTCCCTGATTATCATGACCCAACTATAGGTGAGTAAGAGCTTTTCTTCTACTTTACCTCAAATAAAGACACTGCAAATCAGTGGCTTATAAATATTGCTTGTGTTGGTGGAGAATAACAAGAACCATATATATATATATATATATATATATATATATATATATATATATATATATATATGGTAGTTTATAGTATGACTTGGAATATATATACAATTGTGTAATAAACAAGTACCATCAACTACGAGATACACAAGAGGGAGGTCTTTGGGCAAAACTCAAAACTCTGTACATTTATACTTGGAAAATTCAATGTTGTAATACATAGTTAGTGAAATCACAAGTCGACTCACTTGTGCATCAGGTGCTGCCGTCATTTCTGCATTATATGAATCGGTGTCTCATGAAACAGCCCCTCGCTCTCCAGTCTCTCACTCTAACAGCTTGAATAGGAAAGTAGGTATGCATAAATAATAAATGGCTTCTTCGAGAGGGAGAAATAAAAGTATGTGATGATGACTCCTTTAGATGTCCACGCAGCTCATCCATCACTTGAGATTAAACTAACTGGGCATTTGGTATTAACGGGTAGCTGAAATCACACCTTTATCTGGCTGTAAATAAAGTAGCTCTGAAAGAAGTCTGAGCAAAGGAGCAGCAAGTAGTTTATTATTTTCAATTCAATTTTCTCATTGTGTCCTTTTTTGGTTACTTTAATGAGAATATTGTTTATTAGTTTTCCATTGGTGTTGTGCTAGAGTAAGGTGAAAGTCCAAAATAATTGACTTTTTATCTGCGGAACAGCTACTGCTGAGTGGGGCTGACTTAATGATCCCTCAAGAGGAAATTCTTGTTAGTACAGTTCAAAAACTTGACAAATTAGAAAAAAAAAATCTATCATAAGAAATTTATTTCACAATCTAGATAGTGAATGAATATTTTTCAATTCTTACCAATATCTCTTTATCATCCCTCTGATTGATTTTTTTTGGCTGGATTTAGCTGAAATATTTGAGAATTTTGTGTGCTTTTATTTTATTTGTTCTTTCATTTTAAGCTTAGAACAATCTGTCTTTCAACTTTGTATCAAATCAGAGCATTTGGTTCTCTTTATAACAAGATTAGTGATATTACTGGAAGGTGATGTTTCTCTGAAAGGAAATTGTTTTGGTTCACAGGCAGCAGTGTCAGTTGGTAACTGATGATTCCAGCTGCTGAAGATCTGTGAAAGATATTTATGGAAGGAATATTTAAATATACTGATTCTATTTCTCTAATAGGAAACAATATTCTTGCTTATAAGTTTTAGTAATTTTTAGTTTCCTATAATTTTAATTTAATCTATGAAGTGGAATGTCTGTAATAAACACAGCTTATTTCTCCATAGTAAAATTATTAAGGTAAAAAGAAATAACATTTGAGCCAGGCCTGCTGTCTAACACTCATGCCAATAAATAAAAATGTCTTAGTGCATTAATAAATTGATGGAGATAACCACTATATGTCATTCACTTGATGAAAATATAAATGCTTACTCCTAACAAAAATAATCTTGCTCTACAAGCCTGGACTGCAGAGTGAGACACTGTCTGAAAAAAAAAAAAAGGTTTGTTCTCTAGAGGTAATATTAATGTAGCACAGTTAAAGTCTCAAAAAGATTCTCAATGCAGGAAGGGAAGACAAATACATATTTAAAATATCTTGATGTCAATTATCAATATAAGAAAGCAGCAAGGTGCTGCTTAGGAAGGATTTTTAAAGAACGGCTTTTTGTAAATTGTATTCACTAAAAATTAGCATCACAGCTTCCCATATATTTAAGTCAAGTAACTCCAGCTTTCCACATTAAGATTCAGAAATCATTCTTCAAAGAGAATTTTCCCTGAAGAATGGGCATTTTAAAGATATTTGAGAAAATGACCTAGCATGTTATGGTACGCCCCATTAGGTTTTTTGCTGTTGTTGCAATTTGCTTATAATTAGATGTCTTATTGTACATAGTTCTGATTGAACAAGAATAAAAATCATGAAAATTAAAACGAAAAACTAAGTGAACCAGCAGGGTAGGGTGGTGAGGAATGGAGGAGTGGGTAGGGGGAGAGACCAAAGGAGAGTGGGAAAGTCTTTATTACCTTGACAAGATACATATGTGCACAAAATGCTCAACTTCATTGTAAACCTTAAATTTTGTGCTTATACATATCAATAAAATAGGAAAAAACCATTGTTGATTTTTTTTACAAAAACAAACTTTCATTCCTTAAAACCAAGAATATAAACATAAATACGAAGTTTTTTATCCATTTTGCTGCTAATTATTATTTATTGATACACTTATAAGCTCAGACTTATTTCTGTTCATATTTACTGTTAATCACTTGAATCCAACCATATGACCATGAAGGAACAAGTTATTACGTCAGTTAGCAAAGAAACTTAGGTAGAAATCAGACATAAGCTCATAGTTTACCCTGAACAGGAGATTTGGTATTGGCTGGAAATTTTTGAAACTGAATAATTTCTGTTTCTTTGCAGTTTCCAAGTATCTTAACTTTAGTTAGTAATGAGTGATCAACTCCCACTGTCCTCAAATACATGTCGTCATGTGCCAGCAGCCATGTTAAACATGCCATATACAGACATACGTAGATATCATCAAAGCACTCCCAGACAAGTGAGACGGATAAAGAAGTCGATGTGGCCATGCAATGAGCTCATAAGATAGAGAAGCACAATGTGATGTAAGCGGCAGCGTAGGTGTATTTCACTGAACCTTAAAGGTGAGGAGCATATTTCGCCAGAAAACTGAATTACAAGTTAGTCCTCGTTCCAATTGGTTCCTGCCTCCCACCCACTTAAGAACCAGGACATAATTTTATAAACTAGAAGGAGAGTTCCTAATGGGCAAAGGCAAGTAATGGGCAAAGGTTAGTAATATGAGAGCAAAGAAACAGAACAGGAACAACTGGAATAAAATTACATGACTATTTAACATCAGGTTGCTTCATACTTTTTTTTTTTTTTGGTTGAGTTGAAGCCAAGGTAGACTGCATTAATTATTTCTTGACATGAAGAAAGTTTCCTTCAAAAATAAGATCATTGTTCTAATGTCAATGATCATTTCTTTTGCTTTCTCTATTTCTATTTTCTCCTTTTTATGCAGTATTAACTCACCTACAACTATGTATGTTCCAATCATTTTATATCATGGTAGTCAACTGTTCACAAAACAGGCAACAAATCTTTCCTCATAGAGCTTCCTTGTTTCGTTTTGTTTCATCTTCTAGAAGAGATGGTCACTTTTTTTCATGTGAGAACCAATGGTTCTTTTCTTCCTCATCACATTAAAATGATTAGAGGTCATCAGATTCAGTTTAACTGGCTGAAGGGCCAATTCAATTGTTTCCTTTAGCTGCTTTTCTCCGAAGTAAAATAGCTTTAACAAATCTTGAATTATTATAACTTTATTATGCCATGTGCCCATGTACAATATTTATTAAGTTCTCATAGTGCCCAGAAACACATGAAATTGTCAAGTTTTCAGCTATTATTATATACCCTATTTTCAAGGAACACAGACTCTTATAATTGACTCAACTGTAAATGCTTTTCATCTTAGTATTTCAGACCACAATTTCCCTTACAGGCCATGAAGAGCACAAAATGCACTTACGTGAAAAATTCATACTCTTTCTGAGCAGTTGAAAAGCATTGTAACAAGCTCTGTAGGAAAAAAATTATAATACTGTGCAGAAAGCCATGTTTCTGAATGACTGGGAAGCTGGAACAGTCAAGGAACTCATATGTGTGGCAAAATATACCAACTGTACCAACAGGTCATCTGCAAAAAGCCTCAGATCCAGTGACTGCCACTGTCATAAAATGAATGATTATGAAAAATATTGATACCACCAGATAAGTGTAGTATCAATATTAAGCATACAATTCTTAGGATCTCTGATTGAGTACATTTTGCTATATTATGGAATTAAAAGAAATCATCTCATTTGGATAACACTAAAATGACTTGCTTAGAATCTAAAATGCACACTAGTAAGTCACTTCTCTGTGTCAATAGAAAATCTCTGTTAAAATATAGATGCTAAGGGGGAAGTAATACCCATAGCCATTAGGAATCATTTCTACATTATCATAGAGTAACATAGCCAATTAATTCTAGAGAGAAAATCATTGAGCTGATCTAGAAAGCAATATAGAAGAGGTAGGCACAGAGCCTGGGGAACCGAAGATGTCACTACCAGGTTAAAGATATGCTATAGTATAATTCTTAAGGAAGGTCAAGGCTTATATGTGGAAGTGGAAGAGTTATTTTTATTAATGATTATCATGTTTGAGCCTGATAGAATAGCATAGAATTAATATGTAACCAAAGAGATTAGAAATTGCATTTTGTCTTAACACTGGCTCCAAATTTTCCAGATTCATCTTGAGATACCTTGTTGCTTTTTCCCAGGCCAAATTAACCACCATTTGGCTTTTTGTCCCCATTTTTATAAATGTATATATGTGAAACATAATTTCATAGAGCTTTAGAGGTAATATTGTCAAAATGGCTATACTACCAAAACTGACATACAGATTCAATGCAGTTCCACCAACAATTTTTTTCATAGAACTCAAAAAATCTAAAAATTCGTATACAACCAGAAGAGACTCAGAATAAGCAAAGCAATCCTGAGTGTCAAGACTAAAACAGGTGACATTGTGACTTCACAAATCAAGTTATATTACAAAGTAACAGAGATAAAACCATATGGTAGTGGCACAAAATTAGACAGGATGATCAATGAAATAGAACTGAGAATGCAGAGACAACCTAAAGTACCCTCAGCTACATGATCTTTGAGAAAGGGGACAATAGCAAACTGGAAAAAGGGTATCTTCTTCAACAAATGGCGCTATGAGCTGGGAATAACCCTCATTCAGAAGAATGAATCTAAGCATTCTTCTATTGCCATGTACCAAAAATCAAATCAAAGTAGATCAAAGACACATATTAAAACTGAACCACTTGGTTTCTGAAGTATGCCACACAATATCTTCTCTGCCTCTGGACTTTGCCAACATATTTCTCTGTATCCTGGTTACGTTTCGTCTACTCTTTCCTTTATTAGGTCTCAGCTTGCAGATCACCTGTTCAGAAAGATCTCTTACTTAAGTTAGCTGCTACTGCTTCAAGTGTGAACACACACACACACACACACACACACACACACACACACACACACTGTAACATACAAATTCACTTCCTATACAGCACATAGCTTGTATATTTTATTTTAAGAGGAACATATACTCTTGTGATTGATTTAATTGTAGAGTTTTTACTCTTTAAATAATTATTACTAAATTCTAAACTAAAAATCATAGGTTGTTGTCAATATTTTTAATCTGAGTTTCATGCTTCAATATGACAGGAATTGTATCTGATTTATTCAATAAGTTTTCATTGGAACTAACAGTTTATGGAAAATAAGAGATCATGACAATATTTGTTAAGAATAATTCACAGACAACTGTAGAGACCCTGTTTACCCATAGTTCAAGACCCTTTGACTTTGCTTTTGGAGTAGTAATATACTACCAAGAATAAACTTACACATTTGCTTTTTCTGACAATGCTATGCAACAGTTGAGTATGAAAATGCAATGTGATCTCACTTTAAATGGGCTTTTAATTATGCCTGGTAACAAAATTTGGCCCAGAGACTACTCACTTGCTCACTTTCCTAACACAGAGACTTCTCCTGTCTTAACTCTTTCACTGATGATGTTATTTTTTCCTGAGAAAGTAGAAGCAACTGAGAGACAAATGTTATTTCCAGAGCTGGCCCCACTTACAGCCCACATTTGATCTTCCCATTTATTAACTATTCATGTTCTTCTATTAGTTATTACTGTATCAACATTTGCATTCAGTAGAACCCATTCCACCCACCCACTGTAGAATCTTACCCTAAAATTCATTTTATTATCAGTTATTTCCCATTATCATGTAGCCATTTGACTTCACACATCCTAAATGTTTTTAAAAGTTCAGAATTCTAATTTCTTTCTGAAGGCCTCTCTCATTTTCCTACTATTTTCTATAAAAATACTAGCGTTTGTTGTGCCACAAGATGATAATTCCGGTTCTACCTTCTTGATTCAACCCTAGCTAGGTTTCTAATCCCACTACTCCACTGAAATTGCTTTTACGAAGATCACCATGATGTTTTGGTGGTTATTCAGTATCAAATTTTATTCTTGCCATTTTGACCTACTAGTAACATTAGCTGTGGTCTATTATTTCTGGAATTTATTCACTTTTTATTTCTACTTAGCATGTGGGAGTTCACACTCTCCTATTTTTGTTTGTTTCTTTGTCTTTGTTTGTAATATCTCTAATATCTGTTTACTTGGCTGTGCCTCTTCTCTTGATTTTGAAATAGTTCTACAACTCAGTGCCTTGTCCTCTTGTCCTGATACATGCTCTCTTCCTTGATGGTTCTCTCCATAGTCATGGCCTCAGGGGTTACCTATAATTTTTAAACTCTCCCCAATATTTCTTTATCTTATATTTCTTTTCTGAGTGCTATGCAACTATCTAACCAACTTCCAAACTCAATATATCTTCTAGGTGTTTAATAGATCACTAAGTTACCCTCCCCAAAACTGATTTCACTATCTTCCACTAGTTCCTCACTTTACTCAGGGTAAATAATTAACGTGTTTACAGAGGACCGTAAGTATTCAAGAAAGGCTGGAGGATGTGGTTTTGTGGTATGACGCTTCCCTCCCATTTACTAGGCCCAGGGTTGGACTTCCAGCCATGTGAAATACATAAGGTTCTGAGGAGCGATACATCTTTCCCCTTGGAGTTTGTCTGTCCTTCCTCCTGTATTTTATCTCAACCTCACTAGCTTCCTCGCTGTTCGTGAAATTTACCAGATGTCTTTGTCTTTGTACATCGCTTTTACATTCCTGGAGCACTTTTCTTCTCAAACCTTCACAGATATGACCCCATTACCTCTTCAAGATTTGCTTTGGGTCTCAAATGCCTTTTCTTAGCCAAGTCTCCAGTGCCTGTCACAAGAACTATTGCTCACACGTACCCTCCTCTGTTTTTCCATGATATGTGGAAACTTCTTACTTAGTATGATCTCTGTCTTTCTTAGATGGAATAGATAATTGCTGTGTGAGAAATCAAAGTCTCCTAAAATCCAGATCAGCCTGTTGTTCATAGCACACGAGCAATGTATTCAATGACTAAAGTAATTACTTGCTCTTGAACTTTGAACAAATCAACATATGCCGCTGACCTTTTCTTCATCTATAAAAATATGGAGTAATGGTATTATTTCTCATGATGGGTATGTGAGATAATAAAGATGTAACTGCTTCAGACGCTGCTCAAGATAAAGTGAATATTGATATATCCACAGTAAAAACAATTAATTTGGAAGATAAACGTGGTAAAAGTGAAAGTAAAAAGTGTCAGAAAGACTCCACCTATGGTTTATTTTCTTTTTTGAAGTCTCTGAAAAATGTATCCATAGAATAGAGCAAACTATCTAGAATGCCAATTCATGAACTTATAAGAATACATTACTGTCACTTCAACTGAAATTACCTAAAGCACTCATGATTATCATAAAATTTCCTGTGGCCAACCTATATAAGAAAAAAGAAATCATAATTTTAAATTTCTAATTCAATTTATATGTGAAGTCTCTATCAAAAAAGATGAATATCATGTCTATGATGGGTGTCTTCTATAGAAATATGCAGGTTACCTCTGAGGTATTGAATCTGCTCAAAGAAGTTAAGAAAAAGGGAAGTTCATTCTTGGCAGGCTAAAAATGTTTGACACATCCTTTAAGATGGTGCCGCTCTTTCACTAGAGACCACGATGCATTCATTTAACCCCCAAATGGGCATGATTTAGATCAATCCCAGACATAATTATATGGCCATTTTCCAGATTCTCAGTCATATCCTTATAAATCAAACATTAGCTATCTATATATACAAACAAACATAATCTTATTTCTATTGAATTTTACATATAAGGGCAATTTTGACTGCTTTCTGTTTTAATCATCAATATTATGATTTATGTCCATTTATGCTTCAATAAATAATTAATAGGCACCTAATTTGTGCCAAATATTCTTTTTGTAGCTAGCTTATAGTCATAAATAAAACAACGTTCTTGCCTACAAGAAATTACATTTCCATAGAGATGACAAATACTACAAATATTTAAGTACATATGTGTAATCAGACATCAGTTTACCTTGACATAAATCATATGTATATATATATATATATATATATATATATATATATATATATATATATATATAATTTACAGCTAGTCTCATGTATAATTAAGCTCTCGTGCTCCTACTTGATGTAACTTCCAGGGGTAATTCTACTTCTCAGTAAAAATTGCGTTTGATATTTGCCTTAGAAGCTACTTGTACAGATAGGCAACACTGCATCTTCAGCAGTGTGACTGTCACATACATGTACCCTCTACCTCTTTGGCAAATTCCAGAAATGTCATTGACTCTCTCAACCATTTGTGATGCTAAGGACAATGTAAGGGTAAGTAGGTTATAATAAAATATGCTGTGCTGCGGTTCAAATGTGATTGTTCTTATAAGTTTTATCAGATTTTTTCACCTGAACTTAAAACATTAGGTCATGTCCCTCCTATCCCTTCAAGGGTAAGATTTGTCAGAAAGTTTACCTCACCACAAGCACAGTAACAAAGCAGCCCACGGTTTTATTCCTGTAATGTGTACATGTGTGTGTAAGTGTGAAAGAGAGAGAGAGAGATTGAAAAAAAAGAGAGAGACAGAGAGGGCAAGAGAATTTATAAAGAGAACTAACTTCATAAATTATTCAAATTAATATTGTTATTGATGCACTATAAATAATATGAACCTTCCGTAATTAAATTAGAGTCCGATCACCTCGGACGAAAGCCTGAGGAATCTGCCCTTAAATGTCACGGTATTTCCAGTAGATGGCCCTGAAAGGTTGCTCACATTTCTTTGCTGGAGGAGCCCATGGAGCCCACTCCATTCCTGGGAACGGCATTTAGAGGCACTGGCAATGGCTTCATCTGCAAAGCAGTGGTGGCCAGAACTTACAGAGGCAAAGCCCTGGGAGTCTGCTCTTTGCCTCCGGGATGTCTAAAACCCCACCCTTTGGTGGTGACGCTATTGCTGTCACTGGGTATTTTATTGCTATTGTTTGGATTATCTTGTGTAGCCTTAGATCCTACTCATGTGGGCTATTCGCTTGCTCATATTTCTGTGCTTGTTCCTCAATCTCGACCACCACCCCCTGCAAGATTCTCAGCCTTCACCTGACATCACTTGTCATGACTTCTCTGAATCCATGTTTTCCCTTACCACAGCACCTGATCTGGGTACATTTCCTTCTTCGCCATACACTAAAACCTACGTAGAGGGAGTTGGAAGGGTCTGGATAGATGGACATCAATGACCTCCTTTTAACAATAAAACTACACAGAGTGGGCCCTCCTTGGCACCTCATGACCCAGCAGACAAAAAAAAATGTCATTAAGAAACAATGGAATGGTTGCTACGGTAGAATGCCCAACTGCAAACATTGTCTTTTTTTGATGTTAACTATAAACTATTTTTTCCCACATTTTACTGATATGTAGACGTGCAAAATTCAAGGTTTACAATGGAGTTGAGCATTTTGTGCACATACGTATCTTGTCAAGGTGACAAGGGCTTTCCCCCTCTCCTTTTGTCCCTCCTCCTCCCCTCCCTCCTTCATCTCCCTTCCTGCACTGCTGGTGGGAATGTAAATTCGTACAACCACTTTGGAAAACAGTATGGAGATCTCTTAAAAGACTAGAAATAAATATCCCCTTCGATCCAGCAACACCCCTCCTGGAAATATATCCAAAAGAGACCGAAACAACATATAACAGAGATATATGTATACCCATGTTCATAGCAGCACAACTAGCAATAGCAAAAATATGGAAGGCACCAAAATACCCATCAACAGACCAGTGGATACACAAACTGTGGTATTTATACACAATGGAATACTATGCAACAATAAAGTCCAACAGCGTGGAGGCTTTTGCAGACAAATGGATGAAACTAGAGAACATCATGCTTAGTGAAGTAAGGCAAACATTGTCTTTTAAGCAAACAAGCCTTGCTGAATTTTTAGCACATAGTTGTGCTTTAAGATTGAAAACATACTATGTTTTGAGAAAACTTTCCTGACACCTTGGTCTCTTTGTGACTTGTAGTGATTGATTTATGTAACTGCAATTGCTGCCAGTCTGGGCACTGCCTGACCACAATGTCTGTGCCAGACTTGATATGATATGCTTGCTGTATGATTTCTTAAAAGTAAGTGTAATGGTATAGATAGTTCATCTTTGTAATAGATGGCAATGGGATGTGAAACACCTATCAAGGTGATTACAAAGAAAAGATTCATGTATTCTGGTGAATATCTAAACAGCCCCTGCTGTAACACCCTGCAAACAAGGAAACTAAAAATTGCATAAGAAAGGTGCATGAATAACCACAGTCACAGCTGATCAGTGGCCATCTGATTCACTGCAATCTGTGGTCCAGAGTCCTTCCTTTCGTCGACACTGCACCCCCTTCAGGTACCCTGACTCTCCCCCAGGCTGGACCCTAGCACTTTGCCTCTTTATTAGACTTCATCTCTTTACATGAAAGATGAAATAATAAGTTTCCCTACATATGAAGTTGCTATAGTTAAGATACTATTTGTAAAGTGCCTAACACAGAATCTGGAATACTGTAATCATACCAGAATTCCACATATTAATGACCACCAGTAAGTAATGTAATAAGATCATTATAATAATTGTTTTTAATAAAACTTTCAGATAGTCCTTACAACTGTTGAATCTTCTAACAGCATTTGACATTGACCATACTCCCTAGCTGATTAAAATTGCCCATGATCAACATAAACACATGCAAAACTCTGTTATATTATGTAGAGACTTTGGAGAAAAGCAACAGTGTGTCTCAACATGTCCTTTGTTTATTCCTTAATTACAATTTTACATAGATTATATAAAGTCAAATCACTTGTGTTTACATTTTGTCTTTTTAATAGATTGTTTTTAAAGACACTTTATTTTTTATTGGCTTCTAATGAGCCAAGTAGTTAAACAATTAGAATGAAGAAAAGTAGCCCCATAGTATGACCTACAAATCAAATTAATCATTGATGAAAGCAACTTTTGATATAAGAGCTATATTAAGTACATCTAAAAAGAGCTAACAGACTGTGCATTTATCTCTCCAAGTTTATGCAACTTTTTAGAAATTGGAATGGAATATATATAATATTCTACTCAGGAATACTGAGAACATGTAACATTGTACATGTCTCTTGATATTTTCATTCATTTAGTAAAATTTCAATTTATCCAGTGGCATATTTTTAGAAATAGGTAAAACTCTGATTTAAATCCTTATCCATTTGACCCAAAATTGTGAATTTTTAATATTTGCCCTTCAGTTCATCATCTCTTCAAAAGGAATTTTTGTCATTAACCATGACTGATTCTGCTTAGGATTTTTATTTTAAGTAATGCGATCACAGCCACTATGTTAATATGTTTCCTGGGAACTCAAAGATAACATATTTTGACATTTCACATTAAAGTTGACCATAGCAGCATATACTTACTCAGCAGACGAAGAAATATTTGAAGCTTTTCTGTTTATAATCAAATTGAATATGCCATTCATGTATGTTATATATTATGGCTTTCTTTGGCTGAAGTCAGTCTCATAAGGTGCATCACTCCTGACATAAAGATACATACTTCCCTTTCATAAGGACTGTCACCTGTTTCCAGTCATTCAATATTGGTGTGCAGTGATTTATCTGGGAGAACAGAAACAAACAAACTAACTAACCCTTGTTTTATAACTTTATATTACAGAATGACAAAAGACAGTGAATTAAATGTCAAAAAAGCAGGACCCAAATTAGCCACGACCTTCTTTGCAATTCATAGATACAACTGAGTTTATTGATTTTCCACTACAAATATTTCTGACACTGTTGTTTTTTGAAAATAAAACTTATTTAAACCTACAACCAGCTTTTGAAAATAAGTTAAAAATCTATCAAGTACCACAGCAATATGAATAAGATTTTAATATGAGTTCTAAGTTTTTTTATCTTCTTCTTTTTACTAGTCCTGTGAAATGACATGTATTAAATCTCTCAGACACATCTTTTATCTATGAAGAGCAAAGATATTTCCCACAGTTATTTAGGGTTAAAAGTATACCCTATTTGAGGACAGTTGATGCATCTTGATGATTTCAATCTCTTATATATTAAGAAATACACCATCTCACTCCAGAGAGAATGGCTTATATCAACAAGTCAAATAGTAATCAGTGCTGGCGAGGCTGCAGGGAGAAAGGAACCCTCCTGCACTGCTGGTGGGAATGTAAATTCATACGACCACTCTGGAAAACAGTATGGAGATCTCTCAAAAGTATGGACATAAATAACCCCTTTGATCCAGCGACACCTCTCCCGGGAATATATCCAAAAGAGATCAAAACAACACATAACAGAGATGCATTTATACCCATGTTCATAGCAGCACAACCAACAATAGCTAAAATATGGAAGTCACCAAAATACCCATCAACAGACTAATGGATACACAAACTGTGGTATTTATACACAATGGAATATTATGCATCTATAAAGACCAGCAGCGTGGAGGTTTTTACAGGCAAATGGAAGAAGCTTGAGAACATCATGCTTAGTGAAGTGAGTCAGAAGCAGAAGGTGAAACATCGAATGGTCTCTCTGATATAAGAGACCCAGATCGCAACTCTTATGGAACTTAAAAAGAAAAACAAAGTGATCTGTCTCAAAATAAAAGATGAAAATAAAAATTAAAATGGGGCTGGGGAAGTCACTCAGTGGGAAGGCCCTGCATTCAATCCCCAGTACCAAAAAATAAATGCACTCCCATCACACACACACACACACACACACACAGACACACACACACCCTAATAGACATCATGGAATAAATGCAAGCCAGGTAGTAGTATACACACCTGTAGTGCCGACTGCTTGGGAAGCAGAAACAGAAGGACTGCTTGGACCAAGATTTGAGGCCAGTTTGGGAAACACCTTATCTCAAAATTGAGGGAAGACCAGGTATGCTATTTCAATTTGAAAGCTGGATAGTAGTTTTAAAATGTTTTTTTTTTAATATAGTATCATGGCAGATAGTGCACAAAAGGCAGAGGCTGCATCAATTTTTTTCTTATTTATTTATTTATTTATTTATTTATTTATTTATTTATTTATTGAGACTAGGTCTCACTCTATAATTGAAGCTGGTCCTGATCTCACTATGTAGCCAAGGCTGGTCTCAAACACACTGAGAAATGAGTCCTGAATTACAAATGTGTTTCACCGTGTCCAGCTATCATGTGATGCTGGGAGATCAAACTCAGTGTCTTGCACTTTCTAGGCAAGTGCTCTAGTCACTGAGCTATGCCATAAACCAGGAAGCTTCACTTTGAAGCTCCACATGATGTATTATTTCAAGCATATTCACCTGTTACCATCTGTGCCATGCATTTCCACTGAGTTGTTTCTTTATTTTCATCTTCTGCACTATTCCACTCTCAAAGAGTCACTTTATTTTTAGAATCCCTTTTATTCTTCCAGCCCCTCTCCTCTGACTTCCATCACTAATGCACAGATGAAGAAAATCATTGTGTTCTTAATCCAGAAAGAAAGTACCTGCAGTCTTTTATTTTGCTGAGGTCCTAAGGGGAAACCTATCACGGTGGTGATGCAGTCGTGGAGGGAAACATCCTCTTCTTTTATCTTCCTCAAAATCACAATGCCTAAGTCCATTACTATTTTCAGGCAGTGTTCTTCTAATCAAGAAATTTTGCAGTACCTGTCTAGCCAACAAATCTGACTAATTTAAGATTTTTTTCTGGTTTTATGTCCTCTTGATAATATCAATCTTCACGATTTTAATTACCATTTATCATCCTGTGACCTTTAAATGTATGTATCTCATGGACATGAGAAAAAAGTTTCAGATCACTTTTTTGACCTCTCCCTACTTGACATTTCTCTTTAGCTATCGTAAGTATATTTTAAGTTTTTTTCTATTTCAGATTAGGTTCATGTCTGACATCTATCAAGAATCCTTCTCTTATGTCATTGAGAGACCTTGATTTTCATTTAGGAATGCAAACTTCAAAACTGGGAATCATCCCAGATTCCTATTATCAGCTGTAGCCTTAACTTCATTGATTTACTGATTCCATGTGCTAAACATTTCCACAAACATTTTCATTATCATGATGGCTGCACAGCAGGTGTTCATCACAGAGTAACCACTTATAATGACTATGCAGAAAAGGGGCTTGTCCTGCTGACACCTCGGAACTGTCCACCTCTCCTGCTACCTGTGCATCTATTCATTGTAACAGTGTTATTTCTCATACTTAACATTCATAAGTAAGAATTTGTAAACATTTAGCTTAATTTTGAAATGCTTATATATATTCAGTTGCACAGTCTGTTGTATTCTGCATCTGACTTTTCTATACCTCCTATAATACTTTGGAAATTCATTCATATTATCACATGAAGCTGTAAAAAAATGTAAACATAGCTTCTTTATGGCATGATACTATGCAACTAAGTGACATTTCACTGTCATTTGTATATTGTCTAGATAAAAAGTTATTCATTTAATCAAACAATTTTTAAATAAATTATCTCACCTTTATTTTTGAACATTATTAAATACTAGAATATATGGACTTATCCATGTCACTTTGTTTTGAGTTTTGTAATCACCATATCTTTATTTCTACTTTTTCTTCCTCTTATTAAAGGCATTGGTCAAATTTTCAATGTACTGAATTTATTCATGAAAATAATTGATATATTCAATATATAAAATATTTATTTACTTATATTTTTCTAATTTTTGAATGTGCAGAAATTGCTTACATGTTAAAAAGAAAGTTTCCAAGTCAGTCTCTTCGGATGGGCATATATTCACATGACTCACCCCAACACACACACACAGAAACACATACCAAACTATCTTTTCGCTTAAAAGTATTCAATGATAAATCTAGGAGAAAAACTGACATGTCCCTCTAAGTTGTACTTTGGCTGCTCTTTGTCAACAATTTAATACTCTTTGGTCATCTCTCTGTCTTCTGTTTTTGAACTAATGTACCATTGTGCATTCCTAATTAAATCTCAAAACTTCTCCCTTCTCCATGGTGTTCCTTGATAAAGTGGCTTGTGGATTTAAGGCATGTTCTTGGGCTTTCCTCCACTTCTACCTCACTTCTCTCCGCTTCACTTAGCTCACGCCTATTCTTGGTTCAACAACCCGACTAGCACTTCAAGCAGAAGCGCTTAGTGATTCCCCTCAATTCTTGTCGACACCGATGTGTCGACTGGTTTCCTGGTCATCGTTTCTTTTGCAATTTCAGTGCTTCAGACAGCAATGAAAGCTTAAAGAAGCTTGACTTGTATGTATTGAACAAATTTAGATGTTATAATGTTATACTTTTTTTGAGACAGGGTCTCGCTCTGTGACCCAGGCTGGTCCTGAACTCACTATGACAGCCAGGCTGGCCTTGGATTCACAGCAATCCTCCTGTCTCCTTGCCTCAGCCTCCCAAGTGTTGGGATTACAGGCCTACACCACCACACCTAGCCTTTGTAGTGCTGGGGAATTGAACTAGGGTACTTAGTGCTTGTTAGGCAACTGCTTTAATCGCTGAGCCATTCCTTCAGCCCCAGATGTTATAGTTTCATTCTTTGAGAGAATTTTAATAACTAAATTATGGCAAAACTTCTCACATTCAATTTAAAACGAGATTATAAAGAAACCAAAAGTATCTAATTTCTACCAAGTATCCATAGTAGGGGTTCTCAGGCCCCTTATAAAAATCAGTTTACCTTTTCCTAATCTATATTTTTAATACCCTCATTTTATTTATTAGTTGGTAGTATAGTTTAGGTGATCTAACACTGTTACCAATGGTTGTGACGCCAAGATATTGGGATAAGTATGGAGCCACAGCATGAAATTTTTCTTTCAGAATTGTCTTTTTTTTTTTGTTTAGTTGATCATTTAATGTTTTTAGTCTCTAACTTTTTTCATAGCAAAATATGGCTCATATTGTCTGTTTTATAAAAATATAGTATTGTGCTCAGCATTAAGGATAAGTTAGATAGTATTTGTGAGAAATTTTGTGAACTTTGATTAATCCTTATTTAAAGATGAATTTAGTCTTTATAAAAATAGCATATAAGTATTTTTATTTATAGATAAATTAACACAAGATATACATATTTATATACATTGAGAGATAGAACATAAGTTATTAGCAAAATAACTGTATGTAGCACTCAAGAAGTCCAAAATGGTAAGAATACAGATGCAAATACCTCTATTATTTATACTTACAAATGTTATTTACAATCCATCTAATTGAAATATAAATATTTTATTATTTTTACTTAAATCTTCTCACAGAATAAATGTTTTCTACTATATTTCAAGCAAGTCATTTGCATTGTTTGTCAATTTAAGTTTAGAATGCAGCTCAGAAGAGTTCACAAGCAGAAACTGCTTTTCCCATTTGAAAACTACTCTGAGTTTTATTTATAGAAGCAAAGAAACAAAGAAAACCAGGCTATTTTCCTAGTGCTTTTCAATCCAATAAATTTAAAGTAAGTAGTCTTGACCTTTGCACAGACTACTTAGTCCAAAATAATTTATATTCCTTGGTCACACCACCTAAAAAAGACAAATGAGTACTGAGTAACATTGAATTTTAGTATCAATCCCTTTCACAAATGGTTTGCTTAAAGTTGAACTCTTTGTAATATTGCCCAAGGTTTATGGACTGAGCTTAACACAATCATAGACAAAAAAGAGATTTATCCACTGGCATCACTTCAAGAATACCAAAAAGTTCTTCCAAAATTATATGTCTTGCCATTGTACTTGATGCAATCTTTTAATAGCTATATTAACAAAAATATGAATACTCTCTTTCAAAGGATGAAGACATAAGTGAAATTATTACTTTATTAAATATTGCTAGACATTGGCTTGTTTGATGTGTAATTTTTTTTAATTTCAAAAGGCAAAAAATAATTTCAGGGAAGGATGTCTCCTGAGTACTAGGAGTATAGAAATCTGTAATTGACCCTGAAAGAAATCTAGAGAAAAAAATTATGAAAAAGTAGAGGACCAAATGAACAGAGAAAGAAAGTTCAAATTCACATCAGTTGACTTCAATGTATGTTTCTCCCATCAGGCCTAGGAATGTTTTCAAAAAAAAAAAAGAAAGAAGGAAGGAAAGAAAGAAAGAAAGAAAGAAAGAAAGAAAGAAAGAAAGAAAGGAAACTGGTTTAAGTTTCTACCCAAATTATCCTCCTAGTCTAAAGAGCATTTCATTATATTGAGATGTAATTTGGTCTATGTAATTTGAGCTAGACATTATCCACCATCTCCATTCTCCCATCAGACACCACTTTCTTCGGCTGCCTCGGACTGATTCATTTTCGTAGTACATCCAGGGGGGCATGCCAGCCCGTTGCTTTGGGCTGCACTTAGAGCAATACCACTGGCTAGCACCTCTTATTGCTTGATGCAGTGCATGTCTTCCTCTCCGACCTTAAACTGTATTCCACCAGTCACTCTCTCACCAGCATCACCTCTTTTCACTCATAAAAACACACCTGGAAGCTGTGTTCCGAGCCTCATGGCTTTGGCCATCGGTTATATTATCTGACTAGAAAACTCTTCCATTTTGGTGGCTGACTTCCTTACCCTTCAGTGTCATCTTAGTTTCTTTTTAGAATCTATTGCTCTAAAATATTCTTTATAAAAATGTTTGGTTTTGTATTCATGTACGATACTTTTTCTCTGACATGTATTTACTGTTTCATTGGCTATCATGGGAACAGGCCGTTTCTCTGCACGCTGACAAGGTCTCTCAGCATCCATCATTACAACTTAAGAACAGCGCTTCTTAGCCTTCAATATTTCTTATTGAAATACAGAATGTGGAATGTGTGGAATATTGCAACCACAGTTTATTTAAACCGCTGTAACTTTTTTCTACTTTATTCCCATAAAATTAGTCATGACCCAAAGGCAGGAATGTGATAGTGAGGGAATACTACAAACAAAAATCTGAAGCTCTTAAACTGGCAGTTAGTCCACAGATAGTGTTAATTTAAGATACCCAATGACTATTATTCTTGTGCAATATACAAACGCAACCTGGGACTTCCATTTAAAAAGTAACTATTTTAGAATGAGATAATTTAAGTTTATTTTCTAGAGTTTCTTATTATTAGTGATTCAAACCTCAAAACAACATTGCCAATGAAATATAATATTTTCCTTTCACATTATGCCTAATTTTAAAAATGCCAATTAAAACAGGATGATGCATAGGGCAGAGAAATAGAGCTTAATTTTCATATTATGACTGGATCTTTAAAGAGAAAAATTGCAGAATTTAATGGAGCTCCAAGAAGGAGAAAAATATGACAGTGAGAAAGCAATAATGTAAGTTCTGTTTCTTCATTACAAAGCCAGTTTCACATTAATTTCTTTCAATAGAAAACTGCAGTCTAATTCAAGTTCTGCAACCACAGCTCATTATAAGAATTCTCTTACAAATGTCCAGTGTTTCTTTAGGCACTTTAGATGACGACTGTAGAATACACGTTTGGCATGTGGTAAATATTCAATATTGAATAGTTGAAAGGCTTGGTCTGTGTAGGAAAGAGAAATACTTGCTGGTACACATTTTAACAATTAATTATACTCACCAATGGAAAACAATTTCTAAATAGCAGTTGATGTGATTGTTTTCTGGAACAAATGAAGAAGCATAATTTATATGGTGTGCACCACTTGGCAATAGCTGGGAAAGTTAATTGAGTCTGGGAGTGCAAATAAGGGAAACATGACAGTGTTGATAAAACTGGACACTCTCCAAGATGCTCATTAACCACGTGACTAATCTGGAAATGAATGTATTATGCAAATTAGAGGTGAAAGAGGCTTCCTGTTTTGGAGAGATACCAACACTTGAAATCATGTTCATTCTCTATACCACACCAGGCAGGGTCTGGGATGTGTCAGTGTCACGCTTTAATTGGAATATGGTGGTGGGTGGAACATGTTTTAGAATTAAACATAAATTTTCATAAGATTTAGCCTGGCTAAACTGGCATCCAATGATGCAGAAAAACCACTTTCGAATTGTCTTCAATAAGCTCATAGACGAATTCAGGCTATCTCAAGAAATGGAGATGAATTGTAAAAATATTTCCGCTGTTCTAATTTTTATAAAGTCTGCCAATGAGCAATATTGCCTAAAATTTCTTCTTTTTCACTCCACTTATATTAAGATTAGAAGCATTTAACTCTTTAATGGAAGTCTCCTCTCTTCTATCCTGGAAATAAGGAATTGGAATGCACACATGTGCACACACGTGTGGGTGCACACACATACCCAATCCCCAAAACAATGATAACAAGTTTATGTCTAAGTAAAAATTCCTTGTGTCTTAAGTGATACTTACTGAATAATGTAGCTAGCATTTTTGTTATATTTACTTTCCTTCTTTGAAAGCAAAACCACTACACACACACACACTCTCACACACACTCACACACTCACACACACTCACACACACACTCACAACACACTCACACTCACACACACACACACACTCACACACTCACACACAAAACTTTGTTTATGACTGGCTTGCGTATATTCAAGTAAAAGTTTATAGTCCTAACATGAGAAACAAGACTCCCTTAAGGTATATTTAAGTAAAGTTTAGATTCTTTATTAGTATTCCTGCTGATTTGATTTCTAACTCATATTTTGGAATAAATAAAACACTTTTCTATTTGAAGATCAGAGTAGTAAAATTTGCTACATTTTCTATTAATGATGAGATTTTTTACAGCTCTATGTTTCAATTTAGTATCTTAATGATTTCTAGGACACCTTTTACAAGACAAGCATGAATTGCTGCATTTTTAACTGGTTAGTAAACTAGGAATCACAGAATATTGGCTCCTCCAGTATATACAGAATTTAAAAATTGTATTAAAAGTATGGAGATACTGTATATAGCATCCCTAAACTAATATATGTAGGTAGTATAGAAATAAGATTTTGAAGTAGAGCAGATTTACACAGTTGTCAAAGCGCTACTCCTACCTTGGAAAATGTTTCTCTCAGACAAAAAGAGTTGATACAAACCCCCTCCTAGCTTTGTTTCTGAATATTTCTTTGTGTTTGAGATGTGCTCAGAGATTTAGTGCTGAACATTTTGATACACTGTATTTTATAATGAACAAATGATCTGACTAAATAGAATAATCTACATTAGCATTTTAACTTTAATTGTTTAATGAACATGAAATAAAATAATATATAGTCTAATGATTTTTTAGAAAGGAAAACATTCCTGTTATTAATCTGTATTCTAGCTTTTATTAAAATATTAACTTTTCTTTGATTGGCATGTTTTATATATATATATATATATATATATATATATATATATATATATATATATACTACATACATATATATTGCAAATCTCTGTTTTATGATCTTTTTATTAGATCGAATTTATGACACATAGTGTTTTTATTAAACTTGAGGATTTTGTGCACATACATAACTATCCTTCCTAATAATGCCTGATATACTATAGTTTACACTTACCTTTCAATTTCATGGTCTAAATCTTCAATGTCCCCTCAAGATCTTTGTGTTCCAAGGTGAGATGTTTTCCAAGAGCTGATTGGATTCAGAGGCTTTACACTCACCAATGGGTCAATCCTCTGATGGGCTCATGTGCTATTAGGAGACGGGGGCTGGGGCTGGACGGGCATGTCCTTCTTCGCCAGTCCCAGCCCTCTCTGCCTTCTTCTGGGATGCGACGAGGGAGCAAGCATTCCTCAGCCAAGCTCTTCCACTGGTAACTTCTGCCGTGAGGCCAGTCAGCCATACCCTGAATCCCACAATAATGTGAGCCAAATTTCGCCTTTCCTCCTACATGTTGCGGTTGCCAGGTATTGTGTTCCAGCGATGGGATAACTGAAAATGGGAAAATCAATTCAAGAGAATCAGGATTGTTGCTGTAACCGTATTCAACCACATGCTTTAGAAGCCTTTGCAACTCATTTGCAAGAAGAATTTGGAAAGATTTGCAGAAGCAGCCAAGAGAAGCCAAAACCGCTGCAAGCAATCCGTGATGGGTGTATAGATAGACATCTCAGAAAAAAATGGAATAGAAAAATACGTGTGGCGGAAGCCTTAGAATTAAGGGCTTAAATATGAAAAACCTATCATGATACATACCAGAGACCAAGGAGATGGAGAATGAATCACCTATCCAAGACTAAAGATCTAGAATCTCCCAGTAGAGGAGCTCATATAAGTCTGCCCTTGAGATCAATGTCCAGACGTGATGGTGAAGACTGGAATTCATCCAGAAGTCAGACTTTTTTTCCTTTGCTTTTTATTCTGTTTAAGCTACAATTTTGTTGGTTGCTGTTACCTACCTCTGAGGTGGATGTCCCTTCACTTTTCTGGTTTTATATCACTCATCAATAGACACACACACACACACACACACACACACACACACACACACACAAAACTCTGCCTTGCTGACAAATCTGCTTTTATTGATGAATTCAAAATGATAAGGCAATATTCACAGTCACAGTGGTGATCCCACTAAGAGCTTGGAAGATCATAATGTTGATAGGAATGTAAACAGCCCATGCTCATGGGACTTCCATTGAAAATGAAGATTTTAGTGGAAACTGGACTAGAGACCATGCATGTTCCATTTTTGCAAAGTACTTGTGTTTATATTTTGCATATGTTCTCAGATTTTGCAGAAGGTTGATATTAAGGATTGTAGACCAATTTAACGTAACCTGAGGAAACTTCCAAGCATCCCACATTCAGGCAGTGGCACAAGAACTGTTGGTTACTTTAAGTAAGTTTCATAATGAGGATTGGGAGTCAAAGGTAGAACCAAAAATTATTAAATTTAAATTTTGGCTCAAAAGATGTTCATATAAGGTTTGGGCCAAAGTAGGTGTGGTTGCTAAAGTGATAACTTCTCTAGAATGAAGTCAATTACTGTGTATCAGAATAATAAGAAAAAATGTTTGATGGCTTTTGAGGAAATGGGTAGACTCTGCTCATCACAGGCTCAAGACTGTAAAAATCCTTTGAAAGGAATTTTTTCTGAAAAGAGAATCCCCAGTGTCCTGTTCATTCAGAACCACCTGGGCAAGTACAACCCTGAGTACAGACATTTCAGCACTCAAGGTCACTGCTGCCATTACCCAAGGGGAACTGGTTACAGTTCAAGCTAATGGCAAGGTTTTACAGAGATGTTGCCAATTTTTCAGACACTGAGTGCAAGAATTGTGCATCATGATGACTTCCTCCCAACTTTAAAAGAAGGCCTGGGGAGCCAAGTAATATGCTCCTTAGAAGGCAATTTGTACAGTTATAAGATTAAACCCAATGCTACTATGAATAATTACCCCGGAAATTAGACCTGCCAGAAAAATAAATTGTCTTCTGTTGAAGCCTAAGACAGTGAGCGGAGCCAGCCCAAAACAGAGGTCACATGGCGTGTAACCAGCAAGGTGACAGGGCAGGGATGTCCAAGCCTTAACCAGCCAGCGGTGCTAGACAAGAAGCTATATAATTTAACATGTGATTCTCGGGGCTATAGTCTTCCTTTGACTGACTTCTTTCAGTGCACCTATTCCTCTGTGCCATTTTTTGTTGAAAGTGGTTAATTTTGGTTTTGATTTTCAAAGGCATTTACCGAGTTTGCCTTGAGTCCCAGAAGGGATTTCATACTTTCAAGTTTTTCTAGTCATGCTGGAACTGTTAAGACATTGGTCACTCTCAAAGATGGACTGAAAGCTGTTTGTGTAGTCAGACAAACAGGAGCCTTTTGGGAGCCTGGAGGCAGAATGTTACTGTTAATGTAAAAAAACAAATCCCCTCAAAATCTCATGAGATCAGAGGTGGTGGCCTTGAAAGTGTGATTGAATCTCAGGAGTGAAACATTTATCAATGTATTAATCCAGTTATGAGTTAATACATTATTAGGAGGCAGAGCCTGGTGAAGGTGGATCACTGGAAACACAACCTAGAAGAATACATTCTTGTTCGAAGCTCCTCGTTTTTATTTCTTTCTCTTTTATTTCTGGCTCTATTCTTGCACTGGTGAGCAGTCCCCAACCATGAAGTTTCTTTTTTGCATCCACCAAATGTAGACTTAATATCTCAAAGCTGTGATCCAAATTAAACTTCCCATTCTTCAAGTCAGGTGGGTCTTTGTTCCAGAAATAGAACAAAAGCACAGCTAATTAGCACACACGCTATATGTGTGCACATACGTGTGTGTGTAATTATGTATGGGTATATACATGAACGTGTATATGTATATATCCATATAAAGTTTTAGAATTTAGAATGTTTTTATAAAGTTAAATATTCTATCTAAAATAACTTGTTACTCAATGATTTGTTTTTCAGAGGAATTTCATGAGTCTTTTCCATTTTTAACCATTTTCAGAAGAATGATTATATTAATTCTACAACTTTGATAATTAAGCTGTACTGAACCAACTTGATCGGTGTAAAATTTACTCAGAGGATTGGAAGAGCACACTTCTGAGTGTGTCTTGGTGGGACTTGCAGAAGTGACCTTGAGAAGCACACCTAAAAAAAATTGTTCTCTGTAATTCTAACTATGTTTTACTGTCTAATAACTCAGAGTCCACTGCAGCCGTGACACCAGACAACTGTCTTCTACCTCCACTGATAGCATACATTAGCATTGTTTACGTGAGGATGGTTTTCACTAGCATGCAGAAGGCAAAAGCTGTAAGGTCAGGGAAGCTTCCATCCAGATTCCCAAGGCAAGCCAGGGTAGGCAAGGTGCCCCTGAAAGGGCTGGGTATGAAGTTCTGCAAGTAAAGCCAAAGGTGTTCAGGAGACCCCAGGAAGTTGGAAACTGCAGGAGCAAGGATGGTCTCCTAAGGAAAGCAGCAGGCTAGATGTGGAGCCAAGCTCAAGAGAAATCACGTGGTCTAGGACCAAGTCCGTGGGGGTATGCAGGTCTCCTTCAATTGCCATCTCATAGGCATATGTTCTAGATGCCAGATTCTGAGCCGCGGAATTTAGTGTTTGCCCTGATGTGTTTTCGTCTTGTTTTAGTCTGATTCGTATCTATCTCCCAGCACCTCATTTTGAACTGGGAATGTTTGCCTTGCACCATTTTATTTTTAAATTATGTGATTTCTTTTTGATTTGAAGATGTTCACATCTAAGAGTTTATCTTAAGTCATAGAAGAAAGCTGGACTTGGATTTTTTTCTAAAAAGCTGAAATTATTTAGACTTGGGAAGGGATCATTTTATTCGTGGCTGTATGAGGATAGTTGGGCCATGTTCAGTAGAGTCATTAATTTATTCTGTTTATTTGGAGATTATGTGTCATTTAATAAGAAATATTTAGATATCAAGTTGACAAGGGATGCAACATGTTGGTTAAGCTTTATTTTACCAACTTGCTTAGCTTGGGGGCCAACCAGGAGATTGGAAGAGGACACTTTTGAGGGTACCTGAGTCGTGGAGCTGTGGCCTGGGGCACAACATATGGCCTCTGTCCTGTTTCTTCATTTGCTGTTCATCTGTTTTGTTTTCCTGCTGCTGTGAGCTAATAGCACTTTGCTGAGCCACCTCTTTCTGCCTTGGTGTTATTGTCATGGAGGCTGAGGACCACAGTCTGTCCGAAATCATTAACTAAATTAAACATCCACTTAAGCAATACCGGGTGTGGTATCCTAGCAAGGGGGAAGCTGATTAAGCAAGCAGCATTCTCTGAAGATGTACAGATTTTTTGTAGCATTATGAATTTATTGATATGAGCATACTTGTTGGGTTTTATTTCACTGTAGTCGTTGTCCTTTGTGATGTTTGTCTCCTCCATCTTCTACTAGTGGTCATCTTTTAAAAAATGACTTCAAATTTTCTGAACGAAGCTGTACCGTTTACTGGTGCTTCTTTTTTTTGTTTTTGTTTTTGTTTTTGTTTTTGTTTTTGTTTTTTTGGTCTTTTATTTTCATTTCAGAATTTTTCTCAGCCATTTCTCTGGTTGGCTTTAATGCAATAAGTTACTCTCAAAGGACTCAAGACTATGTGCTAGAAATAAACATTGCTTGCATGGATTTTATTATTCCCAATTATGCTTCATAGATATAGATGTAAAATACAATTTTTATCGATTAAAACTACAAAAAATTGCAAATCTTAGGTCAATTTTCACTTTTTTATTGCAATTGTGTGTTACTTCTCAAAACATATTGTCGTTAAATATGCTCCTTCATATAATCTTAATTGTATACAGCTATAGATTAAATGACGACTATCACTAATCTCTCCAATGGTTCATATCATCCGAATTTTTTTCTTTCTTTTTTGTTTTTTCTGAAGAAAGCTTTTATCAAAAGATTCCTAACTTTTGGAATGCTGATGATGGATGTCTACTGTCTTTATGCTTAAAGTCATTTTTTATGATATGAACTCTTTGGTTTACATTTTCTTTTCCTCATAAATATATTACTCTGCTTTATTCTAATGAAGAATAAGGTGACAATCTAATTTCCTCTGATGTATTTCTTCTTTTTTGCCTGAGTAGCCTCAAGAACTTTCAGTTCTCTTATAAATTATATTCTTAGGGGCATTTTATTGATAATGTTGGTTGTGTGTTGATTTTCCTAGGTACACAATGTGCTCTTAAATACATAATTTACAATTCCTTTTTAATTCCAGGCAATTATTTTGTGTTATAAATTGTAGTATTTGCGCTCTCTCTCTCTCTCTCTCTCTCTCTCTCTCTCTCTCTCTCTCTCTCGATAGGGTATTTCTCTATAATCCCAGTTGGTCCTGAACTCACTGGTATAGCAAAGGATGGCCTTGGACTCAGGAAAATCCATCTACCTCAGCCTGCGGAGTGCTGGAATTTTAGGCATGAACTGCCACATCCAGGTTTATGTGGTGCTGAGGAACACAATTCAGAGCCTCGCACTTGCAAGAAAAGCTCTTAGCTGCTGTGCAATTCCTCCTCCGTCCATATGCATGTGCACATACACACACACACACACACACACACACACACACAAACAAGTATACATATACATACATACATACATATGTAACATATGTACTTCTCTTGAGTTGCTTTTATTTTTAATTAATTTTTCCTTTTAAAATATTCTTTCTTTTCTTTGCAACTCTTAAAATATCTCCTGCTCTATTCATTTTCAGTCTTTTCTTCTACTTTAGCCATTATGTTGAAAATGATGTATTCCTTCCCAAGTTCTATCACTTACTTCTGAGTTCTAATTATGACTTATGTTATACAGTATGTTTTATTATATTCTGAATGAATCTTAACTCACTTAAAATTACTTGATAACTATTCCAGTGTCTGCTGGGCTCTTTTTGGGGTACTCTTTCTTCTTTACATGAATGGAAGTTTGTGCCTTATTCTTTCTGGTTTTGCTTTTATTTATTAAAAAAAATATCATTTTGTTTTATATATTTTCATGTATAATTTAATCACCTGATATTTTATGAAGAAGTTTTTTTTACAATGTTTTTATAATGTTTTCTTTAGTTTCACAATTATACAAAAACAATTTTCTGCTAGATGGTTAATTTTTTAGGAACTTGTTGGTTTTCTTATTAAATTTTTTGTCTAAACCTTTTTTCTTTGTCTCTATTGTACCTGTCATTCTTACTTTTTAAAAATTTTCTTCTCAGTATGAACATTTGTGAAGGATAAAAGTTGAGACTGACTAGCATTGGAACCGTTTGGGAGCTCTCTCCCCAGACCTAATGATCACTTCACCTGGGTAAATCCTTCCTAGTTGCAGCACTACACTCCACATGGGATCTTTTGCTGTATCGCTAGCTCTCAGCTTCACCACAACTACAGTTATTTACTCTATTTTCTATGGTATGGATGTTAATGCCATAAAACTCTTAAATTCCAGCAATAACTGGGGTTTATGAGATAGATACTTTGACATTTATTTGACTGTCTCCCCTTATTGGACTTCTTGCTAGAATGAAATCAAGAGGAACTGAAAACTACTCAAGCACTATCTTCCCAGAATTCAACTTTGACTTCTACCAACCACTTCCACCCATGCTATTGCCATATATTTGGACTAATTATCCTTGCAAAATTGGGGTTTATATTGACTGACCTCATAGTAAACAATGGGTATGAATTTGTCATTGATAACGCGTTCTCACTGCCATTTCACTGAAATACACTAGTTCCTAGTCTCAAATCAGAGTTTTTAACCTCAGAGGTTATATTTAAATATCTACCTTACAGGTAGATATTTAAAATATTCCCATCATAAATAATTGCTTGTATGTACACAAAGAAAGCAATGATACTTTTTATTATTTATTATAGCAATATTAACCCTTATGTCATCTTCAGTTGTTCAGTTTATAACCATATCCCTTTATATAATCAAATTTTATGTCTTAATATCTTTGATTAGATAGAATTAATCATCACAGAGCTTGAAACTAGATTGACTTAAAATAATATAGAGTTATCTCCATTACTGGTAATAAAAACATTAGGAGTGATGACACTGTAATTTATAGTTCTAGGTTACAATTACAATGATCATTTTCTTTCTCAGAAGCTCTTTGTATTCACTCTCTCTTATGAACATAATATCCAATACCTATTTTAGAGGAGCAATTTTTTATTTCTTTGTAGCCTGAAGAGTACACAAAGGAACTAAAAATATATTTTCTATAGAACAGCAAGTAAATTGTGAGAAAATGGATTCTGCAAGAATTATTTCTGAGAACTTTGACAGAGAAAAACCCACTCTTGGATTGTATAACCAGTAATACTTTACTTATTTTTGAGTAATAGATACCCAAAGAATGGGGTTCAATTGGTAATAGAAAATTGTTTTTATGTATAAAATAATGACAAAGCTTGTAATATATTAAAAACTAAAGGAGCTAGTATGTACCTAAGGGATGTATGTGTGTGAGTCTGTGTGTGTGACATGAGCACACACATTAATACATGTGGGAATCTTCATGTTTCTATTCCTATTCAGTTCAGTGCATCTGGGTACCTTTTCTGAATTCATCTGGTGTTCCTCAAGGACCAGAGTGTGTCAAAAGAACATAGAAATGTACTTCTATTCAAATGGTCTCCTAATACATCAGTCCCTTTGGGACACATTTATACTGCCACCGTAAGTGTTATAACTGGAATCATGGCACAGGGAAGCGGGGTCTCAAGAGTACCTCAATGATTTGTTTAAGAGCTCTTAGTTAAGCAGTCCTACAGCTTACACAGGAAAGTAGTTCCAGACTCTCGCACAATAGCTTTGCTTCTCTGCCTGACCTCTCTGGTTACTTCACAATCTGCCAGCCAGGCAATGTGTTCACTGCTTTGAGAATATGCAGATATGAACAGGCCTAGTCGTGGAGCCTGCAGACCTAGCAATCTACTAGGGCAATGATAGCCAACAGAAATAATTAGCATGAAAAGCATAGCATGAAAAAATCTAGAGCCAGTGAGTGAAGGGCAAAGGACAGGCATCGCTTCCATCTAGTGAAAGGTCCTAGAACAGAAGGAAACACTGAGTTTGAGTCTTCAAGGGTTAGTATGAAGCAAAGATCATACGTTGCCATTTATTCCCGAAGAAAGATCAGTACAGGAAAAGCCTGGACACGGCACACTGGTCTAATTGTACTTCCCAGAGTGCACAAGGCATGCTGGAGTCATTTGAGTTTTCCTAGCAGATTTAATTCGCTTACTGAAAAATCTTGCCTTATGCTTCATGCTAACTAAATGACAAAAAGAAATTTTTGAAAGTTAATTTGTTATTTTTAAGATGTTTTATATCGCTTATTAAGGCAATTAGAAATACCCTACAGTACTACAAAAGAAGGATCCTGAAACGTATTTCTATAAAACATCTCTAACTATTCTCCTAAATGAGCTAAGTTCATTCTAACCAGAGCATGAAAAATGGACCTGCTGAATGTCTATTTCCTCGTAGGCATGCTGAGACAGGCTTCCACAACCGGAACCAGAAACCATCACAAGATTTAAACAGACTCCATTCATTAAGGTTCTTCATTCTCAACAGGAGATGTATAAAAAATAACATGAAATAAAAGTCTTTACAAAGATACATGGTGTTTCAAGCAGAAAAACTCTTCAGATTTAGTAAAACAGTCCATTATAACGACAAAAAATAGATGTGATTATTTGCAGTTGAAAGACCAACCCTGGAAAAAAAAATTGTAAAAACAATAGCAGTCATCCCTTAGATTCTGCTCCTGATCTGTGAATTTAATCAGAGTCACTTCCTGTGTCCACAGGAGATCAGGTTGAAAACGTTTGGGGCTAGGAAAACTGGAATATATTCTTTTAAAGGAGACGCAAGGCCCGCTATTTTAGACAATAAGGACTGTTTCTCGGGGTGTGTGTGTGTGTGTGTGTGTGTGTGTGTGTGATTATGTGCGTGTGTGTGACTAAGCAAAAAAGGAAAGAAAACAAGAATGAGAGTATGGAGAACAGCGTTGTGGCATCAGAAAGACAGAAGTTTTTAATTCAAATTATAAGATCTGCAGCTTGTTGAACAGAATAGACCATCAAAGAATTATAGTTCCCTTTCTTTCTAATTATCATAGACATTGACACCGGGGTCAATTAAATGGAAGTCAAGAGTGAAAATAATTAGCACAGAATTAATTTTAGTGAATTTTAACTCAGTGAAATTTGTGCCAAGCCAAAAACAAAAAAAGAAGAAAAGAAACCTATGAGACTCCTCCTTAAACATAAAAGATTTTCTTTCAAAGACATAAGACAAATCAACCCTCATTGTGGCTATTAAGCAAGATAAATGTCTTTGTGTTTTAAAGAGTTACTTACATGCAAAATAAAGAAGAAAAATAATACCAGCCTCCCATTTGAAACTTCTTGGAAGAGAACTTCATTTTTTTTTTTTACTATTTTAGTTTTATCTCTTTTTTCCCAAATACAGGTTGTTTTTTGTTATTGGATATGTATTAGTTTATGATATCATCATAATGACTTAACACAGCATAGACTCACTTTTGTACAGCCTCAGACACCAGCAATCTGAGGCTGTAAATCTCACTTGGGTAAGATTAAGGAATCAGAATACCTACGTTTCTTTCCCGTGGTTCTAGATAGGGTTCTGCTTTCTTGCTCTGTCCGGCTCCTGCAGGGTACTTGCAGTGTTTGCCTCTCATCTCCTTCCCAGCCTGCCTTACCCGCCGACTCAGCATCCTCTTAGACTTACTTCTTTAGTTTTGTCTTTCTCAACTCTTCCACCTTCAACTTCTACTTAAAGGCTAACGTAATTAAATTGGTCACTTCTGAAAACTCCCCTGTAATTGAAGACAGTCTCTTTCTGTAGTCTGGGCTGCTCTTGAACTCACTGTGTAGCCCAGAGTGGCCTCCAATTCACAGCAATCCTCCTTCCTCAGGCTCCCAAGTTCTGGGATTATGGGCGTGCAGCACCACACCCAGTTTATGTAGTGCTGATGAATTGAATTCAGAACCTTGTGCTTGCCAAGCAAGTTTTTAAGCTCTCTGCTATTCCTCCAGATTTATAACTTCTATATTCTGAGGTTAGTTGGTTAGCAACCTTAAATCTAACTGCAAGCTCAAGTAGAATGTAATGCAATGTAGAATATTCATAGATTCTTAGAATTAATGCAGACATTTTGGAAGAAGAAAATAGCATTAGCCTTCCTATCACAGATGACAAATGGGTTATAAGTTTTGGCCCATGTAAAAATAAAATAAATTGAAGGACCGAGGAATAGCGCAACAGTAAGAAAGCTTGGCTAGCACGTGCTGGACCCCAAGTTCAAATCCCCAGCACTATATAAACAAACCATCAGTGTGTATTTATTTTATGTTGATTTAAAATATTCTTTCTTAATTTTCGCCAAAAACTATTTTGTATACCTCCTTAGTCCTTAGAGTCACAAATAAATATCTATGTTTTTTCCACTTAGAACCTTAAAAATTTTCAAGATATTAAATACGAACTATATGACCCTTCTTCACTCTGTCTGAACACTTTCAGTCCTCAGGCATCACTTGGGTAGCAAGGCCTTTGGTCAAGACCCAAGTCCTGCCTTCCTGTTGTTCATCACAGTCTATCAGTATCTCACTTAGAGTTTATTTCACTGCAGTAGATGGAATATGCCCACCTGCCCTGACTGAAAGGAAGTACTATGGTTCTCACCTCTTTTGTTTTAAGTAGATGCTACATCTCCAACTTCCCAATGCAACCCTCTGTAACCCATGATATATTACCTGGATATTATGCTTTGTATTTGGACTATCTACCAAAAAGATTCATGTATTTGGTTGTTGTGGATTACCTGTAGGTACTGTGTGTTGCTGGGAGGTGGAGTCTCACAGGAAGGGGTGGATACTTGGGTCTTGACCGGGAAGAGTGGCTCCACCTTTCCCCCCTCTCTTGGTTTTCTGTATACCATGCTGTGAAGCAGCTTTTCTCTGGCTGTACTTAAAAGTTTTTCCAACTACCTGTAAATAGACTATGATCTTCCGAAATTCTGAGTGATTTTTTCTCTCCCTTAAATTGTGGATGAAGAGAATATGGCTCTAGCAATAAGAAAGTAGCTAAGACAGAAACTGGTGCCAGAAGACAGGTCACAGCTGTGGCTGTAACTCCTGAAGTGATTCAGAAGCCATTGGAACTGGTTTGTAGAGAGAGTTTGGAGAGATTTAAAGTTGGCAGCTAAAAAAAAAAAAAAAGACTTAGAACACTATAGATGAGTTTGGTGGGAGATTTTGGCTAGAGCTCAACAGACCAGAATGCTAACAGAAGTGTGCGTTGTAAAGGCCAGCTGAAAATGTTTCAGATGAGAAGGAGGACTTTATTGACAATTGATATAAAAAAGCATGTGTGCTGTGCTCTGGGGAAAAAAAAGTGTGTTGGCATTTTGCACTTGCCCAGAGACCTTGACTGAAACCAAGGTTAAAAACATTTGCTAAACTTCATTGTAAACCTTAAATTTTGCACTTATATATATATCAATAAAATAGGGAGAAAAAAAGAATTATTGAATAAATTAAAAAGCTTTTGGGAAAAAAACATTCGATTACATAATTTGATGGGGGAATACTCAAGGCACTCTAATGTTCAGACCATTACATAGATATTGTTTGTGGTTTTTAGCCAATGCTACACTGAGAAACAGGAGAAAAATGGCAAAAGAACAAGGATGGTCAAAGAGATCAGCATTAATAAGAAGTCATCTACTCAGAAATAGGACTTTTTTAAAAAAGGCTCCGAGAAGGGATGTCAAGAATCAATAATACCCCATCCTTTACCATTAAAGGGTGGAGGGACGAAAGAACTTACTCTGAGCATAGTATCCCAGGGCATTTTGCAGAGCCAAAGAGAAAATTATCTACTGGAGTTCAACCACCTAAAAATTCAGAGGCCTTCGCAGTGATTATCCAAGGAAAACAAGCTACTGCTCAAGCCAGTGGCAGACTTTGTTGACATTCATGCAGTCATGGCTCTACAGAATGCAGAAGGCAAAAACTCACATAGGCTCACATAGGCTTCCACCCAGATTTCAGAGAAAGGCCTTGGAGTCCGGGCAGTGTGCCCCTGGGAGGTCAGTGCATGAAGTTGTAAAAGAGATAGCTAAGGTGCAATGGAAACCCCCCGAATTTGGAGATGCTAGTAATATGGATTGCCTACCAAGGAAGAAGGTTACAGACTATAAATATTATCAAATAGTGCCAGCACAGAGAAAAATCTATCAAGGTTACAACAGCCAGAGGCAATGCTGTGGGGCTGGGCCTACCCAAGCCCTCTGGAGCTAATATCTCGCCACAGCTTGTCCAGTGTGCTAGACACAGAACTATAGAATTTAATAAAATGGTAGGACTCATATATCTGGATGTTGGATTACCTGTGGATGCTGTGTACTGTTGTGAGGTGGGGCCGGCTGAAAAGGAGTGGATGCTTGGATCATGACCTGGAAGGGTAGCTCCACCCTTACTCCCTCTCAGTTTTCTGTCTGCCATGCCATGAAAGAATTTTTCTCTCCAGCTGTGCCTTTGCCATGTGTTTCTCATCACAAATAGACTCTGACCTTTCGAAATTGTGAGCTAAAAGCAGTCTTTCCTCCCTTAAATTGTGGCTATCAAGTATTCTGTCATAGCAATGAGAAAGTAAGAGCTTGAGTATTGTAACTAATTCAATTCATTGATTCATATTAGAATATTTATTACTAACATATTCCTCTTGATTTTCTCATAGCTGCTATTTGGTATCCAAATCTTCTTATCCTGCCAGAAACACAATGCAGAGAAAAGGAAATACCTTCAGAAATTGTGTCATTTTCATTGAGTGCTGTCCTATTGCAACACTCATTCAACACTGACAAGGTCCTCTTTGTAACACTTGTTTCATCTAAACTACTTATTGTCTTCTGCAACTTATATCCAATGCCCCAAATAAAAATGGATTACTTTGTACCAAAATTAAATTAATTAATAAAAATAAACATAGTATAGCAAACAGCAAAAAATACAGAAAACCTCTGGATGATTTCCTGCAAACTGACAATCTACTATTTATCACTGTTAATAAAATAATTGAAATATGTATAATCCCACTAATCATTTTTGCTGTCAGGTTATACTTCTTCATCTTAGCAACTTAGATTCCAAGTTGTACACTTTTTTTCTGCACTATGATATTGAAAAGGTCATTCAGAAATTTCTTTGGAATGTTCAAACATTTTGAATAATAAAAAGGAGAAGTAGCCACATAATTCATTCAACACTAATCACATATCTTGGAATTTCATTCTCTTTTAAAAATGTTAGAATTTTGTTTTAGTTTTTAGGTACAATTCTTTTATGAAAGAGGAAATATAAAGTCAAGGAGATATGATGATCTTACCATTAATCAGAATTACATACTCCTCCTTTTATCACTCCCTTCTCAATATTTTTTATATTTTTGTGAGTATTAATTCCTCTAATGTTTGAAAGAAGTGAGAGGAACTAAAATGTTTTGTTGTCTTGATAAAAACTCTCAGTGGTTATATGAACTACACATTTATTATACAATTTCTTTATTCAGATCACTTAATATTTATCTGGAAACACCCTCTCTTGTTCTGTGAGTATACACATATTTCCACTAGATAAAAATGTAGAAGTAATGTATATTTCTAAACAAATTGTTTGTCTCTTCCTTTTCTCATAGCTATGGTCTTATTTTTTCTTTCTTTCTTCCTTTTTTTTTTTCCTGAAACAGGATCTTGCTCTGTAGCCCGCCTTATTTTTTTGCTTTTTCCAAATCCAAGGAGTTAACTTTTGCTTTCAAATTGAAGATGAGGGGATCTTCTGGAATTGTAGTCCATGCAGACTAAATAGTCATAAAGGTCGACTTTTCTTGAATTGCAAACTTACCTGTTGACTGTAAGATTAATATGAATTGACAAAAGTAGTGTAGAATATTATTATTCATCATTTTAATATTTATAACAAACTAATAGCATGAACAGAGATTGCTTAGCATTAAGATTTCTAAATTAAAAGTGAAGAACTTATGACAAGCAAGTAATAGAAAAGCCATCTTTAAATTAGTTGCAAATTCTCTTTTCTTTGAGAACTAGAAATAAGACAAGTAGTAAAATTGAGTTATAGTTTTTTTCTTTAGTTGTAAAACTATTTTATCTGTAAATATTAATCAAGAGAGTTATGGTTACTATATGGTAGAGCTTGGACTGAGGCCACCTTTGCCTATTAACAAGTTCTGCCTAGTAACCCAGTTTACAATAATCTCGCACCTGCAATCTGTATGACTTTGTAAAAGTCATTTAATCTAGTCATATTGTATTACCTGTTTTATTCTAGGTTGCCAAAATTATGTATCTCTCTCAAAATAATGAAGAGAATTAACTGCAGACACCTCTGTAGGCTGGCAAAGTGCCTTCCATGGTTTAGCACACCATCTTTCCAAAATTGTCAAGCCAATCTGGCTACATTATGTCTAACAGTTACTTCTTAGTAACTTAATTATTGTATCTGTCTACTTTACCTCATACTTATTTTTATAACTTTTGGTCATACTGAAGATCAAGCCCTGGGCCTTTACATTGAGCTACATTCTCAGAAATTTTTATTTAATTTTGCGACAGGGATTTGCAAATACTTTAAATTGCCTGAAAGGGCTTGAACTTGCCTGCCTCAGCCTTCTCAGAGCACTGGAATTATAGGCCTGTACGACTAAATTCGGCTTTGACTTAAATTCTTGAGACAAAAGGTGTTATTCGCTTAGTGTGGTCTTTGCCTGCAGTCGTCTAGTTCAGTGATTTATATTCCTGGTGTGCACTCTAGTCAACAAAGTGGAGAGTTAGAGAGAACCATTGTAGCTGAGAGTGTTGCAGGCATGTAATTCCAGCGCTACACTCTGGGAAACTGGGGAGGAGAAACACAGACTCTAGCCCAGCCTGTCTCCAGCAGGATCAGAGTTAGGCTAGGGATGTACAAAGCCGCAGTGTTAGACTTCCAATAACTCTCCAAAAATCAAAAGAACGAAGGGAAGGAGGAAAGAAGAAGGGAGGAAGGCAAGAGGGGATGAAGGGGAGTAGGAAACAAGAGAAAGAAGACAGCAGCGAGGCAAGCAGGCGGCCTCACAATAACATTGGAACTGTAGCACAGTCACTCACGGCCTGTTAGGACGATGCAAGGCAGTCCAAGGTCCTCAAAACATGGGATGGATTGCAGTGGGTAGCTGGAAGCATTTAAGCTTAGAAAAATTACTGTGATGAACAACACGTGGAGACTTGCTGCAGTCTACATTGTACTCTACCCAGGAAGATTTGGCAACAATGAAAAGTTTCAATTGATATTCACTCAAGTCCTCTCTGCTCTGTAGTAAATGAGAGTGTGGGAAAAAAGAATTCTACGGGTGTGAACGAGAAGAGCCGAGTACAGTACGTAAGGCCAGGTCGTCAGCAGCACGGCCCATTCTTTACCAGCGGGAACTGTCTTGGAGTCACTGTCTGTTTTCCTAGATTTTCTACTGATTAGTCATGCGTCGGTATTTCTCGCCTGTTATTATCTTTAGTTTATAAATATTTGAAGACAGCAATTATACCAGTATTATCTACATTATTACCCAGAGAAAAATATGTAGAAAAAGTGCACAATGCTTTTGGAAGCAAATAAAATCTACAGTGGCACGTAAGGGCATCAGGATGAACGTCATTAGCAGTGTGTATCTGGAATAAAAATTTGGGCCAAAGTAAATTTTAGTCAAATAAAATCTCCAGGTCAGATTTTATTTTGTCTCCTTCAAAATTTATTTATTTTTTCCAAATTCTTCTGCAGTATTAGAAGGGAACAGGAAAAGGAAAGCCACATCTGTAGTCCCTGATAACAGCACAGCACCAAGTTTAGAGGGAGGGCATGCACCACACGCAGTCTCCATGCCTGGTGGATGTCTCACATTTAGTGCCTCAGAAAGGAGAGAAGAAAACAAAGAGTGAGTAATGCGCTATAAAAATCAGTCAGCAGCTTTGAGCCCTGATCCTGCCATCATGCATAGCTGTGAAACCCCAGGATGCCCCTATGAGTGGCAGCGAGGTAAATGAAGACCAGATGTTCGAAGGTGACACTCAGGGACTATAAATGAGAGCTCGGTGGTGGGGAGTAGAAGAGAAAATGAACCGTTATGCGTTGAAGAAGTCTAAAGAAGGATGATGGAGTGGCACACGAGTGTGGGAAAAGGCTTTCTGCAGAGATGGGCGGGCTGCTGGGTGACGGAGCTCAATTCTCTTTAGACTCATAAGAGTAGTCACTTCTGTTAGAATAATTTCAAAATGACCCAAATTGGAAAGGACTTCTACTGTCATAATCACTAGTAAGTGCAAAAAGGTAAAACTTAAAAGTGTTAATTATATAGTAGGTCTAAATTACAATGCAGTTGCCTTAATTAAGCAATGACTGTCAGCTGCCAATGTTACCAGCTGAGCAAGAGGGTGGCGTTTGCCACTCTCTATCATCTTAGAAATTAAAATGCACTCCGCAGAGGCATCTTTCGATCAAGGATTCTCTGAATACATCAGAATGGCAGAATTGAGGCCATAAAGTTGCACACTTGATGCAAATTAAGCATGTCAATAAAATTCAAGTAAATGAGAAAGTTAGTTGCTGCTTCTACATAAATCATGAAATGTGGGGCTTCACAAGTTGCTGTGTGGCCACAAACTTAGCGACTGTCCACGACATTGATTTTTTTGCCTCTTCCTATATGTATTATTAGAAAAGATTTAGCTCTCTATTATTTGTATTTGAGTGTTAATTTATCCTTGCACAAGATTTGTGAGTTACGTCCACTCCAGTGAAGCAACAGCATGAAATCTTCAAAGTAAACCTCCGTACTCTCTGATTAGAATGTGGAAAACAGCAGGTAAAACAAAATCAGAACAGCCTTAAATATCTTAACAGACCTTGTTAGTCTCCCAACCATATCATAAATGCTGTGCGACTATATGATTTAGCATACCTGATTCTTTTCCATTTTAAAATGTTGCAATGCATTGTGAAGAATGAGTGTTATATCCGAAAACCCAAGCCAAGTAGTAGATAATGTGACAGGAAAGTAATCCAAATTATTGACTACTTATTTTGTGTCTGTTAAAATGCTAGAAAATGCTTATATTTACAAACAATAAGGCTCCATAATTTCAAATAATGAAGACCATGACAAAAATGAGCCAAGAATAGATAAGGAGATACACTAGAGTTACATGTAGGGTGTTGCAGAAATACAGGAGGTAGTATGAAAGTTTATGAATAGATGAAACCAGAAAAGCTATAGAGGAAAATGTGATAGTTAATTTAGTACAGCAATTTGACTGGGCCATCCTAGACCTACACACTGGCATTAATATTATCTTGACTGGGTCCATGAATGCGTCTGGATGAGAATAGAATTGGAATCTGCAGATCTGAGTAAAGCAGACTCCCTTCCTGACTTGGAAACACTCCATTAATCAACTGAATACTTAAAGTGACAGAAGGCATGAGGAAGACAGAATTCTCCATCTGACTTTTCTTTCTAAAAGGTACAAAGGAATTCTCCATATGACCTCACTAAATGGGACATCTTGTCTTTGGATTGTTCACAAGATCTCCTGATTCTTAGACCTTCAAATTCAAAATGGGACATCACTACTGGTTTCTCTGTCTCCATTATTTGCTGCAGATGTTAGAACTTCCTAGCTTCTGTGGGAGAATGCTGCTATAGGTCTCAGACCAGAGGCATATCTGTGGTCTGGTGGCTTGTTGGAAATATAACTTCTCAACCTCAGTGCCATGCTGAGTTAGATTTTGCACTTTAACAGGTCCCGGAGAATTGTGTTTTTCTGGATGCGGATAGGAAAGCTTGTGAAGTACTGCTCGAATCTATTGTTCTACAGACAAAACAAAATAGAAACAAAGCCAAAATTCTTCCCTGAAGTGTAAAAAAGATTCCGCTCTACTTCCCATTGAGAAACTAATGAAATACAGACTGTAGACCCTCACAGGACTCAGGCCTGAGCTTGCACATCTACCATGTTCTTCTGCATCAAATTTATTTTTGATGTGGTGTTCAGGTATTGAAACTCCAGCGAGCTTGGGACATACAGAACCACTCCAAGCTTCTGTGAGTTACAGAAAGACGGACAGGCGCCATTTTCTCCCACTCGTGCAGTGATCTACAGCAAGCTGCTGCCCTTTCAGCTCCTTTGATGCTCATGTGCTTCCTGCACCTTTTTGTCCAGTCTATTCTTCCACAGTCTGGGCCCAAAGGTGTGAGTAGCTCCATTCCCCTTTGTCATCCCTGATGATCGCCCCCTCAGGCCCTGCTTTCTACCTTCTCTCCTGACAGCTAATTCTGTGGGAAAGTAACCTCAGGGTAAGGTGTTTGTGGTTGATAATAGCTTGATATTTTACTTTTCTTGTAGTTTTATTGCATTTTTAAAGAAAGTTCCAAAAAATAAAGTGGCTTATCTTAACCAGAAGGAATGAAGCAGAAGAGGTAGAATTTGGGGCTGAATGATCTATAACAATCTTTGTTTGTAAGGTCTAATGTGAATACAGAAAAATACTAAGAGTAATAAATCACAGCATAAATATACAAAACCAATCTCTATCCTTGATTAAACAAGTATTTTTAATAAATGCAGCTTAGTTTACATGCTGTTTTGAATTTTTATGAATAAAAATATACAACATGTAGTTTTTGATGTGTGGCTTCGTTGACTCAGTGTTTTGTTTTCAGATTTGAGCCTTATGTTGTATACTACATTTTGTGAAAGTTTCACACCAAAACTAATCTACTAAGTGAGTGCATCAGAGTTTCTTTACACATCCTACTACCATTAAACTCTAGATTGTTTCCAGCTTATAGGTAGTATACTAAGACTGATATAACTTTCTCATTCATATTTTTTCTACACATACACAACTGTATGTGTACATATATTCCTTATCAGAGATATTGCTTGGAAAAAAGTTTTCTCTGTATAATACATTGCTACAACGTCTGAGTGTTCATTCATCCCTTGCATGTCAACTTCTTTGTTTCTGTTAATAACATATATTCATGCTGCTTCTGAAACATATACTTCTTGGGACAATGAAAGAACCCAAAGAATCTTAGCCACTGCACATGTGCATTTCACATTGCTGTGCATGTTACATCATTAACATTTCATCAAACAAGACCCATAATCACACCTAGAATCAAATGTTGCAAAGTCTGTTCTTCCTACTGTAAGATCATGACAAACATGTAGGTATATACAATTAGCAAAGTTCAATGATCAAACCTATGACATAAGTCTTAAGTATGATCAGCCTTAGTATACGTTCCCAGGAAGTTTTCCAAATTGGTTCTGCTATTTTACAGTTCATCTGTAGTAAATGAAAACCTTCATTGCTTTGCAAGCTCAGCACTGGGTGATATCGTCAGTATTTTTAATTTGACATAAATATTGTTATAATTATATTATTGATTTGAATAATCTTTGTCATTGATAGAATTATTCAAACTTCATTTACTATTCATTTCAATAACATTTGTGAAAAATTCTGTTCTTTATGTTACTGTCACTGGCTCATAACCCCAACAATGCCATGAGAGAAGGCAAGTGAATGAAAAGAAAGTTAAAAATACAAACAGCTTCTTTGAAACTTCTCTCTCCTCTTGAGGTAGGTATGCTTTCCTTCCTTAGTCTTCTCTGGTTCACTCAAAGATAACTCCTAGGGTAACTCAGTTTTCATCCTTTGTCCAAATCTTTAAGTCCTTCCCAATCTTCAACTCCAGCAGGACATTTCTGGACCTCTCTTGTGCTGTCACTTTAAAGATTTGAATCTTACTGATCTTATGTCCCTAGCAGTTAGCCTATTTTATAATAAATACCAGAAACTGAATAAAATGCTTATTAATGAACAACAAAGTCTGTCACAATGGTATATTTAAGATTTTGGATTGAAACAGACTTAAGTCTCACAAGTTTTATGACATTCGGCAAGTTACGTGACTTCCCTGACCTCTAATTATTCTCCTCTGGAATAGTACATAAGAACCATTCCTTCATATTGTTATTTTTGGTGAGGAATAAACGTTATAATGGATAAAAACAAATATTTCGAGTATGTCAGCACAGTTTCAATGTTAATAATAAGCACACACACAGTTGCTTGAAAATAACAGTTTAGAACATCTTTCAAAGTCTTGCCCACTTTTAACGGGAAAATTAGACATCATTCTGAAAAATTAGTAGGATGCTTCCTATTTTCTGGGTTCGAACTTTATGTTGTTACATATACCCTGCTCCACAATATTACTTTCATTTCCTCCTGTTAGTAGCGCTTTGGAGGAGCCACGTTTTTCGGTGTAGTCCCATTATCATAACTGCATCCGATCTGTCAATCTTCTGCTCTGCAGATTGTTTGAAAACAGCTTCGCCATCTCAACTCGTGAAAGGGTTCGCCTATGTTGTATTCTAGGAGCTTCATTGTTTAGCTTTGTCGGTCTATGCTTATAATCCAGCTGGAGTTTTTGTCTTGTGTATGCTATGAGATAACACCCAAATTCCATTATTTTCAGTATCTATATAAAATTGACAGTTGTATTTATTGAAAAGATTTCCTTTTCCCCATAAATGTCAAATCTGATACAGGAAAAGAGAACTCATCAGTTTGTAGATTTCTATGCTGTTGACTTTCTTATTCATTTGCCAATATCTGCTGACTAATTTGCCCGAAATGGACAGTAACTGTCAATAAGTGGTAAGGCTTCTTATATTTTTTTTCAAGATTATCTAAAGTTTCTTCAACATTTTCATTTTCATATAAATTCAGAATAAGTTAGTGAATTTCTATCGCCAACCCTAAATCTATTTGGTATATATTTACATATCAATTAAGGGAAATTGAAATCAATGCATTAACGAATCTCCCAAACCATAGACACAGAATACTTTCTAACTCATGTAGGTGATCTTTAATTTTTCGTATCTTTTTTTAGCTTTCTAAATAAAAGTCTTACAGAGCTGAGGCAAGATTTATTTTTTGAGATTTGATTATTTTAATGTTATGGTGAACAATACTTCTAAATAACTTAATTTCTTATATCTTTGTATGTAGATGCAATTCAATTTTATATATAGACTTTATTGTTAGATAACATTTTAATTCAGTTATTTGATCTACTTTTTATATTTTCTTTTAATTTTAACATACACCATTATTTTCATGAATAGTGAGATCTTCCTAGCCAGAGCTTTTTTTCTTATCAATCATTTGTTGTCTAAATAAATAGGTTAGAACTGCCAGCACAAAATGAATAACATTATTGATATTGAGCATTCTTATGTTGAATTCATTCTCAGAGAGAAAGATTTTAGTATTTTTTGGTGATCTACAGAGTCATATGTCACCCATGCAAATACACACTCATATGCATACTGGAGATGATTTATTAAATAACCCTCTGAGATAAAGATCTTATAAATGCATTGTTTGAGAACTTATATTACTTATTACTTCTTAAAATTGGTTCAGCAATTTCTATCTTGGAAATATATACCAGCTCAGAATTACAAGAAAATAGATTTACTTGAAATATCAATTATGCATTTCAAATTCGGAGGTAACTCATGTAAGAAATATTTAATTTCATCAAGATTTATAAGTTATTCAATGAAAATTCAGTAATAACTTTCTAATATCATTTTAAGCTATTTATTTTTATATTTTAAGTTATCTCAATTTCACATTCAAATGAAAATGTTTTACAACAACATAAGTGTACATGTCTGTCCTAAAAGTTACTTAGGGAAATAGGGAAAATTATCTAGGTTACTATATGTATGCTTTTCAAATTAATCAAAAGCTTTGTATGTTTGATGATTACTCCAAATATATCCTATCCAATCCTCTATGATTTACTGATTGGAAATTGCACTTACATATGGGTAAAGATAAGCCACAGAAGTGACCTAAAATAGCGTGGCTGATTTTAAGAAATATTTAAATAATCACAAAACAATATATCCTGCGTTTGAATTGCACTTTCTTTCTACAAAAGCAAGATCACGTACGTCAGGTCGTATTTTATGAATCCCCTCTGAATTGACTGGCGTGTGCTGCTATCTCCATCTGATAAATAAGGTTAAATGACTCGCCAATCAAAGCACTCATTTTTGGTAGATTAAGAAAATGTATGGTTGTCATTATGAAGAACTCTGCTAAACAGGAGCAGTGAGGACAGCATATCCTAAGAGAAGCAACAGTCTCAAATTACACATAAGTATTTTGACATAAATTTTAAGGTAGGTGCCTCTAGAAATGTTGCCTCATTTTGATTTTCTATGCAGAGAAGGTAGCAGGCAGCTGCTACCTTGTCTGCCTGATAAAGCTTTGTGCACACTTGGCCTCTTGCTTGGGAAGATAAATGAGCTGGCTCCAGGGTTGGGTCTATAGGCAGATGATTGAAATTCTGGGAGGTGTTTATATGCATTCAACGGAGTATTCCTGACAATACATTTTTGCATGGGTGGCCTCAAAGCTAGTGAATGAATGGAAACTGAAAGGATGATTGTTTGTAGAGAGGAAATGAAAGGGATTAGTTTCTATGGAGGCCAGGCAGGTGACCTAGTTTTTCACACTGGTATGTACACTCTGATGAGCACCTTTTAAAAGACAGAATGAAAAAAAAAAATACATTGGCTAGAGCGAACCCTGATTTTAGTTTCCAGCCAATTCACATGAAGTCTTTTTGAAGGAGTTTTCTAATCTCAAGAGAAGCTTTTATTTAATATGTTTCAGGTGCTGGGCTTATCCAAGGCTCAGAGCTTCATAAGGAGAGTTCCAGCCTTGATTACTCAGCATGCCCCTGGCCTCAGCAGGCTGTTCTTTGAATTTTTGAGTTTTAATAAACAAACATGAAATCTGAAAGACTCACTTGTGATCCTCAGGTCACAGAGCCCTTTTCAGAGAAGCTCTTCTTTCTCTATGAAATTCAAAAACAACTCAATGCATCTTTCAAAAAATTGCATGTGATTGATATTATTTCTCTTTTATGAGAGGAAGATCAATGAATGGACAAATGGTAGTGGGATAGAAAATAGAAAGATTGGCTGCCTGGCCATATGTTGAATAGATTTGAGGAGGTAAAATTTGCAAAATTCATACAATGTAGACCATTCTATAAGTCATATATCCCAAAGTTTAGCCTTTGAATATAAAGAATATTAATTCTTCTTCTTTGAATGTAGTATCTGTGACATATTTTTGGAGCTAACTCTCTCTCACTCTCTGAGAGAGAGAGAGTCTTTTTTCATGATCGTGATAATATGTTTCTTGAGAGTTAAGGCCTTGTTTGCTGGGACATAAAATCCACTATTATTGTGGTTTGGATTTGGAATGTCCCTCAATTCACATGCATTTGGATGTTATGAACTACTGATGGAACCGTGTGGCATTAGGACATTGAGATCTGGTTTGAGAGATAAATTACAGGCATGGTCGATTATAGGTTTGTGGTGGTAGATAGGTGTGTGGTAGATTATAGATTCCAAACATATGGATTAGATTACAGGTGTGTGGTTCAGGCTAAACCCTGAATGGATCGGAAAACTGAGGCTTTGACCTGGGAGGATAAATGCAACTTTCACCCTTTCTATCCAACTGGGACTTGACTTGACTTGACTTGACTCAGCTTCTTATTTGCAATGTGGTAAACGGTTGCCAAGCCTCTCTTTCTGCCATAGCCTTCCACCGAGGCTACATAGATGTAGCCTACATAGGCTACATAGATGTGCATAGATGGACTGTGATATGCTGAAACTGTGAAGCAAAATAAACTTTTCCTCCTCTAAGTTGTGAATGTAGGGTATCTAGTCACACCAATGAAAAAGTAACTAATACAGAAACTGGTACCAGGATGGTGGTTGTTGCCACGACTTTACCTGACCCTGTGGTTTGGAAGGTTTTGAAACTGATTTGCAGAATCAATTTGAAGAGGTTTAAGATTGCCAGCTTAAGATTCTTGAAATGCTCTGAGCCAACCTTGATGAGAGATTGGGGCTGGAGCTCAGAAGACCAGAATGCTGATAGAACTGTGGATTGGAAAAGCCACACTAAAGAAGTTTTCAGATGAGAGGGGGAACCATATTAGGAAGTGGTCTAAAAACCATTATGCCTCATAGAAAGTGCTCAGCACTTTACCCTTGTATAGAAACTCTGAACCTGACCTAGAGTGTGGTGGACTGTTTGATTTGCTGGAGGAAATCTCAAAGCAGCCTGATATCCAGGATGCAACTTGGGTACTGTTTGCAGCTTTTAGCCAACTGTCTGACTAAATCCCATAGGGAATGGCAGAGAAAAATGATATACAAACTTTGCGTGTCAGACCAAAATGACCTGGAACGAAGGGGCTAAAGAGCACATGGAAGTTAAAGAGTCAATCATTTAAATAAAGCCAATTATTTGCAAACAAGACTATTTTAAAAAGAGGCCTTGATGGTGTCTCATGACTCAGCAAGACCTCACTCTTTATTAATTAAAGATTGAAAAGGTAAAGAATTTTGCTTTAATAGAGTATGCCAGGGATTCTTGTATATCCAAACAGGAAAGTATTTGCCACGTTCAGCTTTGTAGAGTTCAGCAATCCAGGCAGTCGGTCAGGCTGTTGCTCAAGTTGGTGGAAGATCGTGGTGACATTCACAGAGTCGTGGCTCTACAGACATGCAGAATGCAAGATTTGTGGGGTCGTGAGAGCTTCCATTCAGATTTCAGAGGAAGCCCCTGGAGGCCAGGAAGTTTGCCCCTGGGAAGACAGTGTGTGAAGTTCTGAAGGAGAAGCCTGAGGTTCAATTTGGAGAAGAAAATTTGGAGAAACTGAGATGGTGGATTGTCAGCTGACAAAAGCTGCAGGCCATGAGCAATTCCACCCCAAAGAGGAAATGATGGATGTTTCAGCCAGTACCAACCCTGTAGGGGTGGGGCCACCCAAACCCTTTAGAGAAAGACTATCTGCAGTTTTCATGAGGAGAGATGACATGAATCTTTTTAGGGACAAGGGTGGAATACTGTTGTTTGGATGTGGAACGTCCACTAAAAGCCTCACATATTTGAATTTTTGGATTATCTATGAAATCATTTGCTGTTAGAAGATTGGGGCCTGGGCTTGAGGGGTAACTTATAGGCATGTGGTGGATTATTGGTGTGTGGAGGAAGACAGACATGGGATAGATTATAGATTCCAGGCGTCTGGACTGGATTAGAAGTGTTTGGTGGGATCTAAACCCTGGAAGTGGCAGAACACTGAGGCTGCTACCTGGAAGGATAAATGCAACTTACACCCTTGCTCTCCAACTGGGACTCGACTTGACTTGGCATGACTTGGCTTCCTGTTTACAATGTGGTAAAGAGCTGGCCCAACCTCTGTCCCCGTCCTGTCCCTCCACTCTGTCCAGTGGCCCACGAATGGACTGTGACTTTCCAAAATTGTGAACAAAAATAAACTTTTCCTCCCTTAAGTTGTAGACGTCAGGTCGCAGTGATGAAAAAGTAACTAAGACAACAATTTAAACGAGAAAGATTTATTTCAGGTCTCAGCTTCAGAAGGTCTGACACAATCCATTCATAGGCAGCTGGCAATAAAGAAGCACACAATGAAGGTATACTCAGAGAAAAACTCTTCAGTGCATGGTAGACAGAAAACCAAGAGAGAGAGGAGCAAGCTGAGGTCTGCAGACTAAGGCAAAGGCCAAAGTTTTTACAGGAAAAGCTGTAACAATGTTTCTGCATCGTTTATTTTATTGAGTTCAAGCTGCCAGGTGGGCTGCCCATACCCAGAGTGAATGCTCTTTTTTTTATCTGCTGGTCCACAAGTTAATCACACACAACTGTAAACTATTCTCTGAGCATTCCCTAATCTCAAAAAGTTAATACAATCCCTTCAGATAAGTTCCAAGCTTCTTGGCCTTCCAGCCAGCCCCACCTCCCAACAGCACATGGTTTCCGAGGTATCCCACTACACGAGGCTTTTCAGGAATGTTCCAGATCCAAACCATAACGGATCATTGTGTGTGTGTGTGTGTGTGTGTGTGTGTGTGTGTGTGTGTGTGTGTGGTCTTCCCACAGTCAACAGCTAACGCAAATCCAATTTGGAAAAGTTACTCACGAATATGCCTGTAAAAGTGCCTCTTACTGTTTAATCATTACTACTTTTCAAATCAAGAGATTCTAAAAAAATTTTGTCTCCCTGTGGCTCAAAGTCAACAGTGTGTATGACTACTGGTTTGTGTAATAATCCAGTGATGTTCTAAAAGCTTTTAGAAATGTTTGGGTTTGCTTTTTGATTATAGTATAAATGTTGTACAAAGCAAAATCTGTATTTTTTTTCCAACTTTGGGAGTTTATAAGCTACAAGCTGAGAAGGTCCAACTGTGTCCAACCAAAGAGAAAAAAGCATTGAAGACGTTTCATCAGGCTTAGATGTGGGATAGGTTTGGCTTAAGAATATGGATGTGTTCACCACACATGCTGTACATCCATCGAAGGCATGAAAGACTTTAAGAGCCCTATTTGGATAGTCATTCGCTTTCATCCTTACATTATTTTTCGATAAGGTAAAGTCAGTGTTTTCACTAAAGCAAAGGGTGTCCTTTGCCTTCTCTGTCTCAGAAAATGAAATGACTGTCCATGTGCATCTGTGACCTGCAACTGTGGCTTCCTCTTCCTTGACCCCACATCTAATCTATGATCAGAAGTTATAGTTTCTACCCCTGTAATGTCTTACAAATCTGTTAACTTATTCTAAGTCAAATACTACTATCATCTCTCAGCTAGATGGCTAAACATCTTTCTTCTGTTCCTCTAGTCTCCAGCTTGCAATTCTTCACTACACAACAGCCAGAGTGAGACTTCACAGTACGTATTTCATCTTCATATACATATATATATATATATATATATATATATATATATATATATATATATATTAGTTGTACAGAACAATGGATTTCATTTTAGCATAATTTACATGTATATAACATAAATTGATTCTTTCCATCTTCTCGTTGGCCCCTTGGATTTCTTCTCCCTTCTCACTATCCCTTTTCTCTAATAGTCTCCCTTTGTGCTTTTTATGTCTTCTATCTTCCCATCCTGTTTGTTTTATCCCATCTGAGCAAGAAAACATGCAATAATTGTCTATCCACGTCTAGCTTATTTTGCCTGACACCTTGAGCTCCATCCATCCATTTCCTGTGAATGACATAATCTCATTTGTCTTTAGATGAAGGAATACTCCATTGTGTATATATGCTATATTTTTTATCTGTTCATCTGTTGGTAAGCACATAGGCTGATTGCATAGTTTGACCATTGTGAATTGTGTTGCAATAAATATGCAAATACAAGGATTTATAATTTTAAATATATACACCAAGGAGCTACAATCAAATGCTGAGATCAAATTGATAATTTTATCATTTAGATTTCTGGGAACTCTTCATATTAATTTCCAGAGTGGCTTGAATTTACATTTCTACGAACAGAGTAAAAGTTTTCTTTTTATCCCTACATTCTAATGTATTTATTGGGGTTTTTTTTGTATTCTTGATAGTAATCATTTTGATTGGTGAGACATATCTTATTGACATTTAGATTTGCATTTTGTTCACGGCTAAGAATGCCAATCTTTTTTAAAAAAATATCTACTGACCTTTTCTTCCTTTCTAGACTTTTGTTTTTTCTTTTCTCCTTTGTTTTCCTTCTTCCAAACTCCTCCTCAATTTAAGTTGTATTTTTTCCAGGATACTGTTATTAAGCTTCCAGGAAAAAGCAGGAAACCATATTGAAATCTATTTCAGTCACTTTCTTAATGTTGGAACACAAACTTTGACATTCACATTATCTTGGTTACTCTTTCATTCATGGGACACAATAACCAACATCTATAACTGTAGGCAGGAAAGATTTGTTTTAGCTCAGTGTCAGAGGGTCACAGTCTACTCACAGATGGGTAGCAATAAAATTATGGTATCACTTGGGGTGGGGCCAGAGCCAGAGGTCCTCACAGCACAGCAAAAGTGAGCCAAGTCTGGAAGGAAGGGTACAGCTGGAACATGCTACTCCAGGTCAAACTTTAAGCATCTGCCCCTTCCATCTAGGTCGTTCCTTCCAATCGTACACAGTATGCTTAGGTACATAAGGTTTTGAGGGACTCCAGACCAAGCCACATGCTGCCCTGATCCTCAAAAGACTCATGTCCACTTCTATATGCAAAATTCATTTAATGTTTTTTATGCAGTGATACCTCTTTGTAGTATCTTTCCAAAAGAGTTTAAAGCAATGTTTAACAGGGAGATATACATACATACATATATATATATATATATATGTGTGTGTGTGTGTGTGTGTGTGTGTGTGTGTGTGTGTCAATAAAAATGGGGAAAAAAGTTACCAAACTCTTAATAGTCTTAGCAGTGCTAAAAGAAGTCCAAGCCCAAAATCTCCTCTGAGACAAAAGGCAAACTCTTAGCTCCTGTGAACTCCGGTGAAAACCAAAGGATTAAGTACTTCCAACAATAACATGGGATAAATATTCCATGTTATTGGATAAATATTCCATGCAATTGGATCACAAGGTGATTTTAACCCAGGAGGGAAAGTGTTAAATTCGGTGTCTTCATGTCTAGCACCCAGAGTGAATTCTGGCCACAATGAGATGTGTCCCCAAAGGGCTCATATGTCCCTGCCCCTACAGTGTTGCCACTGGCTCCAACCTCCATCTTTTCTTCTTTGGGCTGGATCTACTCACAGCCTGCAGCTCCTCTCAGTGGATAATTCATGCTCTTGGCATTTTTAAATTTTCAGGGTCTCCACTGCACCTTACGTTTCTCCTTTACAACTTCACACACTACTTTCCAGGGGTAAATGGCCAGGCCTTCATGACCATCCTCTAAGGTCTATGTGGAAGCCTCCATGAACCAATAACTTTTACAAACTAAATGCCTGCGTATCCAAGTCCATGTCACAATCATCAGTGTCCACCACTGGTTTGAGTAGCAGCCTGGCTCCCTTGAACAACTGCTGCCAAGGTCTTTGAGTTCTTGGATGAATAAATTCCTGATGGTTCTCTCTCTGGTATTATGAGATGCCCTTGTGTAGTATTCTCAGAGCCAAGTCTTTTGCCTCTCCACTCTAGAATAGGTAAAGGGTAGGGTCTTGTTGACTTATGAGATGCTCTCAAGACATCTGTTTTATAGTCCTGATTGCAAGTACTTGGCTTCATTTTAATGTTAATCTCTTTAACTTCCCTCTGCTCTTTTGTTCCACCATTGCAGGTCCTTTTTGGATTAGCACAAGTGTAAATTTTTATCATTTTTCTCTCCCATTTTTTGACCTACATTTTACCATAGAGTTGGCCAAAAGCCACAATCAATAGCCTTGTAACAGCCTGAACACCAGGCTGTGTTAAGAGTTCCTCCACCAGATTAAGTAGTCCTCAGTTTTAGGCAAAGCCTCTGGACCAGGGCAAAATGATGACAAACTTTCTGTTCGAGTGTAGACCAGTGCCAAAGGCTTTCAAACCACATTGTCAGAGAAATGACCTCACTGCTGGCACCAATTTCTGTCTTGGTTATTTTCGTTTCTGAGACAAAAATACCCAACATCTACAACTTCCGGGAGGAAAATTTAGTTCACAGTTTCAGAAGGTCAGAGTCCATTCACAGGGTGAGCAGCTGGAAAATGGTGGAATCACCAGATTTAGAGATCCTCATGGCTTGGCAGAGCACATCCAAGACATAAAGGAAGGGTGGAACTAACACACACCCCTGGATAACAAGCCCCAAGCATGCGCCCCTCAAGCCAGGTCCCCCTCCAAACAGTACCATATGTCCATATATCCACAAGTACAAGAGGCTTTTGGGGGACACTCCAGTCCCAAACCACAACAGCAACTAGAAAGAGGAGCGGCTCATTGTAGCTCACCATTTCAAAGGTCTCTCTTCATGCAGGACACAGCAGCTCTGAGGCAAAGAAGACAAAAAATGCTGAAATTGTTCAGAGAAGAGTAGACGGTGGCAGAGGGCAGGTGTTCAGTGCATCGTAGCCTAGATGCTAAAAGAGAAAGAAAGAAAGACCTGGGAACACGAATATACCATTTCAAAATGATTAAGATATAATATGTGTATGCAGCAATTCCTCCCCTAGTAATCCATTCCTCCAGCCAATAGCTGTATCCTAACAGTAAATAAAGTCATCAGTTGGTTAATTCAGTGATGCACATAGAAACTTCATGATTCAATTAATTTCCAAACATATGAGACTTTAGAGAGAAAATTTTAGTTTAATCATAACAAAAATCATAAAAATTACCTTTTTAAGTTACAATGGAACAAAATTGGAAATCAACAGCAGAAAGAAACCTGAAAGACTGACAGATATGTGCAAATTAAAGATGCTTCTCAAACATGAGTCAGTGTATAACAGGAATTATGAAGCTAGACAGAAAACACAAGTGAATGAAAATAAAAACACAACATTTGAGAATTTTTGAAATGCATCAAAGCCGTCCTATAGCTGGAGATGCTTCCATTAAGAAAAAGAAGAGGAGGAGGAGGAGAAAGAGGAAGAAGAAGAGAATAGAAGAAAAGAAAGAAGAAAAGAAAAAGAAGAAGAATGAAAATATAAGGAAGAAACTTCTTGATTTGTAGGTGATGTGAACAAAATATAGAATAGGCAAATCATGATCACATTCCCCACCCACCAGTGACTACCAACTGGTAGTCATTTATTGATGGCTCTGTAGGAAATTTGCAGGTTCGACAGAGTCGTAAAATCCTTCTGGGGCCCATGATTTAAAATGGAGGGTTTAAGACTGCATGCCCTTGTCCAGGTATTTTGCTTTTTAATCTAGGTCTTAGCTATGATAAAGAAACAGCCCTGTTTTCTGTGTCTGTTGCTATTGTCACTCCTGCCAACTGACCTGCAAACGTATTTATCTGTGTTTCAGGTAACGGACCTATTGACCTATTCTTGGTTAAGAACCTTTTAAAAATCCATTATGTGGTTCCTGCCACTCTCCGTCACAGAATATTAAAAAAAAATATTCAACCTCATTACCTATGAAGGAAATCCACGTAACGACCACACAAAGAGGTTCCTCATGCCCAGTGGCATAGTTACAAAAAATTATAAAATAACACATGTTGGCACGAAATACAGAGAAACTGGAAAGAACTCATATTCTACTGGTGGGAATGTATCCTACTGCAGCAACAGTTAAAATATATTTTAAAGTTCTCGGATAAACTTACATATGGAATTACTATAGGGATCACCATTTTGACTCCAAGATATATACTGATACTGAAAATAATATTTTACTTGAATGTCCATCACATTTTATAAGGACGAAAATGTGTAAGCAACTCAAATGTACACAAATGGATGGAATGAATACATAAAAGTGATATACATGTATGATGGAATATTATTCCACAATAAAAATGAATAATTTACTCATGCATGCCACAATTTTATATGAATTTCTTTTTTCCTTTCCTATTTTCTTCATTCTTTCTGTTCCCTGTGTTTTTGGTGTCGTATGCAAGAAAGCATTGCCAAATCCAGTATCACAAAGATTTCCCCATGTTTTTTTTCTGAGTTACATAGGTTTTGCTGTCATGTCTAGATATTTGATCTACTTTGATTGATTTTTTCATATGTGACATTGAGATAGCTGTAATTTCTTTCTTTTGCATTTAGATATTTCAATTTTCCTGATCCATTTGGCACTCTTTCTTGTTGAAAATTATTTGACCATATATATTTCATGGTTCATTTCTATACTGTCTGTTAGAAAACTGGTCTATATATCTTTCCATTTTTTGAAAGTACCACACTTCTTTAATTTCTGAAAGTTTTTCAATTTGAAGATGTGAGATCTCAAATATTTTTAAATGTTTTTCCTTACTATTTTCATTCTTTAAAATTCTATGTGATTTTCTGTATAGACTTTTCATTTTGTAAAAATGAGTGAAATTTTTTATAGGGATTGAATTCAATCTATAGAATACCTGAATTGTATTAACATCATAGAAATTTTAAGTCTTCAAACCCATGAATAAAGAATGCCAACACTTTTGTCTTTCATTGTTCTGGAACGTTTTATGGCTTTTAATATATAAATTTTATATCTTTAAATAGGCTTATCCATAAATATTATATTTTGATCCCATTGCAATTTCAATTTATCTATTTATTTTCTTTTTAATCTGTTCATTGAAAATTTATACGAAGTTTTCTTTTTGAGGTGGAATTTTGGAACCTAGTTGAATTAACTTACTCTGTGCATGTGTATGCATGTGTCTGTAAAATAAGATAATGCTTAGGATTTTCTACATGTAAGATAATGTTACCTGTTACCTGTGGATCCAACATGAATGTCTTCTATTTCTTTTCCTTGCCAAATGTATCTAGCGACGACTTCTAATATTGTGTTAAATAAAAGCGGTTAAAAAATAAAAGGACTCTTGTCTCACTCCTGATTTTCTAGAAAAAGCTTTTTGTCCTTTACCATGATCATGTCAGGTTGTGATTTTTGTGGTATCTGGCTAAGTAATAACTGATAATCTGGCCCATGGACTAGTCTCACGGTGTCATTATTACATTGTTTGAAATCACGAAATTCTTCTGATGAAAGAAAAACATACCTGCTTTACCTAAGCACAAACTCCTCTTTCTACTCCACTCGTATGTTCTTCTCTGTCTCCGAGTTTACTTGGATAATTGTCTGACGCTCTCACTTCGTAACTTATTCAGAAACTTTTGTTTCCTATGAAACTTAAAAAGTGATCATGTTTTCTCTGGTGAATAAAAACTTTGTCCTTTGTTTTTCAGAAGATGCTTATAAGACCCAGGTTAGGATTGACAACGAGCCAGCTTATCTGGATATCTTGGACACCGCTGGCCAGGTAGGCAACTTATTTAAGTCCCTCTTGTATATGAAACCATTTTATATTTTAACCATGTACTTACTACTAAGTTAGTTCAACTCGCCACAAAGAACAAATTTTCCATAACAACCAAAACTTAAATCAGAAAAGAATTGCTATAAAATAACACTCTTTATTCACTATTAGCCAGAGTATTTTAAAATCCCTCCAACTTCACTAGGATGAAAATGTAAAAGTAATGTTGCAAAGGAAATTTTGAAACTAATAAAATATTTCATTATTCTTTCTCAGATCTGTAAAAAACTATTCTAGATCCAAGGGTAAAGTGATTTTTATTAGAGAACTTTAGATGAATATAACAAAAAAGTTTGTTGAGTAAATATGGTTATGGAATCAAGGCTAATGGAATAAGTAAAATATTTGAAATTTACAGTAATCTAATAAATCAGGTTGCACACCAAGAGATAATTAGGGAAGAGGAATAAGAATAACCATTGACACAGAATAGAGGTAGAGCAAAAGATCATACAATTGTAAAATATGAGAAAAGGTCTTATAGTTCCAACATGTTAAGTGCCTGGCTACATTCAGAAGAAAAGTAAAAATCATATTTAAATTTTATGTATATTTTTAAAAATCATGTCAGAAACTCAGATATTCAGTACTCGTTATGTACTATGTAGTTCCAAATAAGGTTAAAAAGAGAGAAATCAATAAAAAGCTTTTAATACCATGTAAGAGAAAGGAAGAAGAAAAAAGAAAAAGTAAAATGGATTTGTGTGCATATAACTATAAATTAGGTATCGTAATAGTTTGGATCAGGAATGTCCCACAGAAGGGTTACACGTCTGGAAAGTTGACTGGATTGCATAGGTTAGTTGGGACATTGTATTAATCCCCTTATTATATGTGCTGTTGAGAGGTGGAGCCTGGTCAGAAAGGGAAGACCTCCAGGGCTGTGGCTGGAGAGATGAATATTTGTTTAAAAATAGGAAAGAGACCATACTTCATTAGCTATAATTACAGTATTCATCAAAATGAAAACTGAAAACTAATATACAAAATGGTTGATGGAAGAAAAGAAGAAGAAAGGTTTCTATGACAGCAGCTAAACCAACAAGATAAAATTAAAAACTCTAGGTTCTTCAGTAGTTATCGAAATCCAGAAGGAGGAGTTCACGTTTTGTGTCAGCAAGTGGGATCAGTGCAGGGCTGAGGGAGGAAGCGACGTCACACCAGAGAAGTAGGTGCTCCGGGTGGGGCTGTGAGATTGCCGTGAACACCTCCTGCTGCCTTCCGCTGGCTTCTGGTAGTGAAACCCCGATCAGGGTTATGAATGTGTGGGGCACTGGCAATATGTGCGGACCCTCTGGCCACGTGCCTGCTGAGGGTGAGGCTGGGCCCTTCCCAAGTCTTCAGCTCCTCCTGACCCCTATGGGATGAACGGCTTTCCTGCACTTACCTTCTCCACCAAGCCCCTCCTCTACTGCCAGTCAAACTTGAACAAGCCGTGAACTCCAAACTCTAAGCTAAAATAACCTTTCCATTCTTAAGTTATGGGTGTCGAGTACTCTCTCCCAGCAGTAAGAGTGTGAGTAAGACCGGAAGGAAAACAAGGGAAAACAGATCTATCTTTCCAGCAATAGACACATATTGTCAATATTGCATTAAAGGACTAAATGGAACACGTTTAATTTAAAACTTCCAAGGTGATAGAAAAGTGGTAAATCAAGCAATAAAACAGGACTCAGGGGCAGAGTGTTCTAGAATATTGTGGGCCTTCGTTCAGCCTCTGGCCCTGAAGAAAAAATTACAACATAATTTTCTTTCTTTTTCTGTATGAGAAATATCTAGCAATTAGAATATTGATAATGTACAAATTAATAAAATAGGTTGTCAATTTCAATATTTATGAATTGCACAAAAACTATCTGAAATCTATATATTAACAAACTCATTTGTTTTCAAGGACATTTTTGTGGGGTTTTTCCATTTTATTGATATGGATAGATGCAATATGTAATGTTTACATTGATCTTCAATGTTTTATGCATATACATAGCACAGCAAAATTTCAACTCCTTCCCCTCTCCCTTTTCAACCTTCCCGCCTTTACCCCCTCCCTTCCATTCCTATTATTCCCCTCAATTAATTCTATGAAATAATTGTGTTCCAGAACTTTTGGACAATGGACTTAGGAGAAAAAACAAAAACTGTTAAATCCATTGGCAATATTTAGAATAGAGCAAGTATTCCAGTCACTTGAAAGGGCTACTGAAAGTCAAATACACTTGGTTTTAAGAAAATTAGAGGCCTAATGAGAACAATATTGAATCTGTTGAACTTTCAACTAACAGAATAAAGCATTTTTAGTGACTGAATTCTCAAATGGAAAAGCTACTTTGAGAAATAGCAATATTGAATTCCCACATATACTCAACTAGAATTACATTTTCAAAGAAAGTGAAACCCTTCATGTGCTGAACATTCACTTGAGCTGCATTATTGATAGAGACAACTACCGTGATGACCATGGAATGGCACATAGCCACTCTGTCCTCTCTACCTGACCTTCCTCCTGGATAATAAGCATCACTGAATCATTCAGCAGATGATGAAATGTAGGCAGGTGAGCCCAAGTCTGTAGAGGTGCAAAAGGTAATTATTTTTCTATTTTGAGAAGAAAAGCATATTGGAATTAGTCCTTTAATGCTGGTACAATGAGAGTACACGTAGAGTACACCTAAAGCAACCACAAAAAGGGGTGGAGGCAAAGACTAACCTGTCCGTTCTGAAGCAGACCTGCTTCACCTATTGCACAGATCCGGAAACTAGAAAAATCAACATTAATTGTTTTAAGATCTTAAACTTAATTTAGTTAAGCCAGACAAGATGGAAAATGCCTAGAATCCCACCACTCTGGGAAGCTGAGGCAGGAAGCTGGAGTCTGTCCTGCAGAATTTGGTGATTTAGTGACAACCTGGCTAAAAATTTTAAAGTGACAACATAAAACACAGGTTGGGATGTATCTCAGTGTGAAGGCTCTGAATTTGATCTCTGGTACTAAAAGAGAAAGAAAAAAGAAAGAAAGGAAGTAGGAGGCTGAAAAAGGAAAATTGCAAGTTTGGAAATTTACTGAAAACTTGTCTCTAACAATAAAAAAGAACTAGACAGGAAGCCTAAAGGAAAGACTCTGGATCCAGTTCCCTGTACAGAGTGAGAGACAGAGAGAGAGAGAAAGAGAGAGAGAGAAGAGAGAGAGACTTCCTATACCATTTTTGTGGCAATATGGTGATAGCTGCTCAATACACCATATTAATAAAGGAATGTTAGTCAAGCACAGCTGGAGATGGAGAATGTTACTTACCTGGTTATAGGTAAAGTAATAAATAATGAGAATTTTTTTACTCTGGTAATAATGCAAAATTTGCAAACACAATTCAAAGGACAAAGAAAGAGATAAAGCTAAATCTGCATACCATTAAATATTTTTCAAGGCAAGTATCAACTGCAGCCAGACATAGACATGTCCATAAGGCAAAACAGATGGAGGTACATTGGCTTCCAAACAAGTATTAAATTCGCACATGCAGGAAGTGGTCTATACAGTTGATTTACCAGAACTTATGACCCAGTAGGAGACAAGAGAGAATCCCACTGAAATAATTTAATAGTACCACCTTATTTGTTTTTAATATAAAATTCACAATTATTCGCATTTGTTGAAATGCATCTTCCTTACACCAAACACAGGGGTCAGATACAAAAGTTATTATTACTGCTATTACCTAATATTTGAATATGATATTCTACAAAGACAAGAAGGGATTGTCTTCTTCCACACAACAGTGAAGGCTAAGTTCCCATCTGTTTCATGTTTATGCTTATAGAGGAGAAAGCATACTTTCCCTTCTGCCCCAGTGCCAGACTTAGGCTTAACTCCCCTCCCATGCCATGTGACAGATAGAGTAAAGAAAAGTTATAACACATTTATTTTATTCAGGGTTTATATGGTACATCAGCTTCACAGGATGAAGAAATTTCAAACGATTTGGGAAAACTTGTAGAAGGTTTGATGAAGAATTGACAGCCATGCCAATTCCTAGAAAAAGGTCTGAACTAATGGAATAAACTGGGAAGAACTCAGGTGGTTCTATTTATTTAGACATTTTTGACCCTTGTTTGTCACATTTCTTCGCTATAGATATAGGATGGGACATTTGTCACAAGAAAATCTTCAAAATAGAAGAGGTCAGAGAGATCCTCCTCGCCTCCACCAGGGTTTCCTGCTTTGCAAGGAACCCTTGATGTGAGCCTGTCCACATCCACTGTGTCGTGCACGTGGGTTTGAGATGCCACAGTAATTCAATCCGGGAAAGGTCAGCCGTCACCAAGTGTCAAATCAGAAAAAAAAAAAAACTTCCGCTGTGCCATTATTTTAAAGTATCAATTATGTTTTTCAGTGCTAATTTCTACGCTAAACACTCATAAAGCCTATGCTTGGCATTTTCCATTGTTCATGATTTCTGTTCTGGAAAGATATCAGAAAATTTTGTTACAAAGAGGTTTGCTTGCTTTTTATGAAATAAATATTCTATATAGTGTCCTATTGGCCCTAGATCAATCCTTTGAAAACAACTCAACTGAATTTTACAAATGAAAAATTGAAAGCTTAGAAAATTTAGATGATTTCCTAATTTGCAAATTCTAGAGCCAACTGTGATTAGAAGCCACAAATACCCTTACTCAATCATTTTCTCACCTTAGTTATATGAAATACCTTATTTTATAGCAAGGAATGACAAAAATCTAGAAAATGCAGAGTAACAAAATCCTCACTCTGCCCTCACAATGTGAGAGAAGGAACGCTAATTTAAAAATACAGCAAATTGGGTAAAAACTATAGTAGAAGTATACTTTTTGTGAATGAGTTTTCTTTGAGGAGTAAAATACCAAAATTAAAAACTAAAAATGATGTTAAAATATTTAAATGAAGCTCTAATAAAATCTGGATAGAAAGTTCACTTTAATTTTAAATATATTACATCATATTTATAAGAAGTAGTAAAGTATTTCTCTAAATAATCTAGATACATTTTTACATGTCATTAAGTCCAGCTACCGGAACTTCCTGGACGTGGGCACTTTCCCAAACTGGGCTTTTGTCTGGGTGAAATCACCCAGCATAATAATGGAAAGCATACTGGTAATTTTTTATTTTGTTTGTCTCCTAACCAAGTCTGTGGTCAAAGCAGGTCCCCCAGCCAATCGGAACCTAATGTACCCATCTGTCAAATGACAAAACGAGGCTTGATCTCTAGGTGTCTTCAAGGTAATACAGTGTGGGGTTTTTTTTTTTTTTTTGAAGTACAGCTACTGTGATTTATATATAATTCTCCAAAACTTTCATTGTTTCATAGTCTCAAAGTCTGGTTTATCTTTCATATCTTTGGCTTATCCATAAGCAAAATGCTTTAGCATGGGCACTTCCTTTAGAAACCATATCATTCCATTAAATGATTGTGGTTATTTTACAGTCCTCGAAACTACAACTTGGGCTAAAATTGTCCCTAACTGAATGTGTAATTCTAAGACTGTCAAGCCCCTTAAGAGAGGAGTTGAGGGACCACTTATTTTTTCTGCCAAGGGCCATTTGATTTCTATGACATCATTCATGGCTGATACAAAGTTATCATCTTAAAAAATTCACTGGCTATGTTTGTTAAAATATTTTGCTAACTCATTCCAACCATGATGGCTGCAAATGCTTCTCTTTGGTGAGACAAGTGACGTTAATGTACTGATGATGCAGCTACTTGACTGCTTTCCCAGGTTTGCAGGCTGGTTGAGAACACAGTCAACTCTTTGCAATCATAAGGTTTGGAAAAAAAAAGTTTATGGGCTGGGTCAGGCCTAGTAGTATCAAGAGATACTTTAAACAGATTTTAAGGGAGCTCTTGATAATTGTGTACTATTGTCCGTGCATAGTTTCAATCAGTGTCTATTGCAATTTGATAGACTTGATTGATAGGTGCTACTAATTTACAGACTCAATTGAAGAAACTTCACATTAGAATTGAAAAGCACAAGAAGGTGGCCTTTAGGAGTACTCTCAGTCTTTGATTCCTCCCAGCTATCTCTTCAGCTAACTGCTTTGTCAACTGGTTACTAAGGAAGGATAGAGATCTCTGCTTTCCCACGTTTCCCCGTAGTGTGGCTTCTTTATTGAGGCTTCCCAGCATCAGATTCTAAATACTCCTTTCATGTCAAGTTATATGATGCACATGCGATCTTTGGAAATATACTTGAGAAAACTATTCTAAATATAGAAGAATATAGAGGTTAGTCTTTTTCTGAAGAGCATGCCACATATTGAGTAAAGTAAAAGACGTGAAAAAAAAGAGTCAAATACTAAAGTGCAAACTGATATCATAAACATTATGATTAAGGAAATCATCAACTCTGACTATAAATACAGAAAGATAAAGTACATCACAGCCAGAATCGTATCATGAATCGACATGAGGTGACCATAGGCTTTGATCATAGGATTCAAGGTTAGGAAAAATGAATCCACTGTGTTCAACCTGAAACAACACTTACAACAATACACTGTTAACATTACTGCAAATACGATGGCGACAACTCCTACTTTTTCGGGAACATTCCTGGGTGTTATCTCTTGTATAGCAATTACGGTTTGTTAATTTTATTCTTAGCACTGCCTTTCAATCATAAATGCTACAGTTTGAATAATGACTTATGTAGTCATTTTAACTACAAGCAAACTACTAGTCTTCTTTTTCTAAAAGTGAGGCTATAATAAAAAGATATAACTTCCTGTTAAGTATTCAAACAGGGAGAACAAACTATCATGATGAACACGACAAGGGATATAACAAAATATTTATTTAGAAATTAAGGAAATGTCAAAGAAAGCACAAAATAAAGTATATATGTCATTAAGAACTCTTTTAGCAAGGGAAACTACCTTTTTTCTTGCTTATATGGAAATACAGGATAACATAAATACATAAATAAAGGTTGATAACAGACTAATTATAACAATACAGGACATATTGTATTAGGGTCAGATATGACACTTGCTTATATTATTTCAGTTTATGATTTTTAGATGCAAAATTTAAGATGTATGTTTCTCTAACAGTCTATAATTTTGGACCCAGTAAAACTAATTTTAAAATATATGAGGGCATACAAAAATTATGATAATTCATGTGCAATAAGAAAAAAATCATTTTTACATCTGATGCAATAATATCACTAATAAATAATTCTCTAAAGCTATCAAAAATTAATTATGATTTGAATTTTATGCTTAAGAAGGAAAAAGAAATGTGCAATTATAAAAATTTCCTCAACATGACATCTCAAGGAGTTTAAGTGAAAAATATTTGTTCATTCAAAGAGAAAATTTAGCTATATCATTAATCATAAATGATTCAGAAAACCTACTAATCCTTAGTAATTCATTGAATTTGAGCCAACCTTGTGATATTACATCTATATCCACATATATAGTTGTATCTCACTTTTAGGTTTGGTTCTGATGATTGAACCCAAGGCCTCTGCAGTGATATACATCCCCAACCTTTTTTATTTTTATTGCTATTATTTTATTTTGTGACAGGCCCTTTCTAAATCACAAAATGCCCAGACTAGGCTTTAACTTACAATCCACCTGTCTCCCATTCTTACATGACTAATTGGACATTTATGGGTTTCCAAAGTTGTATTGTTTCATGATACAAAAAATGATTTCACTGCATCTCCAGCTTTGTGAAACTTACAGTTTTAAGTTTTGCACATAATTAAGAGATAATTTAAATGCAAAATTGAAAAAAGAAATGTTAAATTTCATTTTCATAGTTTTAATCATATCACATCTTTAGTTTGCTTGTGTAAATTTCATTCTCAGACCATGCTTAAACATCTAATTACTCACAAGTATGGCATGAAGAACGTTAAGATATCTATTTCTCATACTTTTTTTAGCTGAAACTTGGCAACGTTCAAGAGACAAACTGCCAAATAAAAAATAATTGATTTATACTTGACAGAAAAACTCTAAGTAAAAAGACTATGAAGACTCCCTAATACATAATTTTGACATGAATAGCCAAAAATAGATCACCATTCAATAACTGCATCATGGAATTCATCCTAGTTGCTATTAATTAAAAGTGTTTCCTTCCAGTATTCATTTTTCCGTGGACAACGCAAGAGCTTTGCAACCTATAATTACTGCTGTGCCACTGTGCAAACAGAATTTCACTCAGTGTAGTCTTTGGCAGAAAGTCTGTAGTTGATTTCTAAATGTTTCTTACCTGCTATCTATTTAAATGACTCTACTATGAATAATAGCAATATTGAAGGGGATTTAGAAGTCACATATTGTGGTTTCTGCTCTTTATAAACAAATACAGTTGGCTCAGTGGAAATAAGCCACTTGCCTGCTTACTGCCATAGGGGGGATCATCTGAGCACAGTGAGTGTCAATCATCCTGGAAAATCCTACAAGGATCTGGCTATATTACCTTTCATAAAAGCCATCTGTATGAAAATGCACATTAGTAGTAACGTTTGGTATGTGTGTATTACTTTTTAGGCAATACCACTGATAGTATTAAAAGAGATTTTGCAGACCAGGACAGAATATCAGCAAGAAAAGTGGATCAAAATTTGAGAGTAAGAACCAACTCACTTGGGAATCCCTCAGAGACAGTGGGAGATTTTGCCCCTTTGTTCTTCTTTTCTGAGTAAAGACCTGTTATTCTACACCTTGAAAAAAAATCCTTCAATTTAGTAAATTATAAAAGAATTCGAAGAAAGAAAAAGAATGTTATCAGTACAAGGGTTTTTAATGAAAAATTTTATCATTCTTACACACTATTTAATACTTTGCAGAAAGGGTTTGTTTTACTATTTTTGTATAATTTAAATTGTTTGCATACAGATCAATTGGAAGAGCATTTAAATCATCTGAACAAATAATATTTTATTCTATTGACATCTATATGAATAATTGAATTACTAAGAACAATAAGCTTAGCCATTAGGTCAGCCCCCATAGGCGTCATGAAGAAGAGAAACAGTTAAGAATTTTGCACTAAAATTGAATGAAGCACACGTGTCATTACCTGTCTATCTCATATTTTACATAAATGAAATATGTAGCATCAGACAAAACGCTTACCGCTTCAGTGATTCACACCCCACAACCCCATTCCAGATAAAGAGTGTTGATTTAATGGTATTTAAAACGCTGGGCTCTAGCATTCTCTTATTCTCAGAACTAGTTTCCTCATTCATTGAAAAGTGAACTGTCTGTCATGGACATCGATTTTGTTCTCTGAATAGAACAAATTCCTGATAGACTCATAAAGTTTTCAAAAATATTTCTTGTCTTCACGAAGTTTGCATCTCACTGATAGAGGCAAGATATACTGGTTAGTTAAACAAATACCATTGCCAGATTACAAAAGCAGCACTCACTTAAGTTTTAAAAACGAATATCAACTTATCCTCTCAGATAAAATCGTAACCAAAAATGGATAAATTAGGAATGCTTTCTCCAAAGAAACAATTCTTACTGCTAAGGAAATGTGCTTGGACATACAACTTCCAATTTCCTCATTTGTTATAAGAAAAAATGTGGGTAATAGCGGCTATCATCACAGACTTTCTAAGAATAGGACATTTTGCTGACCAAAATCAAGATTTTATATAAAAAACTTTGTTATCTCTATTTTCTGTTAACATTTCTTGTGTAAGTACAGTGATGTTATGACCCTAATTTTTTCCTGTGTTCTTTTCAGACCGATAGAGGGTGATGGGAAGTCAGAATATATTAGGGATCCCAGTGTGTATCCAGAAAGCTTCAAAGTCTGAAGAAGGGTTTAGAGAGAAAGAAATAGAAAACTAGGTTTTAGAGACCAATTTTAGGATTATACAAGAAGCTTTGTGCTTATTTCTAGATGTTATTTCTTCATTTTATAACCTAGTTCAACAAATTGGTAAAATACATGCTGCTATGGATTGCATGTGGCTTCAGTGTGTTCTGAAAAGTTTCATGGGTTGAACTCAGGTCCTCAGTGTGGTGGCTATTGAGAAGAAGTGGGACCTTTCAAAGGTGGAGTCTTGCATGAAGCCGTTATGTCATTTTTCGTGCTGGTCTGGCAAAATTAGGTCTGCGAAGTGAATTGTAACAGAGGAGCAAAACTGGTTCCTTCCAGATCTCTCACTTCTTGGCTCCCTGTCTTTCTCACACAATCTTCTACCATAATGCTACCATATCATGACATAACCAGGAGGTCCTCACTGGAGTAGGGATGGCAATGCTCTAGGAGCTCCAAAACTGTGAGCCAAAGAGGTTGTTTGTTTAAATAAAGTACAGAGCCTTGAACATTTTATTATTGTAACAGATAATAGACTAACACATATCACAGTAAGGGAGAAAAAAATCTTTATCGAGAAATAAGAAAGTGAATTTGGCTGGAACAATGTATTGCACTTGAGGTCAGTAGACAAGATGCAGTGTAAAAAAAATGTATAATGATACTAAAGACCTTATAACTGGTTAAAGACAAGATGTTAACAAATTTATTTGAAACAATTAATTGGGAATACTTGCGATTTAGAATTGAGCAATACTTTATTCTATAAAACAGATGAGCTAAGCAAGGAAGACCAGCTTCATAGGCAGAAAAAAATCTAGAGGAAAAAACATTGGTCATTTCATAGTTAATTTGCTTATTGGGTTACAAGAAAAGGAATTCTTTATCACACCATCTCGGGTAACTTGCCTCCTTCTGACTGGTTGCTAAGAGCCTGTTTACTTTTGTTTTTGTTTTTTACATGTGGTCCATTTCAGAGTTTAATATAGTTTCATATCACCAACCAGAATCCAATCCACTCCGGTTTGGTCTAGTCTGTTAGGGCTCTATTCAAAAATAAAATCTCCAATAATTTTAGCTAGTATAATATACACTCATAGCTAATATATCAAAATTTAAGTAAGTCGTTTAGTTTATTTTAAAAGATTAAAATATTCTTCAGTTGAAGGAATATGAATTTTTATGACACTGTCCGTATTTGGGCTCACACCTACTAGAGTACTTATTATTTGTATAACTTTTGAATCTCTGGTGAACAAACAACATATCTGTTTCTGTCTTATTTAATTATTTGATTCAAGACACTTGGTGTACTTGTGTACACTAAATCTTTTTTTTTTAAACTCAATGACTCTGCAAATTAAGTCTATTGTGTTTAATTTGTCATTCAGAAACAGATGGAATTTGGGACACCAAATTTCTCCATTAGAAATCAGTTCTACCATTACGCAGCGACACAGCAGAAACACTCCTGTTCAGGGAGCTTGTTATTAGTTGGATCAACTACTGACAAATAGATGGCCTATTTTGATTTCAATGAGCAACCAGAGGCAAACTGTGACCAAGAAAACTGAAAAATATACTGCCCCAGAGCAAATAAATGCCTTCAAAGAAACGTTTTAATCAATTCAATTTGATGAGAGGCTGCTTTACATAAGACTATCTTACAGATAGTTGGTTGTTTTTAATTGTTTATTAGTAGCCTCTAATTTTTAAATTAATCTCAATTCAAATAAAATGAGATTAAAATTCTCATTTAGAGATTTCTACCCATGTTAAAATGTCTATATTTGAATGATATTTTGAAGGAGAGTGTTGTACCCACTCACAAGCTAAAAAATATTGTTGGAATCACTAAGAAATCAAAAAGCGAGTTTTTCCTGCCAGGTTCCTAAGCCAAAAATTCTGAACCCTGCTTTCTACTTTGAAGCAAAGCTGTTTGAATCTCCCAAGTCTCTTTAAATGAACACACTTTCATGCCCTAAACATACTACTTCTGTGAGGTGCTCTGATGGTTACACAACATCTGCTGCTTTTTTTCCAGAAATATTATTCTCTCATTCTAAGTCAATTCTACATTTAAAATGAAAGTTAAAACATCTTATCTAATGGAAATTTTAAATGCATTTTTATCTGTAATATTTTTAATGGACCCATAAACCAAGTCCTTTAAAGGATAAAAATAGCTTTAAAATCATTTTAAATGGGTTTTTCTTCCCAACTTATTAAAAATTTTTTCTTGTACAAAACAGAAGAGCTTCATTTACAATAAAATGCAAAGTGCTATAACTTTTCTTTGCAGATATCCAACTTTAAAGAATCAAGTTGCTGTTGTGGGAACCCCAAAGTGCTTCCTGATAGAGGAATACACTTTCGTTTTTTATTTCTGGTAGGTCTTAAGTATGGTAGAGGTCTGCTTTTATAGCTACCAGTGTTTTTATTCATGGACAGGTCTTTCCATTATTCTCATATCTAAATCTATAGAGAAATGCTATTGAGTTACATAGTCAAAAAAGAAAAAAATATATATAAATGAGATTTTTACAAAAACAAACTGTAAAGAGCTAACTCAAGCAAAACATCATCTTCTCATTATGCTGCAGGAAGTCAGTGAAAATTTTTCCGTGTAAAATACATACAATATCTCATCTCTGAAATACTACTCTACTCTAATTGATGTGAGAATGTCAGATGGATCCATTTTAGTTGTGGTGGTTAACAAAAGACTCCTGTTTTAAATTCATAGCTCTTTAGCAATATATAGTTATCCTGAACAATTTGATTATAAAATTTAACTATAGGAGAAAGTCTCCACAAAAGATCAAACATTGTTTTACTGTTCTCTTCCCTTGGTCTTAAGTGAAATATCTACTTCTACATCAACCTTTCTCTCTACTTATGAATAACAGAAATAGGTGGCTGCAACTGAGAGTCATTAGCAGGGAGTAGCATAGAGTAAGCTGCTTGGAACATGTCTAAGTCTTGAATGGAATTCTCAGTGGGGCTCTAATTATATTAGGGAGCTAGCATCCCTTTGTTGAACACAAATTGATATTTATGATAATCTGTTGGCCAGACATGCTGTCCAAATTTCCAGAATTCTACTTCTGGTAAAAATTCTCTTTAATTATTCATTAATTTATTTATTAATCCACACACAGTCTTGCTTTGTAGCTCAGGCTGGTCCTGCTATGGTTGAGTATAGAATGTTCCCCAAAAGGCCCATGTATTTGGAACCACGGGCTGTTGGAAATGGAGCCTGGCTAGAAGAGACAAATGTTTAGGACTTGACATGAAAAGATTCTGTCAACTTGTTGAGATTGGAGATTGCTCAGGAAGGAGCTTTCTGGTTTTTGTTATTAACTTGTGGGCCAGAAAGTGAGGGATGGACACCTGCCTTGAGTGTTTGTGTGATGGGGGTGAGGGGGGCAATTAATTAGTCAACATATACTGGTGATAACAAACTGAATAATCTCTATGGTTATATACTAGGCTACTTCAATGGTCCCAAAAAATATGTGTAAGAAAAATAACTGGAAATACCTCAATGTATTTGCCACAAATCTTCACAATTTCATGTGACTTCTAGTGCTTTTACCTATGCAGATTTGTTAAAAAATGCTAGGTAGTATAGACATATGTGACTATTCCTAAATTTCCTTCTTAGAGGATGCTCAGCTCAGCAGATGTCTGTGGAAGATTGTGAGATTCTATGCTCCTGAGAGTCTATTGTAGATAACTGAAGCTTGAGGAGAGCTTAAGACATTCTAATTAACCTATAACAATGAACTTTCTAGTTGTTATTGACACACACATATAGTATGTATGTGTATGTGTATATCATTTTAAAAATCCTGTTCTATCTCACTGTTTAGCAGCATTTTTCTCTTTCATCTACATTTAACTTGCTGAGGTGTTACTAAGTGAGTCTTGTCACAGCTTCATACACGTGTGGTAATGACCCTAGACATCATTCCTGAAATTTCTCAATTTTAGGCATAAGATAAATGACTCAATTATTTTGCAAAATCTGTAATGTTTTTACCAGATTAGTGATTTTATTTTTGGTCAGAGTAAAGCCCTAAGCAACAGTTTGCAATCTAATAGTTTTATTAATTAATGCAATAGATTTAACACATAAACTAGTCTAACTGGAGAACAATAACCTAAATCTGACAAATAATTATTCCCTGCAGCCTACTAAAATAATAGTAACATTCTAGCCTAAATTTTCATTTCCTTTTGCTTCAACAGAGAATAAATACTTTGTGCCATGTCAATATTAGAATGTAGGCTGATATATGAAAATTTTCAATAAGCCATAAAGCTGATGTCTTAGTTAGTAATTCACCATGTGACAGAATACATGACATCCACAATTTAATGGAGGAAAGATTTATTTATCTCACAGTTTCAGAAGGTCTCACACAGTCCATTCATAGGCAGTCAGCAACAGTAGAAGCACAGGGAAGAAGCTGGAGAGTTGCTCACAGCATTGCAGACAGAACCCAAGTGAAACAGGAGCCAAGTGAGTCTGGAGACTCAGGCAAGGGTAGAGCTTTCCCCCGGAAGCTGTAACAATGTTTCTTCTATCTTCCTCTACTTAGTTCAAGCTACTATTTGGACCCATATACCCAGGGTAAGTGCTGCTCCCTGGCCCACAAGTCAATAACAAACACATGAAAGCTACGTGTTTCACACCTTCCAGTCTCAACAAGTTAACCAATCTTTCCAGGTCAAACCCAAATCATCTACCCCTTCCAGCCAAGCCTAACCTTCCAACAGCACGAGGCCCATGGTTATCCCACTACATCCAAATATATGAGTCTTTGGAAGATACTGAAGATCCAAACCACAAAGCCACAGTATGGCAGCCCCTATGAAAACCAAAAGTTAAACATTTCCAGCAGTCAGTGGCACAGGGTAAATGTTTCAGTTTCAAAGGGGAAGAACAAGAGAATAGGAAGCAATCACCAAAACAAGTCTTAGACTTACCCAGGCACGAGTTAAATCCTGTAGTTGTTGCACCCAGCACTTACGGTAAACTATGACAAGATACGAGTTTCAAAGGGCTTGAGTGGCCCTGTTTTTACAGTATGACATCCTGCTGCAGCCTCTATCATTGTTCCTTTGGGCGTGTTCCCCTGACAGCCTTTTCTCAGCCAATGATCCACATTTCTGGCATCTTCAAATTTCTGAAGACTCCACGGTACCTTACACTGCAACAATTCACCTTACTGCCCTCCCAGGAGCACACTGTCAGGCCTCCAAGGTCTTTCTCTGACATCTTGGTGGAAGACTCTGTGACCCAGTTCTTGCCCACTCTGTGTACCTATAAAGCTAGCACCACAGGGATGACACCAACACCTGCCACTGGCTGGAGCAGTAGTCTGGCCTCCCTGGCTTTTGGCTGCAGCAGCCTCCAAGTGCCTGTCTGGCTCAACTCCAGAAAGCTAAACTTCGGAAAACACTTCTTCTCTTTGTCCCTACCGCATACCCTTTGGCTACTCTTCTCAGAAGAATGTCTTTTGCCTTCACATCTTTTCATAGTAAAGGGCGAAATCTTGCTGATCCCTGCGTTACCCAAAAGGCTTCTCTTTTATAGTTCTGATTCCAAGTACTTGGTTTCTGTTTAATACTAATCTCTTTAACATCCCTGTGCTTTTCTTCCCCACCTTTACAGCTCCTTTCAGTCTTGCAAAATTGTCAACCTTTTGCATCTTTTTTCTCTGCCATTTTTTTCCTGCCTTTCAGTGTGGAACTGGCTAAAAGAGACAAGCAGAATCCACATGACAGCCTGAACATTGGGCCACCTTGAAATTTCCTCCAGCAGACTAAGTAGTCCATTGCCTTTAATCTCAGTTTCTGTCAAAGTTTCTGGACAAGGGAAAAATGCCAACAAACATTTTGCAGAGCACACAATGCCATTTGCCAATACAGTGCTCCTGCTCCTTCTCATCTGAAATTTCTTGACCCTGGCCTTTCTGAGCTACAGCTATTAGTATTCTGGTCTTCTGAGATTTGACCAGCATCTCCCACGAAGCTCAGCTTACAGCATTCCAAGGCTTCGCTATCTGGCATCTTCAAACCTTTTCAAACTCCTCCCTCAAACCAGTTCCAAAGGCTTCTAAAACATATCACTGAGTAAAGTCACAGTAACAATGTCACTTTTTCTGGTACCAATTTCTGTCTTAGTTTCTTATTCACTACTGTGTCAGAATACCTGACATCCACAATTTAAGGAAGGAAAGATTTATCAGCCCATAGTTTCAGAAGGTCTCCCTTAGTCCATTGATAGGCAGCCAGCAACAGTGAAGCACCAGGAAGAGGCTGGAGAGCTGCTCACAGAATTGCAGACAGAAGCCAAGTGAAGCAGCAAAGGAGTTTGGAGTCCCAGGCAAGGCAAGATCTTTCCCAGGAAGAAGCTGTAACAATGCATCTTCCTTCCTTGTTTACTCAGTTCAAATTGCCAGTTGGGTGCTACACACCAAGAGCCAATGTTACTCCCTGACTTCCGGACCCAAAAGTCAATAACAGGCACCTGAAGGCTCTGTCCTTGGTACCTCCCAGTCTCAACAAGTTGACACAATCTTTCCAGGTCAAACCCAAAACATTCACCCCTTCCAGCCAGGCCTCACCTCCCAAAAACAAAAGTTCCATAGCTACCCCACTAAACCCAAATATAGAGGGCTGTGGAGGACATTCCAGACTCAAATCATAGCAGCTGATACTTTGAAGTTTGTTAGATCTATATTTCATTCTAAATCTGATTAAAATTTAGAGTTTAAGTGTGGTTGTATAATACTTGAAAAATAAATCATTGCATATACTGCATTTCATATATAATCATAAAAATCATATGATTTACTTTAAGGCATAAAATATTTTACTTATTATATTAAAAACAGTTTTAATATTGACAAGCCTCCTGTAGTTTTATACAGTAACATTTTAAAAGTCAAATAATAAACTACAATATTATTTTGTAAATGCTAAACCAATCTATTCAAGATTTTACTTAAAACCTATAGCACTTACAAGTGAATTTGTACATAATAGTACGTCTGAGCAAGGCAGAGCTGTGCTCAACACTTGCATCAATGCAAAAAGTACCCACGCTATTGTAAAGGATTAAAGATGTACTGTGAGATCCAAGCCTAAGTTTGCAGGGAATGTAAGGGCAAAAATAAAAACTATTCCAAGTATGGTAAATAGCACTTACGTATACTTGCAGCAGGAGATGCAAACTCAGTGATGCCCAGTACTGGAGGAATTGTCCCCAACTCAGCTGCAAAGGAAAAAAATCTAATCATTGGGTCACATTAATTGTTTTGAACTTCGTTCCAGTAGTAATGGAACATTGGTAATTCAGAGTGAAAAAAAATACTGAGATTGATATTTAAATAATCACTCTAGAACAATGTCAAGACGGAACTGTAAGGAGATAATAACTAGGAAGATTATCAAGAGCCTTTTCCAGAAAATGAGAGTAGATCAGGAGAAAAGGCATTCACCAGAGTCATTAATGAGATATCAGTAAGATGCTGAAGAGCCAGGCCCGGTAGCTCAGACCGGCAATTCTAGCACTCTAGAAGGTGAAGATCGCGGGCTAGTAACTGCATGACTCAGCAACTTAGTGAGATTTTTGTCGCAAAGCAAAAAATAACAAATGAGGTGGGAATGTAGCTCAGTATGAAGGCCCTGGGCTCTATCCACAGCATCCCAGATACAAAGAACCTAAAAAGAAATACAGGGAAGATGTTCCAACATTACAAATGGCCTTATCAAATGGTCTAGTCATGGTCTTACATTTTAGTGTTTTCATCATCAAATTATGTGTTTATTGGTAAGATCAATTTATTATTAATAACACTCTTTCCCCTGAAAAGCTCTCTTTGTCTATTGAAGTATCATTAGTATGGGTTCTATTATATTAGCTCATTTTTGGTTGACTGATATTTCTATACAAATCTAAACTATTACCATTCTTTTCACAGAACCAGGAACTTTATTACTGATCATTGCTACTTTCTGAAATCACTAAAACACTAAATGCTCTATACAACAATTTTCTATATACTGCATAAAATAAAAATAAAGAACTCAGCCTTGTAGAGAACAATAATGAAAATTAATGGAATATTGCTGCAAAGTACATTCAAAAACAGTAGTTTCGTGTTTTAGTCTACCAAACTTACAAATGGAAAAAAAATTTCAAATTTCTGATCTTAAAAGTAAGCATGTGTAGGAAATTCATTTTCATAGGTCATTTTTTTTTTTTGCCTTGAAAAAAGTGGGCAATTCCTGGCTCCCAAAATTTAGTACAGATTATATCCACTCCGTTCTTGGACTTCTGCTCTCCCAAAATGACAGCTGTTTGATCCCCAACCACTTTATAGCAGGTACATGATTGTACGATCATTTGAATTGAATTAAGTGAATCACACAAACTGATAACATTTCATGAGAAGAGTAACACAGAGACAAAGTTGAGTGCTTTGAAAGAGAGTGCTCACCAGGAGCCACAGCTTCCCTAACCTCCCAAATTGTTATTAAAATACGGGTTGGCAAGAGTTTCAAAATTTGGCATTTAAAACTCTACAACTCTGAAATCTTATAGATCTACAAGTTTCTTAAATTCTTGCTCCACTTTAGTGATATCAAAACTCTCAAGCATAAAGAATGCATTACGAATGTTTTATGCAAAACTATAGCTCCATTTGGCAGACCTATTTTTAAAAGGGGGCATGTTGGCTCACCACCAAAGATTGGAAGATAAATATACATTTGTATGTTTTAAATCAATATGAAAGATTAATATATGTATCATTTAATGTTATTCTACTTTTATTTGATTTTGCTTAACAGTACAAAGTGATATCTGTCTTTTTTTTAATTGTCTCATAGTGATCCTGGTAATAGAATAGTACAGATGCCAGAGAGCTTTTGCATAAATCTTCAGTAAATATTGCAACTTCTAGATCTTCAGCGATATTTCTCAACTGAGCCAGAACTCGTAGGGTGTGCAGCTGAGAAGACGCCTACCTGCTTGCCCTCGGCTACCTACCGAGAACCCACAGGGACACTGGGAGTCCACTGCAATTTGTGACTCATGTCAAGATTCAACCTTTCCCCTCTTCCTCACACTGCTTCTTGAACGCTGAGGGACATTGAATTTATCTGAGCTCTTCGGATCAGTTCCTCTGCTAGGTACCAAGAGAGTAATAATGCTGAGAGCACCAGGTGCAAGCCAACCCTCATCCAAGAGGCTGCTTGCTGCCTGGTGCCCACTGATGGCTCAGCCCCTTGGAATAATTAAAAGAGGCAGTTTGACCACAGATGCGTTTCTCTTGTTAATCATCAGGTCATTAGCCTTAATAAGATCAATCTGTGATTAGATTCACTGTAACTTAAACTGATGAAATGGAGCAGAGAGAAAAACAAATTTCAAGCCCGCGTCTCCAACCTTCATCTTTATGCCATGAAACCCAAATAGTCTGGATATGTTGGAAGTTAACAGATGCATTTTCTTCTTACTTACACCCAAGATTCACCAGAATGACAGCAAAGTGGGTCACACATTGAAAATAGAAAGGACTGATTCAGTGGTTGGCATTTCTTTAAGAGCGAGGGTAGTCCATACTATAGATGATCGATAGATAAGTAGATATATGATAGATCAAAATTAAAATCAAAAATATTTATCTACAAAAAGAGATGGTTCAGAAACTAAAACTTGATCGAGTCTACATTATACAAGCTACATTATTGAAATACCCAATAACACCAGAGATATTAAACAATCTATTCTTTTAACCATTAGTGTCCTCCAGCAAGGGTGTGGAGTGTGTGTAGAAACTAGCAGTAATGTTAGCTCACTGAGGAAGATTGATCTTTTCCTAGATGTCAAGGATCATTTCAAAACCCAAAGTAAACCTTCAGGTACCATCATGACCTCCACCTTCATCAACTCAGTGCCATTTTTGCATCTGGTTTGTTCTCCTATTCATATTCCTGTTCAATATTCTATCAGCGTCTTTGGTGTCTCTGCTCTGCCTTCCGGTATGCAACCTGAATTCCCGCAGCACTAACTCTTGATGGAAACATCGTTGGTATTAAAGAATAGCTTCCATCTGTGGCTCTAATCCCCATAGCCTGTTTTCAAACAGCTTGAGTTACACCACTCAAGTATTTTTGTAATAATTTAATCATCTGACTTCCTCAGAAATATGCTAAAATATGACCTATTTTTTCCTTTATAACATGGAGATAATAATATGTCTTCCTGGCTTCCCAGAGTGCAAGATAGAACACATTGTCTGATATAAAACGCTTTGAAATACCCAGTAACGCCAGAGATATTAAACAAAATGCAACCTATTGCTTCATGCTTACTGAGATTTAAATCTGCTTTACGGTGAGAAAAAACAATAATGTATCAAAGAGTGGTGATGAATATAAAGTAATTTATATTTTGGGAGGATAATGCTGAGGAGTAAGATACTAGAAACCTTAAAATTAATGAAGATAGTAATGAGAAAAATATGTATAGAGTTCTACATGAGTTTTTTTTTAAGCAAAGAAGGTGACAAAGATCACTGCTTCACTCTCACATAAACCAGGTGTAGATTTAAAAATCTCCTCTAGTAAAGGAGTAAGATGTTTGTCACTGCATGAGCTAAAACTCAGGACTGAAAATACACCAGGAAGATCCTGTTAAAAGCTATAGGGTTGCATATATTTCTATTCTCTCTCTCTCTCTCTCTCTCTCTCTCTCTCTCTCTCTCTCTCTCTCTCTCTCTCTCTGCCTTGTTCTCTCATTAAGATTTAAAAAAAATTCTTAAGGAGTCAAAATGCAGGCCTATAATCCCACCTTTCTATAAGGCTGAGACAGGAGGATTGCAAGTTCAATCAGGAGTTGGAATGCAGGCCTAGAATCCCAGCTGTCCGGAAGGCTGAGACAGAAGGACTGCAAATTCAATCCCACCCTAGTAAATGTAGCAAAACCTGAAACTGTAGGTCAATGTGAAGACCCTGTGCTCTGTTGTCTCTGGAACAAGATATGAGAGAGAGAGAGAGAGAGAGAGAGAGAGAGAGAGAGAGAGAGAGAGAGAGAGAGAGAGAGATTAAAATCAAAAATATATTCAGCGACAAGGGAGAGATGGTTCAGAGACTATATCTTGATTGAGTCTACATTATACAGAATCTATGGAGGATTCTGTCCCCTGCCTAACAACATGCTTTGGAAGAATTATGAACTAGATCCACTCGTAGTTTTATTTTACTTTGATATCTTGTGGAAGCTAATACCTTCTAGACATTTTGTTTGCTGTATTTTAATATATTACTTTTGCTGATACCTCTCCTCTAATGCTCTCTTTACAAGAATTTTTATGGGGCAGCACACTTGGAACCCCCTCCCAGCTAGTGAGAACATTTATTCCTTTGTCCTTTGATTCTAAATAATACCAATTATTCCACAATTTTTGCTGTGACCTCAGAAACTTCAAGAACATGAAGTCTGTAGGAAATGCTGTTCAGCAAAATCATGACGTTTTCTCATAAAATCTGCAATTAAGAATAGAGTGCCTGTTGGACGACGAGGAAGGCGTGCAATCTCTGTGCTTGACCTAAACCATCATAAGTTGGAAGGATTAGATGTTGTTTTGTGTCTACTGTTAGTCACTGGTACTTTAATTTCAAATCTCATACTTTATAATACTTCGTTCAAACCTGTATTCATAGAGATAATAACTCAAATGTTTTAGGAATCCTTATGTTTCACAAGTAATTTAAGAAGAACTTGGTGATGTCTTACAGGCAAAATCTGGGTAATGTGTCCTAAGCAGCAATGTGGCTCCTTATGATGCTTTTCTTTGATATGTGACCTAGTGACTTCATAAGAGGCACACAGTCTCAACCAAATGTGAAGCTACTGGTGTCCTATCAAGTATCCCTGCCCCACAGAGACACAATTAGTGATTCATGGGAATCTAGCTAGTTCTGAGTCCTTTACTAATGCCTCCCACAGCATGATAATGTCTTTGGATGATGTCCTGTCACATTCCCAAAGCAACCACTGGGTTTGTGCTCTGTATGTGTCATTTACTTTTAGGTGACACTGATGACTCAGTGTTCTATAAAAGTATCTTTCTGTTCTTTTTTCAGTTTAATATGTCATTCTTTTCATTGAGACGTATTTCTACAATTAATGGCACAGAATATAATAATTCAATACCTGTATATGATATATGGAAGTTATATTAAGTGCTTATTAATTGTTTCTACCTCTCCACAAATATATTCACTTTTTCATGTTGGAAACTTTTCCACTCTTCCAGTTACTGTGAAATATATTACAAACTAATGTAATCCAGAATTACAATGATTCAAGATAGAAAACAAGTGTCAGTTCTTATTTTTGTTTTAACTTCACCTACTAACTTCTATCCATTGCCCCACCCCATTTACTTCTTGGTTTCTATTGACCTCTCTGCAGCATTGTACTTCTATGATTTTGACTTTCTAATTTCCAGAATCAAGTGAGCATATGTGGTCTTTCTGTTTGCCTATGTCACTCATCAAAATGGCATACCCTTCTCTTTATGTTATTTCAATAGCAGAATCTCATCCATTTTTACAAAAAAAAAAAAAATTCTCTACTGTGTTTGTGTGCCATATTTTTTCCATTCATGGTTTCTTGGTCATTTATGTTATTTCTATTCCTTGATTATGACTAGTACTATAGCCAGGAGTTAAGCTGTCTAGAACATGTGGAAATTTTATTTTTAAGTTTTATCGGTCTTCATACAAATTTCAAGTAATGGCTATACTTTATATGGCCACCAATAGTATTCAAAGAATTCCTTTTTCCTGCATTCTCAACAGCTGTTGTCATCTTTTATCTTTTTGATAAAAAACATTCATACGGGGGTGAGATGGTATCTTATTGCAACTTGTGCCTATTTAACAACTAGTGACATTGCACTTGATGGGTGTTAATGTGTCTTCTTCTGAGAAATGTCTGTTGAGGTATATTTTAAATTTTTGATAAGGCTGTTTCATTGTTGTTAAGATTTTAGAGACCCTCTATATTTTCTATATGAACTCCTCAGATGAATAAATTGTAAATAATTTCTTTCATTCTGTCATCTGTTTCCTCATTTTGTGCATCACTTCCTTTGCTGTGCTGAAGCTTTTCAATTTGGTCTCCTTTGTTTTTGGAGACTTTTTCCAAAAATTCTTGCTTATTTCATTGTCCTGAAGTGATCACCCTATAGAAAAATTCTAGAAGTTTCATAGTACCAGGTCTTGCCTTTAAGTTTATGGACAATTGTGGGCTTAATACAGTGTGTGGTAAGAAATATTGTCTATTTTCATTCTTCATCATGTGGGTAATAATTTTTCCTAAACACCACCAATTGAGAAGACTGTCCTTCTGCTTTCTCTTAGCACTTTGGTTGAAAACCAGTTAGCTAAATAAGTGTGGATTGTTTCTAAGCTCTTGATTCTAACCCGTAGGTCAACTATGTATCTGTTTTTACATATTATCATGTTGTCTTCACTAACACATGCAGCCATTCTCTTTTTTAGATAGTGTGGTAGTTCTTGGCTTGTTCTGTTTGCTCAAAATGAGTTTGACTGATGTTTTCCTGGTTCTGCACAAATTTTATTTTATTTTATTGTTCCTTTGATAGGGATTGCATTAAATCTGTGGATCTCTTTGGTAATTTCCAATATTGATTTTAACAATATTGGTTGATCCTTCCAATAGATGAACATGGGCTGTCTTTCCCTTTTTGATTTGTTCTTTTCAATGTCTTTCATCTTTGTTTTACGATTTTTACTACAGAGATTTTAATCTCTTTGGTTAAATTATCCCTAGGTAGTAACAATACTGAATTTTTTTACACAGATAACTTTTATATCAAGAGGAAGAGCTTTTATCTGGGGTTTAGTTCAGTGACCACATCCTTTCTTAGCATAGAGAATCTTAAGTTCTATTCTCAGCATCATCAAAAAAAGAAAGAATCATTCTCAGGGAAAGACACATGAAACATTAGTAATATAAATAAGATTTTATTTTCAGTTGTCACTAGTCTAGATATTATAAATGACATGTATGTGGGTTTACACATGTATAATGTTTGTTCCTAATAAAGTTGCAAGTAATTGAAGCAAGAATCTTATGTAGTACAATATATAAAGTAATGGCAAAAGTAGGATAGATGATAGTTATTTTTCTCACTCACATGCTATGACTTATGCTTGCACATATTGTTTGTAAACCAAACAAAAAACATTTGGAGCTGTTAAGAGATTATGTCATGTGCACGTGAGTAGCAGCTCATTTATCCTTCTCTTATTTGTATACAGTAGAAATTTTAAAAATGCTCCTTTCAGAAACAAATGAAACTGCAGATTGAGATTGCCATTCAGAGATAGAGAAATTTTCCTTTCTATTCATTAAATTTAGTCATTAAAAACTTACCAACGTAGAAATAAGTCTCAAGTTATTAACTCCGAAGCCCCATGTTGTTCTTTCCCTCCTCACATCTTTCACTCAGAGAAATTTCCACCACTCTGAAGTCAAAGGGAATGATCGACACTTGACCAAGCACTGCCCTCTGCACAAATACCTTATAGAGTGGGGCAGTGTGAGGTACAATTCACTCTTTTTTTGGCTTGGAGGCCTTGGCCTCTGTGGCAGGACATCTAAACAGACTGTGCTTGCGAGAACCACTGCAGCCGTCTTTATTTTAATTTGTCCACAGCTGTGCAACTGGCTGAAGCGCAGATGGAAGTAGAGCTGGGGGAAGTCAGAAGAACTGAAAAGTGAGTTGAAAACCAACGAAGCTCTAACGGGGGCCTAGTTGCTCTGAGAGCTTTAAGCTCCCAAGGTGGACGGGATTGTCTTATTTTCTCATTTCCTTTTTCTATACTTAGGGACCTAGCTTAGGTCTTGAGGTAGAAAAGGGAGAGGGGATGTGAGTGTCTAGGGCGTGGCTTGGAAGAAAGGGCCTGCTAGTAAGATGTTTTGTTTGCTTTAGGTTTGCTCCAGCTGCGGCATTGTTCCTTATTAGGATGACCCCACAGTATATTGTATGAACCAGATAGTCTTCAGAATATACAGGGTGTACTAACAGATAACTAAGGCACATCAGGCCCAGTCTTGGACTATTCAGGCAAACTGAGATGTCCCAGTTCCACCTGCAGGTAGGTGTACCCGTGAACTCCTCAATATGTACTTTGTGTTCAAACTTCTGTTCTCATCCTTCTTGACATAGCTTCTCCTCAGAATGAAAATTCAACACAAAAACACTTATCAGGGTCCGAGGACTTGCCACCCTGATAGTGTTCCTGAATGGCATAGCAGCCTATGCTCCTAGAATATCAGTCATCGAGGACATTCAAATATCAAACAAGGTCCTGAGAATACATTGGTAAGGCTTAATTCTCTCCTTTCTCCTTGCTGACTGAGCTTGTCCACCCTTTTGAACACTTGACATGTGAAAGCATCCTTTTACATAAGAAAATAACTTCTAACTCTTATTTTCATCTCTTTTTCTTCATGTTTAAAAATGTTACAATTGCTTCAATATTTTCTGCATAAGTTCAAGTGTAATTTATTCAAGTTAAATAACATAGAAAGCCACATTTAGAATGGTAGGAGGTATAGCATACTATACACAGAGAGAAATAAGTCTTTTGAACTGCATTATGTAAGTAGTTCTGCTAAATGGTTTAGGCACAATCCTTCCAACACACATATACATCTACATATATATATGTGAAATTGAGGGGAATTATTTAGTTTATTGCTTACCTAAGATCTCAGGTATAGGACTTATGTATTGTAAAAATAATAACAGAATATAGGATGCAGTGGTAAAAATATAACGCCATGCACCCCTTGAGGTAGAAACAATACATACACCTTTTGTTCTTCGCTGACTTGGACATGTTTTATGTGCCACTCTTGTGGACATTAACATTTGTCCCATGTCACTTCTTGGCTTCTCTGCAATTCTCTGGATCGGCTGTCTGTCTGGGTGCCATGCACCCACTTTTCAGCATCTTACTTCTTTGCCTGTTCCTTCTGATTATGCTAGAGTCACCGAAGAGATCCCTAACCTCATTCATTGAACAGAACTTCCTTCATTTCTGTCTGTGTAAGTTTTAAATTCCTATTAACGTCAGCCTTAATAAGTGATTTCTATGGAGGTTTGTTGTTTCTAATATGCTATGCAAAAACGGAGTCATGAAATGGCAGAGGAAGTAACAAAGGTTAATACAGGAAATCCAAAACAAACCACTACAGAAACTCAATTTCATTTTCTTAATGTGCTCAGCCATGGGCAATGAGAGATTCACTCATTGAATTGTAAATAATCAACCAGTCACAACATCCCCAATTTAACCAGGATTCGACAAATGAATTAATCAATCCAGCTGTCAACCTCATTTTCAAGACGAAAAGAATTCAGTTTATCCTCACTTGAGTCTTTTCTCCACATAGACACCAGCTACCTATCACTTTTTGCATCTCAATTTCAACATTCTTGCCTTTGCTCACAATTGTGTATTCTTGAAGTGTCAGTTTTCCCCAAGACTATGAGTCTAAATTCCGTCTGTTGATCAAGCTAGAAGACAAATCTCACTTCCCAGTGATATCTCACTTCTCCTGCCTAGCTGGACATGTCTCCTTATATTCAGGGTGATACATTTTATACAGAAATATGTGAGACACAGAAAAGAGAGCTCTTCTATGCTCTTTTTGCCTCTGGTCCAAAGGACCTCTTTTGGAACAAAGGAAGGCTAAAACCAAAAGAACCATCTTTTTAGAGTAAAAAGTCTAAAATTCAGGTAATTTCACACAAATAAAAATGTTGTAAATTTAGGCTGCGTCTGCATGTTTTCTCTTTATTATCATTGATTCTAACTATGCAATTCCAATATATTTACATCTATTCTGAAATGATCAAGTACTTTGCTTTAAACATCCTTAAGTGGAATAAAGTGGATGGTATGATTGTAACTTTAGGCCAATATCAATTGATCTTTATAATTCCTTCTCTTTACCTCTTTCCTAGCTTCACAAGAATAAAGTAGAACTCTTTACCCTGGTTTAAAAATAATACTCTGTTCTAAGCCTAAAAAAAAACTGTTCTAAAAGAAAAGTAGCCTTTGAACACTTAAAATTTCTCTAAATCGTAAGTGCCATATGTTCTTAACTGGAATGTTTTAAAGTTTCAGAGGTAGCGAATTGAAACTAGTTTACTTACTGATAACAACAGAGTTGAGTTACAAGTTTTCTTCCTGAATACAGTTATATTTTGTATTTTTTCTGATTGAGTTTTAAAAGGCCCCCTGAAAGAAAGGCTATAAAAGAGGATCAACTAGAGTAGTGGTTTTAAAAACGTGTTTCCTGGGCCTGCAGTATTGGTTATCAATTGGAAAGATGAATTCTGGAGTTCAGCATGCTGCTTATATGGCCCTGCACATGATGCTAATTTATGTCAAAGTTTGGATCCAATGGTCCATCCACATTAAGGCTCTGCTACAAGTTCATATTTTGCTTGTTTGTTTGTAACAAACCGTACTGGTTTATAAACTTGTAATCCCTAAAGACTCAATTATGATTTCTTTTATAGTATCTACAAATCATTGTCAGTTTTTTTAATTTCATATTTGAATAATTGGAATATCATTCTAAAGGACAGTTTGCCATTACATAACATGTGAACTCAAAGTACACATAACAAGTATTTACTTTCATACTGAGATTTATTTCTTTTTTTAAAATTTTGATTCAAGCTGAGCTCAAATTCGCGATCATCCTGCCTTCGCTTATGAAGGCGTCTAGATTTCAGGCCTGCACCCACACACTCAGCATTCATAGACCTAAATCTTCTCCTGTTTTTAAGAGAGCCAGAATTTAAATATTAATAATAATAACCACCACAACAACAATAAAACAGCAAATCAATGTTGTTTGTCTATAGCCTTATTTTCCTTGATATTTCTTTTTTTAACTTTTCTCATGAAAATATTTCAAATGATAAAAACAGCTTAAAAACATATGAAATTTCTCGACTTTCCATCATTGTGACAAAACGCTGCTCACTCGGTAGCAGCAGAAAAACAAACAGAAAGAAAAGTTGAATTGCCAGTGTCCTTATAAGGTCTTGACCACAGCGACTCAACTTCCTTCCATAAGTCCACATATCCAGAAGCTTTCCCCACCTGCCAACACCTCCAGGGGCTGGAGACCAAGTTTTAGGCACATGAAAATTTGGGGAACACATCCATCAGATGTGTTTTGACTACTTTTCTTTGTAATTTTGCTGCTTAGTTGTTCATAAGAAGAACAGTTCTGACTGTTGGGTATGTTGTGGGTAGCTCGTATATCTTATAAACACAACCCTCAACAGATATGTGTATTTCAAAAAGGATGCAAGCTGAAATAACTACACTTACACAAAATTATATTAGTATCCAAATCAAACATAACTTCACTGTTCAATTGAAGTAATGTTTATATTATTAGTTTGTCAGAGGAATATGCTAGACAACAGAAACCTGCAATGTTTGTGTATCCAGGGTTCCTGTGTCAAAAATCCACACACAATTCTCACAGTGTTGATGCCCAGATTTTTAGAGGCATTCTCGGCCTGTGAAATACTAAAAGAATGAATCTTTGCCAGTGTACGTTTTGCCTGTTGAAATAAGAGCCCTCTACCTAAATGTGTGTTTAACTGATATGTCAACATTTTTTACCATGAAACTAGGAAAGAATTTTTTAAAAGGAAAATAAAATTCACTTATTCATAATATATGTTTATAAAATGCAATTATTCTTTGGAGAAAGACTTATCAAATAGATATCAACAAACACATTAGTTAATGTTAAACCAATAGAGTCATAAGTATGCCTATATTATTTTATCTCTTGCAGTGCTAGGGATTGAACCCATAGCTTTCACACTAGTCTTTTTTAACTGTTTATTTGGACAAGGTCTATTTAAATTGTCCATGCTGGACTCAAACTTTCTTTTGTTCTGCCTCTAATTGCAGAGTGCTAGGATTGCAAGTGTGTACCACCATGCCCAGATCTACAAGTTATCTTGTATATTTGCTAAGTTATCAATTATAAAGAGATTACTTTGAGAAAAAAATAAAATTAGAAATTGTTACCTTTTTGAGTGTGGTTTCTAAATACACTGTTGAGAGAAATATTATTTTACAAACAACAAAAAATAAAGCAAGTTCTTGTATTTTTGTATTATGTGATAATTAAATAATTACTCACAGAACTCCTGAAATCATTGTAGCTGCTTTTTTACCTCACTTTCACAGCTTAATAGAGAGAGATCTCCCAGAGGTGATAAATTATTTCTCCAAGGATGATTTAAATCACTGGTTCTTATCAATTGTACATTTTCTTGGAAATAAGTATGATCGGGTAAGTGAGTCTCAGAGAGAATCTTTTACTGCTAGAACTAAAAGGAGTATTAGAATCTCAGAAGTTCGTTTCAGAGCAAAGGACTAATAACTTACGGGTTAATCTGTTCTTCCCACCAGGGTTTCTTCAGTTTGAAAAAAAAAAAAAGCTATGGGCAAAATGACACCAGTAGCAGAAAAAAGAGTCATTCATCAGTATAATTAGAATATAGCTCATAAACATTCATATTTCTGATCCTGTCTCTCAAATGAAAATGATTTATTGGAGTGAAGGGAGACACCTATTTGAAGTGAGCACCCTCTTTTGAAGTCACGGTGGCCCATCTGGCCCATCATCTCTTCCTCAGACTCATTGGTCACTCATCCTGTGTCAGACATGGTCTAGGGGACAAGGCATAGAGTTGCAAATAAAAAAGCAAGGGAAAAAATAGCTTCATGAAATTTACATCGTAATATGGAGGCAAACACATAGATAATGTCTGTTAGGGGAGTAAATCTATAAAGAAGGAAGCAAGAAATGTGAGAGTTTGGCTGGCACATTTGAGGCACAGAGAAAAGGCCTTTTTAGAGGATATGTGGAAGGGAGAATGATCTTACTGAAGACAAGACCAGAGACTTAAGGGGTGATGGAGAACAAGGCCTTATTCCAGTCTCAGGAATTTGTACTTTCTATTGAATGACATGGGAGCCGATTGCCAATTCTGAGCAAAGAAGATACCTAGCCCAGCTTGAGCCTAAGAGGCTTACCTGGCTGCCATGTTGAGGACAGTTTCTTGGAGAAACAATTGCTGAGACAGAAAAGCAACTGAAAGCTTTGGCAATGAAATAAAAGGGAGGTAAGGAAGCTTGCACCAGGGTGACATCATCAGTGATCAAAGAATATTCATGACATTCCGGAGATATCTTGAACTGACAAAATTGGATGACTGGTTTATCAGGAGGAGTGGGAAAATAAGAACAGAAAAGTCAAGGATGAACCACATCGAATGAGTGGAAGGATAAAGAAAGGAAGGGAACCCATGGAGGCAAAGTAAGCTTGGCATTAATTACACCGGGGGACTGGTCAGTGGACTTCTGCAGAGAAGATTAGGCATCACTCCCCTCCTGTTGTTCAGAGTACAGACATACATTCCTCTTATTGATTCAAAAATTGCAAGATGGGTCCTGGCAGCAGTAACCAGTCATGTGGCAAAGAAAACATCTCCCATATGTCATGCTATAACGTAAGCTTTGTGTGCATGTGATCTTCTTTTTTCAATTTCTGGGAATATTTTTAACTTCAAAAAGTCAAAGGGAATTTGGTCCAAAGGATTTGATATATTATTTTCTTAACATGAACAATTCAGATAATGTGTGTAAAAATACTTATTTGAAGAGTTGCCTATACTTGGTGAGTCGAGGGTTTTAATGTCAGTAAGAAAATAACCGCCTTTTGCAAGCTGGTGTCATGGGAATGAGACAGATAACACAGCAGGGCTAGTTAATACCATTCCACTCGGTAGCTAAGTGTCTCCTCTCTCTAGTTATGTAGCCACTTCTTAATGTGGTTGTTCTTAAAATTAATTTAAAGGAATATATACAAATACAATGAGCACATCATAAGTGACCAATGATGATATGAACATTCGTACTTAATTCAAGGTAGCATGAAAGTTATTAACATTTTTAAAGCCATAATAATAGATTAAGTTTCCCAACACCTTGTCTTGTTGGAAATTCATATGTTTCTTTGTATGAGTAGAGAAAGTAAAGGTTAGTATTATCTCAGATATCTATAAAAATGAAGAAGCAGGGTTATTACTGAAGCTCACGTGGTGAGTTCGAAGCAGGGTTCACTTTCTTTGAACGAGGTGCTATTTCCCACGGAATGCTGTGCACGAGAGCTGTGAAATCCTGGGATGAGTCTTTCAGTTTTGAATGTTTATTTACTCTTGGTGTTTATTGCCAACATTGCAATTAACTGATTAACTGATTACTGGTGAAGGGAGGCTACTCTAAGAAGCATTGGTTTGCATGCCTTATTCTGGGTGTGCTTATGCTGTTCTAAGGAGTTTATTTCCCATTTCTAATTGTTGCACCACTCCAGTTTACATCTGCAGAGAAAGAACAATGGAAGTTTTATCTCTCCTTGGCTGTGAGCAGAAACTTTTCACTTTCCAATTCAAAAAAATAAATAAATAAATAAATAAAAGACTAGTATTGGAGGTTGACGAGATCGGGAGGAAAATTTTTTTAGGTAAAGGAATGGCTCCTAGTGTGCCTCAAATCATCCCACCCTGACAGGTTCCCAGGCTGATTCTCTGCACAGCCAGCCTATTTTTTTCATGACAGTAGCTCTTGGCTCCACTCATGCAAATCTGCTTAAAATGATCCACACCATTTGCTCACTTCTCTTTTGCTTCTGTGAAACCTCAAACTAGGATGTTCATTCCCCAATTCAAGATCAAACTATGCTTTCTTTCCCTCAAATGTTGTTTAAAACTCCCTTTTGCTGAATAATGTCAGTAAGCCAAATAACACATATTAGAAGCTTGAATGTGAAGCCTGACAGAATGAACACAATTTTCCAAGTTATAAACTGGGAATCAATGAGTCTTCAGTTTACACTCTCTGAGCAGTTACATTTAAAGTCCTAGGCCAGTGGGATTTTGTACACTAAACCTAACGACATCATTGCTCAAAGAGCTAGAAATTATACCAGCGTGTTATCATGTGAAATACAAGAAAATTAAAGCAAAAGTGAAGATAAATCCAAATCCTAATCTCCCCATTTGCAAATTGTGTGACTTTGGTGTGCTTGAGATGCATTGTCTTAATCTATAAAAGTGGAATTCTTAATATCTTTCAGTACTCAGGGGTATTAAAAAATCAGAGCTTATGAAATGGTGTAGAGAGTTACATATAGCATGTGATTCTTCCTTCATTTAAATACTTTTGAAAGACCTACTAAGTGTCACTATGGATCTGCTATCTATCATCAAATTCATTAATAATAACTGGTAGCTTACCTTGAAGGTGGCCATGCCATGGATCTTAAAATAAAGATTATAGGACTTAATGTGTGAGAGTCAGAGGTAGGAGAGGGGGTATAATGGGAGACTAAATATTTTAGAGACCTGTTCATTTTTGAATCAAAGTTTAAGAAGATATGACCCACAATATTTAAACTGAGCCCTCCAGAATGAAAAAGGCATTTGAAATATGGGCAAAAGAGCCACATTTGTTAATGCGTAGGGTCTTAAGTGTGTCTTTCCAGGATTATTGTTATTCAACTTTAGCCGTGTTCACTTGCACACATGAATTACAAGAGCAGTGGTGTGTCCTTCTTGGACTGTTAATCTATATGATTTATACTTGTGAGACCTTCATTCAAACAGACAAACAGCAGGGTATGGTCAGATTAATGCAAATTGCCGTAGGAGCGTATGAAATGCTCTCAAGCAAATCTTCCAGCTCTAGTTATGATTTTAAAACTATTATGGTTATGAAAATCGAAGAAAAAACTGAAACATTTTCATTGTGTTTTGTCTATAATACCGTGTACCAAGGGCTATCAAAGGCTATATTGTCCTTCAGTGTCATGTTATTAAGGGCGATTGTGTTTGTAGCTAGGCCTGCAGTTCAGGTTTTCAAAATAAATACTACAGTTTCTTGAGCAGATCTGGAAAAAAAAAGTAAACCTATTTTGTTTAAACTTGGAAGGAAAGGCATGTTTTGGAAGTAATATGAAATTAAACAAAAATGATAAGTTTAAAACAAATGTTTTCTTTTGGTTATAATACCAAATTGTTAGTAAACTATTACAAGGGATAAATAAAATGTTCTCTTGTGGGACATTTTCTGTGGGGTCAGGCTTATCTGTAAACCTCTCTGATTAACAGTAGGTGATGAAAAGGGACAAATCTGAATTGCAAATTCCACAGTCTATTTCTGACCACTTATACAAACGGAGCTATTAGTTCTACTCCGGGCAAAGTAGAAAAAGCAGACCTTATAGGACATGTAGTACTAATAGCTGCTAAAATGCATTGGTTCTTGGAATCACCCAGGTGGCCTTGGAAGTGTTTTACAACAAGAAATATTCTTGGAATTTGTTACCATAACTCATGTGGCCTTCGTAACCACCTTATGGTGTGGGCATGCTCCTTAATCCTATTGCACAGTAAAAAAGCAAAGCTCTAAGGAGAGCATAGAGGCAGAATCAGAATTCAAATCTAGGCTGCCTGATTGCGGGAAGGAGGTTTACCCGCCTTCTAACTAATAAATGCCTGGGACAGTTCTCATTTTTTTAAAATTTGTATGTGTTTGAAGCATACAATCGCTACATTAAACTTGAGGAACTAATATACATACCTATCACATCGACTTCACATTCACTTCCCCTCCCTCTTTCCCATCCTCCACTGACCGACTATATTACATAATTGCTCTTAAATTGCTTTAATTCTTAAAGTCAAATCGGCAAGCTATTATGTGTGTTACTAATAGTCTTACCAGAATCTATCAATATGTCTGGTGTGGAATTATTTTTGCCTAAGTTTGAGTAACGTATTTTTTGTATGTTTCAATTAATGATGCTAAATTTTATGCCTGAATAGTCAATTGGCTACTTGAGAAGCAAGATCACCTCTAAAAGCATAAAAATTTAGTTATCTTGTTATAGTTGCAGTAGCTTTAGAGAATAGGACTTTGAGAGAGACGATGAAAGGAAGTACCAAAGTTTGGGAAAAACTCACAAGTGTTAATCTCCCTTGAATCTTAAAACATTAGGTGAGAAAGTGTCAGTTTATAATGTCATATTGTAGCATAATACAGTGGGTTTCACCTTGATGAGTGCAAAACAAGTGCCACAGGGACATAAAAGATTTAAGCAAGTTTTATTCCTGTGATCAAGTAAGTAGCCGGCTAAGGTGACTCCCGAGCAGTGTCTCCCCAAAGGAAGAAGCAAGAGACTTTTTCTGCAGAAGCATATTCATAGGCATATTGGAGAGATATCTCATCTCATATAGAAGAAGCCTCAGTTTGAGAACATGCTATTTCAGATATTGCATAGTGAATATAGGAATGATGAATAGTAACACTTCTGGGACAGGGCATGAAGCATTTACCATGCAAAGCTAACCCTAAATCATCTAAAAATGAGACTGAGTGGCTTTGGCTGTTATAAAATGATTTCTTGTGATTATATTTTTCTGACAGCATTGCATTAAACAAAGAAAAACTTTATCTTAGCAGTCAGTATTGTGCTTTCTAAAAGTATATAAAGGTGCTTAATTCCATAATTGCTGCCTAGCAACGAATAGTTTTTGCTGTTCTCATCACAAACAAAGATGTAAAAAATAGATTGAGCTCCAGTTTACTCATTGCATTCATCCCTGGGGATCCCATTTGTACCATCAGACTTTCTGCATTCATTGCTTACAAGTCTTTCTATATTTTTGTGGTTCTAGGGATCAAGCTCAGGTCCTTCACACTGGGGCGCATTTCTGGCTCCGTTTTGTGACAGGATCAGTGTCTCACTAAATTGCCAAGTTGCCCAGCTGTGTTTGAATTCGCTCCTGCCAGCTGTCCAGAGTACTGGGACTACAAGCCTGCACACGGCTTACAAGATCTCATTTTTGTTCTTCCTTTAGTTTGTCTTCTTACTCATAGTTAGAATGTTTTTCGCATTTATTACTTTGAAAAACTATTGAATCAAGGGATACACGAATGCTTCTCTCATGTCAATCATATTTCCTCTATTAAATATTTCAACCATGAAACACCTTGGGGAAACACAGATGAACCCTCTTTCTTTCTTTAATTTTTTCCTCCTGTGGAACTTTCCTCAATGTTTTTAGAGTCCTCAGTCTGAGATAGAGACCTTTTGATAGCATGGTCCCATTTTTCAGTTTACTTTCCAATAAACACGATCAATCTTTTGCCTCATAAAAATTGTTTTCTTTTATTCCTAAAGTACTATTTCCTGACACCTTTGACCTAAAAACATTGGATTTGTTTTTATTTTCTCTCCACGCATTTTTACCTTTGATGTTTGCCAAATTGTGTTAACTCTCTGAAGTGTTCCATACAAGTCTTAATGACTCTAACCATTCAATCTGGATCAAAACAAATTAGACCCAAGGCCATGATAAGTAGATCTGGAGGCAGAAGTGTTCAGTTGAGTAGATAATCAAGCCAGCTCTGTAGATGGACTTGGTGTCTTCCAACGCACATCTCTTGCTTACCAGTGTGTGTTTTCACCACCTCCTTCTCCAGGTCAGCCTATTCACCATACTGCCTGCAGAATCAAGCTCTTTTTGTCTTCTTTATCAGCTTCTCTAGGGACACGAGATCCACTTCAAGGTCTTTTTCAAACAGAATTGGTGGCCACATTATTCAGTAATAAAAACAGAAATTGTAGTTTGTTGTTTTGATGAGTTTGTGAGAATTTTTAAAAGGGAGTTTTAAAAAAAAGTTGCCCAAGATATGGATTCAAATTTTTAGGAATCAAAATATTCAGAAACAAATAAAATTTTTGAGTACTGTGAACCCTGATTAGTTGAATCCACAAGATTTTTGTTGGTAAATGGAGACAACTTAAGACCATCATGCTTAATGAAATGAATCAAATGCAGAAAATTAAATATTGCATGATTTCTCTAAGGTGATAAAACAGAACATAGGCATTCTGTAAAACCAAATGTGTGTGATAGTGTGAGTTGGGGGGGGTGGAAAGAGTTGGGGAGTGCTATAAGAGGGAAAGGGGAAAGGATTGTAATGTTGACACAACATATCTGTACACAAAGTACTCAAGTTCAATGTAACCACTGTGTGTCAAATATATATATATATATATATATATATATATATATATATATATATATATATATATAGAGAGAGAGAGAGAGAGAGAGAGAGAGAGAGAGAGAGAGAGAGATCTATTAATAAAAGTGGGGAAAATAGAAACCAACAGTGCAAAATTCCAATACATTAAAAAATACAAATAAAAAATATTGTATGCCGACTGTTTCTGTAACATTTACCTTGAACTAGATATTTCAAGTAACCTAGAGATTGTTTAAAACATATGGAGGGGTTATACAGGTATACAGCGAGTACTTTTGAGTCATGCCAGCATCTGTTTGCTCTCTCTCATTTGGCTCCAGCACCAGCACCACCATATCCCCAGCTAATCCTTCAGCTTCTTTAATAAGATCCGTAAGGCTTTCAGCAAAGGCAAAGGCAGTAGCTGCTAAATTGGGAGAAAGGGAGTTATTTGCCCAGCTGTTCTCTTATTTACTATGATCACTGCCTCTTGACCTACTCTTTCTTCTTCTATTTGTTGATAATGCTTGTAATATGTTTGAAGATTCCCAACACTTTATTAGGAGACCTTTGGAAAACCTTTTCTTTGTTTTCACCTTTAATCTTCCAGAACTGTGGAGGTATAACTGTCTTTATTGTGTTTCCTATTAGTTTCATAGATTCTAAATAATAATAATCCTCTCATTTTGAAAGACAAAGGAGAAATTACCCTTTTGAACAGTAAGCTTCTAATTTAAAAATATTGTTGCAAAACAGATGGTTTCAGAGAAGCATGATTTGAGATTCTCATGTTTTTCAGACATCCCCATGTATTTTAAAATAAAAAACCTGCATGTAATTTGACATTAGTGACTATACATATATGTTATATGATATGCATATTGTCATTATAGTATGTATGATATTTTAATGTGATAATATAAACAACTATGATTTTATATGTAACATACTGCAACACCTTCACAATTCTTAGCAATTGCTATCATCGTCCTTATTTTGTGGCATCTCACAAACAATATCATAATAATAACCAAAATTCATAGTTTTAAAACAAAGATTTTTCTCATGTCTTATCGTTCTTCATTATCCTCATATTCTTTCTGGATTTAACTTAATTCTAAAAACCTATTTTTTTTCAATAAAGTTTAATAGCAATTTTAGACTGATTATATCTTAAATAGCCTGATGAAAATGATTGTAAAATTACCAAATCTGCATTTCCTTGTTTTTCTGTTTATGAAGCAGATTACTTGAGGCTAAAGTAGAATGAAATTATATTTGCATAGCCGAATTGTTTAACAGAATGAAGTTACTGCAGGAAGTCGAAGTAATTTGTGGGAAACAATAATATTTGTATGTTGAATTTATAATGTATATGTATACAGGTTTACAAAATTATTTTACAAATGAGAAAGGCATTAGCTGATTTAAGGACAAGAAGTATGCTTATTTTGCCTATGCAAGCACATTATTAAAAATACAAATTTAATATATATATTTCTCCATACTTAGGTGAATTATTTAGGAAGGTTAGTCTTATAAGTTGTCACAGACTTTTCAAAATCAGAATCCTGCTTAGTGTGTATTCTCTAGATGTATATTCTGTAAAAAAATAATTATTATTTATATACCATGACATTTATCTACTCAAATGAAAGCCAGTCAGAATTCTTATATGTTCAAAATATACTGTACAATTTATAAGCTTTGAACACAATTTGAGTCTATAATGCTTAAAATCTGTCTGGTAACACAATCTAACTCTTTAAGTAACAACAGAATTAAAAAGATATAATTACTTTCATTGAGATTTATAAGTGATGAAAATATTTTAAAAAGAACTATGTGCAAGGGCAGGCTTCATTATACATAGGTTCATAAAAGATAAACCAGTATAATTGATAAAGGAGAATGTGTGAGACTCAGGTGAGTAGAATGAAAAGAGAACTGTCCACACAATATAGAAGGGATTAGAAGACGCAGGTGTCTGACTTGGCTTTGTTTTAGTTAGTTATGAGAACAGTATGTCTCTACTACTTTGCAGAGCCTTGACCCTCTTATTTACAAAGTAAAAGCATTTCTACTAACAACTAGGGTCAGGGCATTTGTCTTCTCCTTCTAGTAGAATTTCTTGTATTATAAATGATAAACAATTATCTGCCATCAGTGACCTCTTTTGTATGCTGAGGATGTAATGATTTCTCCACAAAATTCGGAGACTTTAGGATTATCTGGAGACAAATTATTCTAAATATTGTAAAACAATATGCTTTAGTTTTCACCTGAAGAAACACAGCTTGTTTACTTATTTATCCGTTGACTTCTTCATTCATTGATTCCTTCAGTCAGTCATTCATTGTCCAACACTTAGAAATAAGAACTATGTTTTTAAATGGCAAAATCTTGTTCATTATGTGTGCCCCATATCCTCTTATTTTCTTTATTTATGTATCTGAGCACATGTTCTAAATCAATTACCAGCTACAACTTTCTCAGGTAGATTTTTTTTCCCACTCTGTTTTTTGTGGGAATCATCATTGCTGTATCATATTAGAACTGATATGCATTGGAAATTCGCTGATAACACAGTTACCTTGTTTTTTCCAAGATAAGGTCCTGGAGGTTTATCAGCAAGAAAACAGCTCCCAGTATGAGTAACCTCCAGGATAAACAGAAAACCAACTGTGATTAGAAATATCTTTTAGAAGATTTGTACCACCCAGAGGCAGTCATAAAACTTCAAGTCTTTAACAATATTCAACTCAAAGAGAAGAGGGAAAGGCAAACCGATTTCTATAACAAAGATGTTTTGATTCATCCACAGGCAATAAGATTGATCTTTCATTTTTCTCCTTTTCTAGAATAAGGCAAATGACAGAAAATAAAGTCAGGAACATAAAACTTCATTTTAACTAATGTGGATTTCAGTGAGATATAAGTTTATTTATAAGTTAAATTGGGCTTGACCTTACATTTATGGGAATAAATAACTAAAAGCTTTATCCACTTAATTTAAAGATGTGATTTCCTTTACTTTTATCTGTAGCCTCTAAACTTCACTCTCCTTAAAGCATGTATTATCCAGGGAATGATAACGTACTTAAAAAGTCAGCTTAAAGTAAGTAATTAACTGAAGTATAATATAATTATCTGTTGGGCTTTGATCCAGTCAGCTTCCTTAGTTCTTTGGAGATTACGGTACTCAGGTAGTTTAGATTCAAGTGATGGTAACGAGAGCAAAGCGCATGTCATTTTATTGGAAACAAAGCAGAATAGAAATGCCAAAAGTGCTGGAGCTGGGGACCAGTCATATACTAACATGTTTCGCAAAAAGGACAAGACTAGAAGACAACTATTAAAATCATTTTCTTAAAATCTCCTTTCAGATAGATGAACATACTCCTCAGAAAAGATTCAACTTTCAAAAAAAGAATAAAACAATCATTTTCCCTCCAAACTGAAATACATTAGATAATTTCGTATCTTAACTCTTTCCACCATAATCAGTTCAAGAGACTCACCCCCGACACCAGTGGGATTATCCTTCTTTCTCCCCCATTCAGATTTTAACCTTTAACCTAATCCATATTTTCAAATTATCTATGTGAGCTACAGAGTAAGACCTTGTCTCAGAAGAATTACCTATGGCTAGGTCCACGTGGATGGCAAGTATCAACTCTCACTGGTCAAGGAAAATCTGTATAGGTCATCAGAGCTCTTAATTTAATGATTTTCATAAACAACTTACTTCTGTCATTACTACTGCTATTTCCCAAACCTAGAGGCATAAAATCTGGGACCATATTTTATTGAATTGTTTCCTTCCCTGGAGAGCCAGTGTGGTATGACCGTGTTTCTTACTTTCTGCTTGGCAGCTCAAGGTCTTTGGGTGCATCATTTACATCTCTATACCTTGGCTGTGTTTTCATATATAATATGGGAGTTCATAACTTAATAAGAATTAGCAATGGGATAAAAGCCCAAACGGACATCTACAATTATAATAGTCTACAATGGCAGCTGTTACATTTCCTGCCTCTCCTTTATCCAAAGTAGTAGGTTTTTAGACTTTCTTACCTTGAAATGTCTTGAAAGGTGCACCATGTTTTTTCTCCCCACCTTCTTCTTTCGTGATATGTCATTTAAGTATTTATGTTCATACTTTCTTTCCTTCATGAACCTACAGTTCAGAATTACTTTAAAAGCCTTCAGTATTTTCTCTCTGCTAGCTGGGCACACTAGCGCACCCCTGCAATCCCAGCATTCTGGAAATCTGAGGTAGAAGTACTGTGAGATTTAGTTCTGGGCCGGCATAGACCTGAAAATAAGAAAAAAGAAAAAAAAAAAAACTTTTTTTAAGTCAAAGAACTTGGAGGTCCAGTCAAGTTGATGATAGGTGCCGTCCGTTGCCTCAACTTTATAACAGAAATTGTCTTCAGGTCATAGTGTTTAGGAATTTATTTTAAATTAATACGTTGTGATTGACCATGAGAAAGTGAAATCATTGATCATGCTTTCATTATAGTTTGGGGAAATTCAGAGTCAAATGATAGATTAAACTCACAACTATACCCTGGTTTTGATGTTACAATTTCTAATTGTTTTCATACATGTTTATCTGCCCATAATCTTATTTTATTACATATATCTTTTAAGTATTCTTAAGTCCTTCATACATGACATATGCAAGAATTGCTAAATATTTGATGAATGGCATAAACAGATTGCAGACAGTATTCCATGACATCCTGTATTCTGAAAAATATGAAGCATAATTAGAAAATACAATGACAGTTTGTTAGAAACAACTGTCGTGAAAGAAATCCTGACATTGATCCTCCTCAAAACGTCTTCCCCTCACATGAAGCACATTTATCTCACTGCGCTTGCCATTTCTGAAGTGGTTCTGGATGTCTTTTGTATGTTGTTAGTCGTAATGTCAGAGCTGTCGCAATGTACTGATGCAATTCACAGCGCTCACCCTTCATGCCCATGTTGCCTTTGGGAGAAGCCAGAAGTCACACGGTACCGCAATCAGTGAATAAAGTGGCTTACGGTACATTGTCATGTTTTTTCTGTGCCTGCCTTTTTGTTGGATGGCACCGGGCGATGCCAGTCGCTGCATATTTTCTTACCATGTATCTTGTAGACACAGATGAAGACTTCCAGAATCGCTTGCAAAGTGGCCAGGACAAAGGGGTAAGAGCTTGAATCAAAGAAGTGTGCTTTAATGGTGACGTACAGCAGCAAGCTCCTGCTTTAATAATTTACTTAAGCCTTCACCATAGTTAATCACTCCTTGCCTGTATATTGAATATTTAGAGAGGTACCATAAGCACACATGTAATTGTAGGAGCCATTTCTGTTTTAAATCATAAATGATACACCTAATGGTATATTGTCCATTATGTACAATATTTGACCATATATTATCAGCATCCTCCTTCCATTCAATTGAACTTCACCAGTTTAAACCAAGACATTGAGATTAAATATCCACATTCTTACTGATTTTAATCTGGGTACCTCACATAATTATGATAAATATACTTAAACTTTCATTAATTATGTTTTTATTTTTGATTCTTTTTTAAAGTGCGAACAAAAAGCCACCTAGATCTCTGGCACCCTCTGATAGCTGAACTGTTTCCTGGTAATAAGGCCTTAGAACCGTCCATGTCTGTGCTGAAATTGGACCAGAAAAGATTATTTGAGGGTGTTAATGATTTTTAAGTAAGTTGAAGAGCTTCATACACATAATGAATTTAAGGAAAAACATCTCTTTGTCTTTCTGGTTTTGGTAAAGCTTACTATTTTTACTTGATATTTGTGGTTCACACCCAAACAAATAACTAGGGGAGGGTTGGAGGTGATGTTTGGGCCACAAATCCAAAAGCATGGCAGAGAGGAGAAGGGTCGGTGGTGAGGTGTTTAAAGCTGGCATTACTGTTCAAACCCTTCCATGAATCCTCCATGGTTCATTTAGCACGCAATTGCTTTCCATTTATTTTATCTTGTGTTGGATGTGTTTCTGTAATCCAGGCAAGGTCTTTTAAAAAATCTTTTCCACCATTTGCCAGACTGGTCAGTGTATGCTGACCTCTGCTTAGATTCACTTTTTTGTTTTAGGAGAGTAAATACTGTGTGCTTATCCATCATGAGGATGGTAAAGGCTTTCTCAAATGCATCAGACAATGGCATTTTTCTGTTGAACTAGGGAACAGCGAACGGGTTGGTCTGACACTATTGCTAGTGCACTTCTTAAACAGAAAGACTTTCCTGATGCATAGTACCACTAGTTAAAAGCAGTTGAGTAGCAAGTTCCTTATTTTTTTATTATCTGCTGAAAATGTTCTGCTAATCAGGAAGCTAGGATGAGAAATTCATCAAAAACTTCTTATTCATTTTGAGAATTGGGAAAATTCTTAAACCTTTTTAATACAAAGGAGTATTTCAAAGAGAAGTGATCAAACCACAGTGTTATATTCAGAAGAGCTTTGAAGGTCTTTGAAATGCTTGTTATTTGTAGCATTTTCTAGAATGGTTCTGTTCCACTGATATTTTTCTACTTATGGATATCAAATGGAACTTAGTAATGTTCCTGAATAATTTACCAACAAGTTTCACATAGAGCAGGAAACCAGCAAAGGCAAGATTAATATTCAATAGGCACAGAACATAAAGCATAGGATCTTTAATTCATTGGATGAAGGAAGACAGAAACAACATGATGAACATAGCATTTTCACCTATGAAGCTATTTCTGTACCATATATTATTAAGCCGACATGTACCTATTGAGCTTCTGCTTGCTTTTCCACCACACCATCAGCCTGCCATATATCTCTATGTAAAACACCCTCCCCACATGCTGTATGAGAATAGATAGAATACAAACATTGAAAGGGACATCTGACGTCCCCTGAATTATGCTATGTCATTGTATTTACTTTACTGTTAGAAGCACTCTTACATTTGAAATCTTAACCATTTTCTGATGAGCACATTTAAAAAATACTGCCACATTTATATTTAATGCAGCACAGCAGAGGATTTTGTGCTTATTTTCCTTGTAAAGGTTTTTTTTTCTTTTTTTGTCTACCAGATTTGTACCAAAACACTTAAATCGTATTTTAAAAATACATCAAAGCATTTTCACATGTGTTCTCTCATTGGATTTTTTTCATTGGATTTTTCACTGGGATGCCCAAATGTAAAAGGAGGTATTTTCTAATCCCTGTTTTACAATGGAAGCAGTTAAAACTGTCATGCTAGCATGATTTGTCCCAAGATAGGCTAAGCAGCTAAGAGGCCTAGAAATCATGTGTTGTGTGGCCACCCACTCCTATGTAACCAGGTTCTGAAGAATTTTTCTGAACATGAAATTAGTTTTCACTTAGGAACAGACAAAATTAACAAGGAGCTCTTTAAAAATACAAGTGCTAGAACTACATTCCTGGAGATTCCTATCAAGATCAAATGCCAGGCCTGATCTATTTTTAATATGACTCCTATGTGACAGTGAATCTGGCTCATAAACTCTACTAGGCATCTTTTCTTTATTCATCCGTATTGTCCCTTATGGATTTTATTTTTATCTATTATTTTTTGCCTGTCTTCCTGATAACTTGTCTCTCTTTTTTAAATTGGCATTTTCTTTGTGCTATAATTATTATTAAAGTAGTCACGTGTGTTCAAATTTATTCCTCTTTGAGTCTCATAAGATCTTTCTCTAGTCCTAATGCCCTCTTTTCCTCAAAAATAGTCTTAAGATGGAAAAAGAAAAAAATGAAATTTTGAAACAAACTTCTTCATTCCTCATAACAAAATAAAATTTGCAAGTAAAGGTAAACATGTAATGGATAATAAACATGGGGGATGCCCAATATAACTCAGAAATAAATAGATCAATGAAGATGATTTTTATTTTGATCCTAATTTCATATAAGTAGATAAATTTACTCAAAACACATTGGAACAAGTAGAAGAAACAGACATTTCGTACCCAGGAGCATTATTGATGCAATATCTTTGGCAGGGGGATTGGCACGATATCTTAAAGGTAAAAATGTATGTTTTCTTCCATCAAACAACTGTACTTCACAGGCATATGCATACATCTGTGTGATACGGATGTGTAAAAAATACACGGAGCACTATTAGCAATAGAAATACAATGAAGACATCTAGATATTTAATCATAGGCAAGTAGCTAAATAAATTATTGTACATGAATAAAATAAATTACTCTGTGAAAAGGAATAAGCAGTAGTTACATATGCTTATGTGGAATCATCTCTAAGATATGTTAAGATGATTAAACTTTACTTAAGAATAAAATAAAAATCATATACTTTCTGTTCCTATTGGAATTTGAGTATAGAAAAATGCAAAAAGGTGGAATGAGAGCTAGGCTGTAGCTTAGCAGTTAGAGCCCTCCCCTAATGAACAAAAGGCCTTGAGTTCAATTCCCCAGCATCACATAAACCAGGCATGATGTCTTGTGCCTGTGATTTCAGCACTCTGAAGGCTGAAGCAGGATTGCTATTTGTTCAAAGCCAGCCTGGGCTCCATGGTGAGCTCAAGACTAGCCTGCACTAGAGAGTGAGACCCTGTCTCAAAAGTGAAAAAATAAAGGTAGGATGAATATATAAAGTTGCTATGAACATAGATTTTTTTGTAAAAATAATGTGTTAATTGTGATTTATTTAAGAAAAAACTGATTGAGGTGGGAAAATATATTAATTCTTCTAAATTCTGGGCCAATGGACTATTTTGTTATTCATATCTGTAGTTAAAATAATAAAAAAACTAAAAATTAAAAAAATTACCACAAACAATAATTTAAAATACAATGGACTTAAATTGTGAAATAGATATTTTCCAATTATACAGTTCATATGTTTTTAACCATTCACAATTTATATAACAAATCTACCTTTTTCCCAAATGTCATATTTATTTTGGTGATGATTTTAAAATTTTTATTTTAAAAATGTAGTTATATGTTTGGGCAACAACAGTAAACATTTTCTGCCTCTACTCTTCCACTCAATCATTAACTATAAATATCTGATTGAAGCAAAGAATACCAAAATTGGAAAATATTGTAACAGAGCTCTTGGACATGAGATAGTCCAATCTTGTTTTGAGAGTGAGAAATTGAGGTCTAGAAAGAATTTTCCCATATTTTGTAGTTCATTCACATGGTGAAATTTCGGATTGAGTTGAAGTTAAATTTAATGCTAAGAAATATCTATATTCTTAAGATAATAATTATGAATCTTATTAAGATTCAATGTATATGAATTTTTGAACCAACTGTACATTAGGTAGCTCTTTGTCCTCAGCCAAGTCTCTTCACTATGGATTCCAATTCTTGCAATTTGGAAAACATTCACTCAATCTAAGGATGCTACTTGTAATTATTCTGTACTAAGACATCATCCACTAATTAACATTAACTTTATTAACTTAGTTATCCTTATTAACTTTATTATTCTCTCTACAGTTGTGTGCAAGTACCCAGTTTTTCAAAGTTTCAATGCATGCTAAATCAAATTAATATATGTTTAGACAATTACTCTGAACAGAGCATTTTAATAGCTCTCATTAATACCTTGATAAGTGAGAAGTCTTATCTCTTATCTCTGTCTTCAAATGAGACTGATCCCTCCTAAAGCTTCCCTTTGCTTGGTCACTGACAGCATGAGTTGTCCACCACACATGCTGTTCTCATGGTCTGTAGTTTAGCACGGCTTGTTCCACAGCCACAGTGCACAGTCTGTGTTTCGCCCTGCATGTATCTAATTACCTTTCAAAGCTAACAGTAGATTCAAAGGAAGAGTAAGTAAAAAACAAAACCTCTTAAACTTAAAGGTACTTTCCAGATTGGAATGGAAAATGTTCAATTTTCAGAAGCTGGGAAGTTTTAATCCAGGCGGGATGCAAGCGAGAGACTGAGGCAGCAGAGTCTGCCAGGCTGGGCACTAGAATCATCCGGGATGCAGTGCTGTAATTCTCGGGAGGGACAAAGAAATCACAGAACATAAGAAATGATTCCTCCTTCAGCAATCCAGGTCCTGCTACTGGCGTGCCCCTGTAAAACAATATTCAGAGCACCATACTAATAAGTTTTTGACTGACAAAGTACTGCTATTTTGTTTTCTTATTTTTTTTAGTTAAAATTAGTTTGTCTTTTGTGCCACGGTAAAGAATGTATGAAGGGCTGGTGGCACAGACGCCTAAAGAATTTATTAATACTCATGACATGAGAAAAAAGTCTAAAAGAAACTCTCTAAGAAAAAGAAAGACAAGAGTTTTCCATCTTGTTCTCCTAGAAACATTTGTATTGTAACTAAAGTTGTGTATCAAAGTTGCCAAGTGACCAGGTTATTTACCTTAGCTTAACAGCAGTTTTCTCAGTTTTAAGTATGAATGACTGTGCATGTTAGTTTTGGGGGAAGGATGAGGGAGGAAGGACATCTGCTCGTTGGGAGATATGATAGGCTTCTGCCCTCAGTCTTGTCCTATGTCACTTGATCAACAGCTTCAATCTTATCCTATGTTGTGTTAGTCGATATTGGAGCATTGTTTGATGACTGCTGTAACTTGTTGTCTGAAGCTTTTAACTCTTTAGCTGACACACTCTGGAGGATTTACAGCAGATCTCCTATATGAATCAATTCACATGCAAGATGAAGCCTACTTCTTATACTTTTCATTGGTTTATCAAAAAAAAAGTGTTCCATAGGAGTGAGTTAGAAAACATTAAATTATGCAGTGTAACCAATATCTAGTGTAGGCTCAAGTATTTTTAATTTGCAGGATATGCAAATTTAAAATTGTTTTCCTATGATTTCACCAGTAAAATTTGCTATTTACTATATCCTTCCAAGGTCTCTCAAATCAAACATTCTATGATTAAGTATCAATATTCTTGCATAATTCAAAACATTCTAATTACCCATAACACCATTTAGATTTTCCAGTGTTTCCTTCCATCAGAAGCTTGTAAGTATTTCTTTTTCTTCCCCTGCAGGCAGAATTTACAGCCATGAAGGAGCAGTACATGCGAGGTGGAGAGGGCTTTGTCATCTGCTACTCAGTCACCGACCGCCAGTCCTTCCAGGAAGCTGCCAAGCTAAAAGAGCTCATTTTTCAGGTCCGCCATACTTATGAAATTCCCCTGGTGCTGGTGGGTAACAAAATTGACCTTCAACAATTCCGACAGGTGAGTGCCAGTCGTATGTGTTAGTTCTGTCTTTTCCTCTGAGGATACATGATTCCAAGCATGGCTGCTATCCATGCTTCCCAACGAGATTTAAAAAGAAATGGTGCAAAGAATCCATGCGGTTCTGTGGTGGGTTGTGCAGACCACCACAACATAATCCACCTGTCAGGTTAAATTATATAATTACTATTCTCCTGTGTTGAATGTGGGCTTTTGCTGTGATTGGCTTTGAGCTGTAGAATATTGATGTCATTCTATATAACTTCTGCAGTCAGAATTTAAGAGTTCTACAGCTTCTGTCTTTGTCACTTGAAATCATCAGATTTGACCTACAGACATCATCAAAAGAATCTCAAGCCAATTACTTAGTGAGAGAATTATGTACACAAAGTGAGACTCTGGCTTACTGCTAACCCTGTTCATGCATCACACATGCACAAACCCATTTTACACTTTCCAGTTCCTGCCATGTCTAACGATCACCAAATAAAATATTTAAACCAATCTACATAGAACAAAAAAGTCTCCCACCTGAATCTGGTTTGGATTTCTGACCTACAGAATCAAGAGTAACTAAAAAGAGAATTGTTCAAACAACCATATTTGGAGTAATATTTGTGCAGCACAAGTAAAACAAGATCCCAGGTAAGTCTGGAGGAGCACACCTATAATTCTCTCACTCAGAAGACTGAGGCTTGGGGATTGCCACAAATTTGGCTACATGGTGCACTATACAGTGGGCTACATAGTGAGTTCAAGCCATTTGAGCTATGTATCAAGACCATGTCTCAAAAAAAGAAAAAGAAAAACATCTTTCTTCCAGAATAAGAGCAAGCTTATAACTCCTTAAATTGAGTTGAAAATTATACATCCCTACATTAATTTTCTTCAAACTACTTTTCTCAAGCAGTGTGGACCTAACATAACCTTTTTAAAACAAGAAACAGCAATGATAAAACAGAAACTCTTCTTAGGCTAAAGTGGAATTACTACTATACCATTATTCACCAATTTCGTTTTAGTTTATTTTCGTTGGGTTAGCCATTCCTTTTTTGGGAAGTAACTGATGGGAAAATTATAATGAGTTTCTCCCGGAGATGTCTACATGGTAACAAGGATTCAGTTATCCTGATTCAAAGACCAGACCAATCATTATTTTATTGCTACGGCTCACTTTGTATATGACAACATTACAAAAAACTTGCAAGAAAATTGAATTTTTGCAAATCTAATTCTCTAATTTGAGTTACTGTAATAATTTGAGATGTTTCATCTTTATTTACATTGACCTTAAATTTGAACTTTTAATAGTTTATGTTACTTCAGACAATCATCTATGTTATAAGACTTTTGGATAAGGTAGAAATCTTGGTTGAGGCAAGTAGAATTTTCTCCTACTTTCAGTATTTTATTAATCTGGATTTTCTTACTTAATCCATTGTTTAAAAAGTAAAACGATCTCAAGTAGAGGCAATATTTATGTATTTATTTACTTACTTATTTACTTATTTCAGATAGAGACTCACTCTGTAGTCTAGGCTGGACTTGAACTCCTAAGTTACCTTCAAACTCACAGTAATACTCCTGCCTCAGCTTCCCAAGTGATGAAATTACATGCATGTGCCACCACAACCAGGTTATGTGGTACTGGGGAATCGAACTCAGAGTCTTGAGCTTGCTAGGCAAGCGCTATAACTGCTGTGCTATTTCTGCAGCGCCGGAGCCAATATTTATAAAGATGTGCTTAATTCATAAATATATTTCTATGATTTGTTGGAATATATTTTTGTCACATTTTAATTCATTTTACTCATGAATCTAGGCATCCTTAAAGGTCAGATGACTACTCACTTAGAGGTCCTGATATTCGCTAGTCTTCTCCGTGTCATTCTGGTGCCTCACCTTGTCATTTCTTTTCTATCAAAACAATGTTTAACATGATCAAATTACCTTTGTATGAGTGAAAAATTCAAGTTCATCTCAACAGTTAAATACAAATCTGTTCTCAGATACTTTTGCAGAAAGGTACAGGAAAGTCATAATTCCAACAGACAGACCTTTCCCCGGACTCTGATGAGTGGGACTCACCCTTACTGCACTTGTTCTAATTGGACTCCCCGCAGTACAAACTATTAGTGACTTTGAGAAAGTTAGCAAATATAAGGACATCAGAGAAATTATTTCAGCTCGGGTTCTCTCTACGAGGACTGTTCTTTCTGATTTTTTTTTCCTTTGAGACAAGGTCTTTCTCTGTAGCTCAGCCTGGTCCTTAATTCATTATGTATTCATTATGTAGCCTAGGCTAAGCCTTGGACTCAGCAATCCACCTGAGTGCTGTGATTATTGGTAAGCACCACCAAACCAAGTTTTTTGTCATGCTGGGGAATCGAACCTAGGGCCTTTTGTTTGCTAGGAAAGCACGTTAACAGCCATTCCATTCCTCCAGTCCCTTATCTTTCTGATTCTAAAAGCCACTGACTTCTGCATTCCCCACAACCTTCAGGCCCTGCCTTACTAGATACAGAGGGGGTTCTTGGGATCTCACAAAAGTGTGTTCAATTGGAACCCTTTCTCAGCCTTAGGAATTAGAGGAGCCTTTCTGATTAGCAGTGAACTGAATCACAAGCAACAAAAATGTCATTAAAACAAATCAAAAAGTTATTAATTGAGTGATTTTTCAGATCGGGCTTTTCTAAAATATAAAAACAAGGAAAGTTGATAGTCACAGAAAGTGCTATAATCATGACAACATAAATTATAATTTTATGCTAAAAATGTTCATGTAGCCAATAATGGTCCTGTCTCCGACAATGAGGTGCTAATGTCCAAATTTGGCATTTAACTCTGGTGTTTGTAGTGGAAATAATTTTTCCTAAAGCTACAGAGTGGCTTTTCTTTGCAAAATGTTACAATTCATACTTTATTTTAATCTTAAAATTGCCCTGTGTTGTTTTAAGGCAAATATTTGCAGAATGTGAGGATACCTGATAAATGAAGAAATTGATAGAAATAGATTTTGCCAAATTACTGCACAGTGGAAAAACTAAGCCTAAAGTACAAATCATGCTTATTCTTTGTTATACATGTTATATGAAACTGTGATTATTTCTCCATCTGAAAAGCAAATAAAATGCTGGTATCAAAATCTTTTGTAGCTCAAAAAATTCTAGAAAGATCCATAGAGTAATAAAATTGAACTGTCAAGTTCCTTAAAGAAAGTTATGCTTGCCTTTTATTAATACTTAGTGGTGAGAGCCAGAGAATAGGATTCTTAGTAGGTAACATTTTTTTAACCATTCTACACTGAAAATTGAAAAAAAGAATATCAAAAATTAAACGTTTATTTACATTTTTGGGAGGGTAGGTGCTTAATTCTGTAATGCATTTTGGTAGATCTCAAGGCATGTCACCCAAAGAAACAAAAAAGAAACATGGAATGAATTTTACTATCTCAGATTATTATTAGTCTTTCCCTCCTTGAGCTAAATATAAAATGGCTATTATTTCAAGACCAACATTTTATCTGAAAATCATATTCGCTTTGATGCTGTTGATGGTGATGACATACTTACAAGTTCTGTGCCAGCCACTACTCCCACGTTCTATATTCAATCCTCGCCACAGGCCACGAAGCAGGCTGCTCTCTCTCTCTCTTTTACCTTCCTACGTCAGAGGCAGCTTCAATTTCTGTCACTGAGGAACTTGCTTAAGTTCACTCAGCTGTACGGAGTACGGAGTACAGAGACAGAACACACTGTGCTTGTTGTGCCCAAATCGCGAGACCCCAACCAAGACCCCAGGAGTCCATACCGATGCAAGCACAGGGCAGTATTTACTGCAAGCTCCAGCCTCCAGCACAGTGGAGACAAAGGGCAGAAGCCCAGAGCGCAGTCTGCACACGATTTTTATAGGCAAAAACCACAGGATTGTAACAGAAACCATTCAAGTTATTTATCACAAAACTGATTATCACATAGGAAGGGTCTGGCAGAAAGTCCCTGTCAGTTAAAGTTGACCGACTCTGAGTAATGGATTGTTTTGCAAGAAACTGCATATCTGGTGTTGTTTTCCAGAACCCAGGGGCCCGGATTTAGCCTTGAATGACATTATCTTTTCGCAATTCATAGTTGTTGAACAGCTGTCTTTCTCTTTGAGGAAACTGAGATTCAGGCCTTTCCAGGAATTTGAAAGTCAAACCTGTTACTTTGGAAGGGGAGTTTAAGGCCTGTCATGGAAACTCCGTGGCCTAGGTCTTCTTTCATGCTCTGACTGAAAATGTCACTGTATTTACAACAAATGTGCCAACGATTATGTTATTATGTGAATTTGTTTGCTTGTTTTGTGTCTGCTTAAGCACCTTAACGTGTTCCTTAGAAAATGAAACTTAAGAAACAGAATTTTATTGGCAAGGAGTAAAAGCAAGGATCAGAATGGTAATTCTTTGACTGTGAAGTGGGAAATTCCAGGTCCTGGAAATGCCAGTTGCCGCCAGAAGTTTGGAGAAAGTTGTGGGAAAAGAAAAATAAGTAAAATGTGAGGAAAATGAAAAAAAATAAGGAAATGATATTTCAGATCTCTGATAGGTACTATTTTCTGATGGGCCAAACAATTTTGTCCAAAATCCACCCAAAATATCCTAAGGCCTTCCTTAGCTCCTAGGCATCAGAGATTCCTGGGCTTCAGTCATTGTTCCTGTGTCACATCTGCCATCACACTGGAGAGCAGAATAAAATGCTTATGCTTACATTTGTAAAACACTGACCAACAGTGCAAAGTAAAAATGGTTTATAAATGGAATGAGATGTAGGAATTTGGGATGTAGAATTAGGAAGATTTACATCAGTCAAAAAACACAAATTCTTTTACCATGAGGGTGAAACACGGCAGACCTCTCAGAGTCAAAAGTTTAATCATAGCTTAATACTCAGATTTAATACCTTAAAACTCTGCAATCTTCAGTCTGATCACTAAATGTTGGGATGGGGTTGTGAAAGTTGTGGAGGAAGAAATACATTTCTAGGCTTCTGAGTGTACACAACCAATGACAAGTTTTTGGTAAAGAATTGGGAAATTAGTTTGCCTAGTAAATCTGTTCTAAGCATACTGAGAATAATTTTGAGGACAATGCCTGGCTTAAAGATGCATTCATCAAGGGTACGTTAGTATGGACTAAAGAGTATTGGATATGCTGTACTGCTATATGCTATAATTAATTGAAAATACTATTTAAACTTTAGAAATAAGTACTTCATTATCTTTCACCATCAGTCCATCAGCTAATTCATATAACCACAATTTTTCAAAAAAGGAGGGTTTATTTTTGAGAGGAAAATGATTTGGCAATTTACTCATTATTATCAAGCTAAACACCTGAATCCAATTAAAAACAGCTTTGCTTATTCTTTATTATTATTTTTAAACTAGAAACAATTTAGCTTATTTGTGATTATTTTCATAACATGTTCTTCATGTGTGATTTTACCTAATTAAATAAATGTGAGTATGTTAATTCAAAGTTAGATGGAAAACAAAACACATCTCAGAGTTTTACATAATTCAGTCCAAACTGGTAGAAATTTAAAGTAGAATTGAACACAAATTAGTTTGTTCACCCATTCAACACCTCCTCACACAAACAATTCAAATGTAAATACATGAACTATGCAAATATATATATATATGATATGTACATTGCTTCTCCATTTATTTAACAAATATTTAGCAATCTCTATATAATACATATTTAATATACATAATTTTTATTTTTCTAGTAAAATAAATAATGTATATTTTGATGCATGCAATTAAAGCCATTATTTTTCATTAAATTTATTTACAAAAATTTGACAAGCACTCAATGAGTAACAGGGACTCTTCTAGATTATACATATGTGTGGGGTTGGGGCATAGCTCTGCAGTTAGGGTGCTTGCTTAGTAAGAACCAGGTCCTGATTTCAAATTTCCAGCACCACATAGGCAAGCGTGGTTGTGAAAGCCAATAATGGCAGCATTTGGGAGCCTGAAACAGGAGGATTGCGAATTGCCATGACTAATCTACATAGTGAGACCCTGTCTCAAAAAATAAATAAAATAAAATAGAATTTGTGTGTACAGTTGTGAACATCAAATGAAATCTCTTTGAAAATGGAAAGTTACAGTGGGGGAGAGAGAGTCTGAACAATGTGAGTATGTATTCATGTATATCAAGTGTGCAAAGGTTTCCAGTAGTGATAGAATAAAGAAGAGAAACAAAGCAGGACAGAGGAATTGAGAATGGAGTAAAAGCGAGGACTCTATCTTACAGAGGGTACTCATCGTGACCTTTCTAAAATACCATTGAGCAGAAATCTAGAGCTCAGGAGAGACTGGGGGAACATGCCACCTAAACCCAGTTACACTTGTAAAGTGTTTATGGTGTACTTTAACTCAGCATGTGTGGGAGCCACCAGGGGCAAAGAATGAAGCAGAACTAGAGTGAACGGGGATTTGAAAGTCCTTTGGTAAGAAGTTGGGATTTCTTTACATTATGAAAGAAACCGTTTAAACATTTGAAAAGAGTTGTATGATAAATAGATTTTCGTTAAGTCAGTGGAGCTATTGAATGAGGCAACGGTGAAGCAGGCAGTGGTGAAGTTTCATTATTAGGATGGGAAACAATAGTGGCAGGTGAGAATTAGACTACAGAATTCTAGATTCCATCGTTGTTCTGCACACCACAGACCAAAGGCAGGCAACAAAGTTGCAGAGGAAATTGAGGGCATTTCATTTAGGGACAAAGTGAGCTACACTCTCAGTGAGAAATCCGTGCATCATCACAAAGCGGTGTTGTGCCCATGGCGGACTTGTCGGGGGAATAAATAGGAAATATTCTCAGCATACATATTGTAGAAAAAGAGAGAGAGAGAATGTAGCCAAAAGATGTTTTGCATAAAGATGTTTTAAGTAATTACTCTGTTCTAGGAAAATCAGCGACTAGTGCAATAGATGCACCCATTTTGGGTAGAGAAGTACTTTCTGGTCCAGTAGAGAGGGGAATGTAGTCAGAAGACAGCTTCCTGTATGAAATGCCTCAGGTCAGTCTTAGCTACCTAAAGACTCCCGGCCTGAGGGCCCATCCTTCCTGGAAAAACCCATATCTAGTGAAGTATATGCTAAATTTCCAGCTATTTCTTCTGAACTGTCTTTTCATGTTATGTACTTAAACCTTCATACCTGGCCTACTTTAAATTTCTCCAATGACTCATTTCAATTTTTCTTTTTTTTAGTTCTAACCATTATGATATTTAAATTTCATCATCTTTTCAAAAATGAAATATTTTAATTCCTTATAATGGCTCCTTGAAATTATTGTTAACCTGAAATAATTAAGTGCTTTTGGGGATCCACTTAACATCGTTGTTTTAGTTTTTTTAATGTTTTTTTATTGTTCTGTGACTGTAATTATACATGTTACTACTAGAAGATTAGAAAATCTAAAATTTTCACATCATCTTAATGCAATCAGAAAGTGAGATGTCAGGAAGCAGGATTACAGATGCTGTGATGTCTTATCTAATTTTTATCCTCAGCGTGAAAATGTTTGATCCCCAACTTAAATCTGAGAAGAGAGAAATACAAGTGATTCCCAGCCACCTACCTGTTTAGCAGGCCCTCTTCCAACTTGCTCATCACACTTTGGGGGATCCATGTTCTGTTCAGAGGTGGGATCCAGCCTCTGCTGGCAATGTAGCTCTAAGTTGTTGAGCCATTTCTTGCCTTTCCTTCTACTTACCTGTCTTCATAATTTTTCACCATCTTTTTGACACATCTTCTTGAATTCGGGTACCTTCAACTCGCTCTGAACTTTTTAGATCTTATATTAATAAGCAACTTGTTCATGTTTACTTGGTCAGCTTTTACCAGAAGTGGGACATAGCCTCATAATTTAAAGAAGTAGTCAAGGTTCTTGGCAAATTTATTCTGCTAAAGTGGTTGAAGCTTATAGGGGTTGTATGTAAAGTCAGCTGATCAAAACTGAACATGGGTTAGCTTAAATGCCAATGAGTATAACTGAATTTTAAGTATGATATTAGAAGATTTGTGACTGTGCGTGGTGCCACAACCTTGCACTCTCAGCATTCCTGGCGTCTGAGGAAGGAGGATTGCAAGCTGCAGCCCAGTGTGGGAAACTCGTTGTCTTAACAAGATCTTGTCTGAAAGTTAAAAATAAAAATGGATTTGGTGAGCAACTGAATATGAAGGTCCTGAGCACAATCCTCAGGCCCTGTTTTCCCCTAAAAATCTGTGAGCCAAGCTACTTGTGCCAGGGCTTGGCTCCTGGAACCTGCGGCTCTGGATAAGATCCAGGAACATATCAGCGACAGAAAGGGAAATGGGAAGTCAGTGAACACCTTCATTGTTGGTAGCAGTGGAAGAACACCAAGTCACCTATATGTAGATGGTATCATGCTGATGCTAAATTCTTGCAGCCTGTGTCTTGCACGTTTGATGTATTTCTGCTTTCAATCTTGTTTTTCTCCAAAAGTATACACAGGAATTGATAGTATCTTTATTTCTCATGTTCAAGTCCTCCAGCAATCAGCAGAAAAATTCCAGTGCTGTCTCCTATCTAAACATTACCCTGATTCACCACTTTCTGACTTTTGGAATTTCAGTTTGCCATTATATAATAAATTTGTGTTCAACAAACATCACAAATTAGAGTTTTCTTGTATTAGTCAGTATTCTTCTTGCGGTAACATAACACTCAAAGCCACAACTCAAAAAAAGAGAGGTTTAAGTTGGCTCTGGGTTTCAGAAAACTAAGTTCCCACTGAGGAAGAAACATCATGGCTGAAAGACGGGATGGAGTTCAAAAATGCTTAGTTCCTAGTAGCCAGGAAGCTGAACAAGGGAGCAAAGGCAGAGAAGGGGTAAGGGTGCAGAGACAGACCTGAGTCACAACTCTGTGACTGACCCCTTCAGACATACCAGGGATTTCCTTTTCTCATTCACCTCATTGCCTCCCAAACCAGTCAACCTGGCAATCTGGCAAAATTGTCACAGCCCTCTTGCTGTGACATTTCCACTTACCATTTTTTCACTTATGCTATTAATTTTTTTGTACATCTATATTTGCCTAAAATATTAGTTGGTGCATTAAGTCCAAGGAGGAATTTTCTTACACTAAATCAGAAAAACAGAGTCTTTTCTGCAGAAAGACATCTTTAAAACCATGAACTAAATATGTGGCTATTCTTTTGTCATCAAGCACAACCTGAAGATATGTAGTAAAAAGCAAAATTTGAATGGATCTTGTAGGCCTTCACCCTTCTGTGAAAAGGCAAATCAAGTGTTAGTAATCACCTGTACAGTGTCTAAGGACGGGATGAGGAGTGAGACAATGTGGTCTAGTCCAAGCCTTGGGTGACAGACCGGAAAAAAACTGGAAAATCTGCATTGCTCTTATTAGTGGCTTTCTTAATGGAAGAGGCAGAGCCATTTTTATAATAATCAAATGGAATCTAAGTCAGTCAAAACAGGGTTTGAAACATAATGTTCTATCCACAGCAATTAATGATGCATCATCTATTTCCAATGTATCAGTAAAGCTACAAAAATGAGAATTATGTGCAATTAAAATGGTCATTCCGAGCAGCAGCACAAAAACTGGACAGGAGGGCATTTTCCTCTAGAAAAACAATAATTTTAAAAACACTATATGAATATCTGAAGACTATCTTACCATTGCTGATGAAGATTCATTACTTCTTTTCTTCTAACATTTGTTTTAATTAGAAGGATGAAAGAAAAATACCCCATTTTTGTAATTAAGGGGATATTGGTCACAAAGAAATTCGTGTAATGAACAGGTATTGGTTTAACATAATTTTAACAGCTGCTTCATAGTTTTTTGCTGCCATTTAGAATTATGTGTGCCTGTACAGAACTCAGACATTATGATAGATGGATTTGGTTTTTATTTTGAGGATAAAGAAAAATTCACCTACTTGTTGTCTGCTAGATGACAAATAATGGACAAAGCACATGACTGCATGTGCTAGGGCAGCTCAGGTTGGGCAGAAATCCTCAGTCAAGGAAAATATCTGCTTATTAAAAGGGGAGGCTGGCAAGGGCAGAAATACATGGTGGAGGCAAGACAGAGAGGAACTCTTCATGGCATAGCAAATGAGAGCCAGTTCAGCCAATAAGGGCAGAAATAGCACTCACCTGTGTAGGTGAAGGCCCTAGCATCTGCCCCTTCCAGCCAGGACTCCTTCTCAACATCACAAAGTATTCATAGGTACTTCACAACATCCAAATACATGAGGTTTTAGAGATAAACTACAGATCCAAATCATAACATTTATTGATATGTAGGTGATGGATCAAGCTAAAGATCCTCCATTTATTAGAGACAATTCTGTTTACTTGCATAGAGCACACTTTCATTTACATAGCATGACTTGTGCCTAGATTTTTAAGATTTCCGCTCATGCACTTATGATCTGTCTTTGTGAGCTGTAACTGAAAAATATAGTGATTGTTTACATTAAGAAGTAGTTTGGAAAACGACCCATTTCCTTTAGTCCCCCCTTAAGATATCCCTCGTCTCTGTGAACACACACATGCCACAGACAGCTCCTGCAATTGTCTAGAGCAGTTCTGGAAGTCTTATTCTTCCACAAGCTTTTAGTCGCTCTGTAACAGGTGCGTCCATGTCTTGAATCAGTTAAAAACAAAAAACAAAACAAACAAACAAACAAAAAAACATTTACCTTCATGATCATTTTGACTTGGGACAGACCCAGAAGTCTTGTATTGCCAGATTCAATGCATAATGTGGCTAAGGCCATACTTTAATATTCTTAGCAATCTGCTTTTCTGTGAGATTATACTAGGCCTTAGCTTTCCAGTGGTTCTGATAACACCTGGCATAGACACAAAGAAGGACTTTCAGAATTAATTCAGAAACTAGCAAGAAAAATTAGAGCAATACTTTTGAAATGAGGATGAATTTTTAAGGAGAACTAGTAACAATCTATTATTTCCTATAATAATTCCTAAAACTTACATATTAACCTTATAATTTGATCATCTTTTGCATATGCACATTTATTTTGAAATTAGCTATATAACAGTAAAATGCTTCAGTATCTATGAGATCATTTGTTAAAAGAAACATTTCTTTGCTGCTAATAAATGTCTACAAATTCTCTGATTTGTATAAAAATGAAATATTTTCTATAATTTGACATTCTAGGTATAGTTGCAATTATTCATATAGTAGTTTATCTCATCTATCTAAAACTCTACTGAATTTTATAAAGATTTCTTTATGAGATTATAAAAAGACAAAAAACTCTATACTAAGATTGTAGGTTTTGCTATTTTTTGCCATTGTCTAAGTTTATGTCTTATTCAAGATGATTTTGTTGAGAGCACAAATACGATTTTTTAATGGTCACATTGCCTCTTTTTCTTTTCATTTTATGCCTCTTTGTATCTTTTTTACTGCTCAATACCTCAAGTTTTACTACTGTAAATGTTTTCTTTTGTTTTCGCTAGATTTCTTTTCCTTCATCATCTTATTGAAATTGGCATACTAAGCAGAGAATGAAAAATCTTTGTCTTAATTTTAAATCCAACTTTATAGTATCATTTGCAGGCAATATTAATCTGTTTTCATATTTTAATTAGTCATATATTTAAATATTAATATTATTTATTTATAATATTCTTCTCTTACCATATTCTTATAAGTACTTGATTATTCTCTGGCTATTGCAAGAATATTTTTAAGAGATCTTGAGGTCAATACAAAACCTGCATGGCTGTTATTATTTTATTTGACTCTTCACGATGCTGGTATTTTAATCTAACGATACATAGGAAGCATGGGGTAAAACTGCTGGTGCTTTTCCATAAATTAAGGCAGTAGTGCCATGTCAAACAAATACTGTTTTATAATTTGATAGCTCCTGCTCATAGTATAAAGAGCAGCAACTTAAAAAGTAGACTGCTGAAACAATAAATACCACAAATTATATTCAATATTGATGTTTGAGTTCACATATTTTTAATATTCTGTGCAATAAAGTAGGAAGAATACATGAAGCAATTCTGCCTATATTTTTATGGTTGTCTTGGAAAAAAACACCTGTCCAGTTGTTTCAGTAAAGAGCTAGGGGAGCTGCATTTCTACGGAGCATTTTACTTGCTTCCAAGATTAAAAAGCAAACTAGAGTCTTTATAAAAACGTTGTTGTATTCTCACTCCTTTACTTGTTTTCTGCTTTTTTATTCCATTTCTTGCTGCCTTCTTTGTGATACAACTTCATGACTTTTCCTCTTTCAGTAATAAATTTTTTTGTCTTCTCCCTCTAGGTCTCTTATTTTAGCCTAAAAAGTAGAGTCTTGTTTTTCCCCACATATCTTGTGACAACACTCTAGCTGGATATTGAGCAAAAGACAAAATTATGTAATGGAACATTTATTCTCCAGGAAAGCCTAGAGACCAAATTTCAACCAGGAATATTGTGCTACAACTTTTAATTGTAGCAAAAACCATCCAAACAAACTGTAATGGTGTGATACTTCCAGGTGAGCGCATTCTCTTCTTTCTGTTGATAGACATATGATTGGAACCCACTGTTAACCTGGAACATCCCAACTAATTACTTGAGTCTGGGGATTTAGCTTATTTTCATTGAGTTCTTTTGTCTGCCTTCCCTGGCACTGAGTAACCCAACTTACCATGCATATTTCTGACTCTAAGGTCTGTTGTATGAAAAATCCCAGAGACATCATTTTGATTTTGAAACTCTTTATGTGACTACCCAGTCTATCACATATGAAGTACTATAATGACATCTTTCATCTAAGAGAAAAAGAGATTTCCTCCAAATTATACAGCATTAAATTCATAAAAATAAAAGTACCTTATTAAAAATAAATTACCTCATTTCTTAATCACATATTTAATTTAGATTAATTGAAACATATAATGTGTACTCTAAGTACTAATTGGCATTAAATATTACTACTTGGATGCAATCTAGCTAATACTCAACATAATTAATTTATGGAGGCTCATTTTCATTAATTTTTTAATTCAATTACTTTGAATATTTTAAAATTAGATAGTTATATATTTATTTGTGTAACTTTCTGAATGAAGTAATAGATAGCATTTATACATATCAGAATGTTGAGAAAGTCTGAACTTTTAAGAATATTCTTTAATATTATAAAACAAATTAAATTTTCTGAGACTGTATCTATACCTTAAGTCTTTTCATAATGAACTACATCCTAACTTAGGTAAATGATCTGAACCATAATTTCAGAGTATAATTTGTAACTAATAACAAGCTTCAGATTATCAGAAAAAGTCCTAGTATCCCACGTGATTGAAGTGAATAATAATTCCAGAGAGAAATAAATATATTAAACCAGAACTCTTAGTGAACCTCTGATTTTATGACCTCACACATTGTACTATCCATTACAATAAAGGTGACCACTGTGGGCCTCCCGTGTAAGAATCAATGGGAACTGAACATTGAAGTCTGGGGATTTTTAAACAACTTACTAGAGGAAAGATCTCAGAAGGATAGTGATTACTTGGGTAAATGAAAAATGATAAGAATATGCACCACAAATGCCCAAAAGATAGTACCATGGAGGAGCTTTATGGGCCTGACGACAAGGATGCCCTTGCCAGAGGAACAGGTGAGACCTCCTGTTTCTCCTTTCACATTTCAGCTCTTTTGCCCACAGACCCCCAATAGTGAAACATCTTAAGTTTTCATTGTATAAAAGGTTGTCACACTTCAGAGCACATATGAACTATCCAGACAAAACAGTAATTTTGAAACTTCATTTTCCCTATCTATCTTAAACACTTTGGATTCCTCATGCCTATGAAAGAACCCCAAAATCTGAATGTTAACACTCACTCAAAGGAGTGATATTACAGACAAATTGTGATCAACTCTGAGAAACCCCGCCAGCTCAATTGTGACCAATACTACCTCCCCCAGTCACCAGCGGTCAAGAGAAACAGCATGCTGCATACTGTGGTCCAGGACTTCATCTGTCCTCATTGACTTGTTGCCCTCTTCATTTTGTTCATCTGTTCACTCAAGAACTAAATCTTTGTCCTTATTTTTTGAATATTGATAAGGGCTCAAGATCCCTTGTAAACAATTGAAACTTCCCTTTGTGTGGTACTGGGGGTGGGGGGATAAATCTGTGACTTCACACCGAACAATATCACCCACCTTTTTTTTTTTTGGGGGGTGGGGGTGGTGGACATGGTCTTGCTCAGACACAAAATTGAGTAGGCAATTTTAAAACTCAAATCCTCATGCCTCAGCTACTCAGTGTCCTGGGATTAGGGGAAAATGCCATCACACCAAGATCTAGCTTTCTTCTTGATTCGTGATTCTCAGATGCATGTAGCTCTAATGGGCTGAAAAAGTCTTCCTATAAAATACTATGATGTTCGAAACACTAATATCTACAAACATAGCATTATTTGGATTTACAATTTCACCATTATAACTAGTGTTCTAAATGTGAGATTGTCCTTAACATGAATTGGTACCGATGTCTTGTGTTCTTATACAAAGAGGAAAAGGACAGAGAGAATGAAGAAAAAGGCAATTTGAAAATAGATATTACAACTGAAACTACGTTGCCACAAGGCAAAGAAAACTGGAAACCATCAGGAGCGGGATGATGCAGGGAAGGGCTATCTCTTAGAATTTCCAAAGAAAGTTCAAATTTTGGCTGGTCTAGTTGTGAAATAAGTTTTGTTTTGGACCTTCAAATTGTTGGTAATTTATTACAACAGCTCTTGGAAACCAATACATATCTTTAAAAATAAGAGAAGACTTAAATTTTATTCAAAAATAGATGCATTCATTACAACACAGAATTAACTATTTGATGACATATTGCAATACTTAGTCCCACTGCATGACTGTGGGGTTCTTGACTTTGTAAACCCTACTCTAGGTTTGGGTGACATGACCTCTTCCTCCTGACCTCTTCTCATCAAAGGAATCTTCTGCTGGCTTCAAATCAGCTGCTGCTGAAGATGTCAGCCACATAGACTTTTTTTTTTTTTTTTTTTTTTTTGGTGAGGCAATCCAAGGACAAGAAGAAAGCACTTACTTATTTAGTCAGGAATCTCAATTCCTCCATAGTTAATTACTTATATCCAGGGATCTTCATATTTTATGACATTTTTAAAATGATATTAAAAGTTATCTCTACCATTCTTTATTTTTACTTTAAATCCCCTGATAAGGCATTTAAATATTTTAGATTTTATTTTCATCAATCACCTTCTTTATAAACTTTTAACAATTATATATATACTTTCCACACTAAATGAGACTTTTTTTCAGGCTCCCAGAGTCAACTTTTTGCTGCTTTGAAGACGTCTACCCTCCTTATCTTTGACCCTGTAAGTGTAGTGTTGAAATGTGAAAACAGAATAAGAGATTAAGTTATCAGTGGATCTGTATGGTGGGTAGAAATGAGAAATGATGTATTCTTTCATTGATTTCTTCCAATCACTTTATAAATACTTTCAAAATTCCATGATTTCATAGTAAGCAGGCTGCTTTCAGGGAAGTTAGAGAAACATGATAGGCCAAAGGTAGGTAAGAAGTTACACCTGAGTGAACAGAATTGCAGAGTACTGCATAGTCTAAAAAGTTAAAGTGATGAAAATCCAGTAAGTGAACTTAAAATTACAATGAAGACTCACAGAGTAAGTAAAATTCCTTGTGTCTCAGAGCTAGTATTTCCTAAGGAAGGATTAAAATACCTGTGTAAGGACCTTGAGTCCACAACATTTTGCACTATGCAGTGGCATATGTATGCAAGGGGTCATAGTTAAACATACAAGAGTTATCCTTCAACTGAAGTAGTTTTTGTTTTTAATTGGCTGAGTCAAATTACTCCTTCTTGATCAAAAACCAGATTCTACTATCAATCTAGAGTTCCAATTTCATTTTAGCCATAAGATTGAAAGTAAAGTGAAAGAAGGGAGTAGGGTGGGGGAGGAGGGAGGGAGGGGTAGATAGAGGGAGGGACAAAAGGAGAGTGGGAAAGCCCTGTCACCTTGACAAGATACGTATGTACACAAAATGTTCAACTCCGTTGTAAACCTTGAATTTTGCACGTATACATATCAACAAAATGTGGGAAAAAAGATTGAAAGGAAAACATTTAAGATTTTATTTCAGCATCAAGAGAGGGCATGTATAGGAACATTTCTTTAAAGAGAAAGACATTGGCCTGAAACAACACAACACAAAATAAGTTGTTTGAAACTATGATCAACAGTTAAGTTTTTTGTTTTGTTTTGTTTCTCTGAAAAATCAATGCTGCTTAGGAGAATGTTTTTACAAAGAAAGATGAAGGGATATTTCAAAAAGAGAAAAAATATATAATTTCCTATATTTTTGCCTATGAAGATTAAATTTGAGGAGGATGTTTCTCCAGGCCTATCACAGGTTAAAGAAAAAAAAAAGGATTTCTGTTTGTTTGCTTGTTTGTTTCTTATATAAGAACTTTAGTCCACTCTAGATTTGAAACTGAGAGATCTTTGTGTTTCTATTAATAGAGATGTGAGATTTTGTAGTTGGTAGAAGACAATGAGTCTTAGAAAACATGAATGAAGCTTCTCTGATCATAAAAGTGGTAAAAATCCTGGACTAGTGTCTGGGTTTCCTGAGCTTCATTTATGGTCCAGTATAATTCATATGTACTTGATCTGATGAGTCCTGTCACATTACTACATAGTGGCTTTTTACCTTGGTGCTTCCAGCAAGTATTATTACTTTAATGTAGATCTATCCTTAGACAATCCTTCTACTTCCCAAATGGCTCAAATTTGGAGACTAGAATATGAGTACAAATGAAAATTTATCTCTAATTTAACCACAAATCTTACAGTTATAATTTGGAAGAATTGGAAAATGCTTCACTTGTAAAGAATTCTGTTTTAATATCAGTCATCTAAAATATATGGTTTTTGTTCTTAATGTAAGAAATTAGAAAAAATCCTGTATTAATTTAAAAATCTTTAATGAGCTACAACCAGGATTCAGTTTGACCAATATAAAGGACATAATTAAATATCTGAATATTATGACACATTGCAATGCAGTTTGGGTTTAAAATATCACTAAAACAAAAGTCACAAACACTAAGGTGGAAAAGATTTAGAAGAAGTTTCTTATCCACATTCTACATCTGATTGCATGAGATTAAATGCCAAAGTTTAATTAATTCTTCATCAAAAACTATCTGCAGATTTCCTCATTAGGCTCAGGAGGGAAATTCATAGTCTCCTTCCCATGATTCCTATTAGTGGCTTCTCCCCCCAAACCAGGATATTCCTAAGTAGCAAAGAAACTGAACTAACACCTACAACTGCTTTTATACTACTATGTTTAGGGGCAAAACCAAATGCCTCTGCTCCAAAACCACTTACCATTCATATAGCAATTATGGTGTATGTGGAACTTTTTTCAGACAACTTGTCTTCTGAAAATTGCTCAAAAGCATTCTTCTGTACAAAAAAGAGCCGTCACCTTCTAAGAAGCGTGATTTCCTAATGACACTGCGGTATAATCTCTTCTCTATAGCACAATTTAATTGTCAATTAATTATATCTGTGAAGCATCCTTATTTTGACTGTCATAGGCTGCTTCTTTTCTTTTCTTTTCTTTTGAGAGTTGATTTCAGAGTCTACTCTTCACCAGTATCAAAAACACTCAACATGCATCTAGTTACTCATCATAGATTAACTCAAATAAACTTTCCCTTTGTATTCACAGGTTGCTTTTGTGTTTGTTTTGGTTTGGTTTTCAGGATGCCGGTGTACTCAGATTCCCAAATGCTCAAGTTCGTTTGGTAAATTACGTAGTATGTGCGTAGAATTTACACACTTACACGCTTCCTTCAATAGAGGCTAACAATCGGATCCAGTAAAATGGAAATGCTCTGGAGACAGTTCCTATTGGGGGATAAGAACAAAATAACGCCTGCACGTGTCCTGTACAGACATTTTTCCAAATATGTTTTGCTCTTTGTTTAGTTAAATTCAGAGAGGCAGTATCTGAATATACGGAATCCACTGGTCAAACTACAATCTTGCAAATATTTTCTTAATCTATTTATATTAAAAGCAGTTCTGCTTATAACTGTACTTTTAGCTACATTGTTCTTGATCCACGCCTGCTGCTTGTCACACATGAGTTTGTCACACCAAGTTTGATATTTTTTCATGCATCTTCTTGGAGAATGGAGGAATTTTGCTTTTCTTACAATTTTTTGTTGTTCGTGTTCTTCTTTTAGAGTTTGTGTCCAAGAAACTCATGGTCCATTACGTCAGGGCTGTTGATATGCAATTGTTTTGTTTCTCTGCATCACGCACTGCAAACTGCCTTGCCTGTGCCTCTGTCCCTTCACCCACCAATTTGCATGTGTCATTGACTGCACAGGACTCGAAGGCAGAAAATGTAGGACGTACACTTGAGGAGCTCAGGGAAGTTGGCCGTCTCTCTGGTAGACTGCCAGCCTGCCGGTGTGGATAAAGGATTCCATGAGGCTTGCTGCCCTTAACACTTCCTCGAGCTTGCACTGTGTAGACCATTTGATCTTTCAGGGGCAATGATTTTGGAAAAAAATTAATTCTTTTGTTCAATCACATTTTGGTACCAGTTGGTTTAATCTGGTGAGATAAGAGACATCTTTGTGAATGAATTTGAACTGAATATGATTTTAAAAACAAGATAATTTTTGTTATTCTTTCATCTGCTGATGGGCATGGGGTTGTTTTCAGGATTTAGATATTGTGAGTTGTGGTACCATAAAATGGGTGTGTGAGATACATACATACATACATACATACATATGTATATATATATAGGAAAACTATGCTGTCATAAAGACAAATTTTTGAAGTGTTTGCAAAAGTGAGTACACAGTGAATCAGTAATGTGTAGCAAAATCAAGCAAATAATAAGATTATCCCTGGTATCTCTTATGAGGTCGCCAAATATAAATGTTCTAAAGAACGTAATGTAGGAGAGAAGGTAGGAGCTATGGAGATCAACTACTTAAAGATGGGAGGGATCGGGGGAGGGGGAAGAAGAGGTACATGGGTGGGAGGTGGAAAAGAAGAGGGACAGTGGCAGCCAAAAGTGACATATACGGGCATCAGTCCCCCAAGCTATATGTAATCAATGTGTAGGTGAATCTGTGGTGCATACACATTCAAATGAAAGTGCAATGGAACAAATAATAATAAAGTAAAAATCATTCTGTTTCAAGTAAAAAAAAAGACCTAGGGAAAACAGAAAATAATGAAATATCTACCTGCCCATTATGGAATGAAGTGATAAATTTGCTTTACGTTCTTTTCTTTCTTCCTCTGAAAGATATTTGAAAATTCCCCCAGTGTAAATAATCAAAAATTTTTTGTAACAGTAAATGCCTATATCGAAGGTACAATGTAATTTATCATGCTTCATCAAGATAAACTCCATGAATTTAAGAGCTAAAAAAGCTTATTATCTAAATATTGGCCCTGCTCCTTCTGACCTAAACTTACATATTGAAGCCTAACCCCAAATGCACCAGAGATGAGCTCTTTAGGAGACGGCTAAGCCCAGAAGGCCTTCCCCATATGAGGGCTTAGTCCTCATACAAAAGAAACCGAAGGCCACCTGCTCTTTGTGCCTTATGTAGAGCAGAGCTCATCACCTTAGAAGGAAACAGGCCTTACTGAAATTGAAAGAATTTTTTTTTTACTATTTAAAAATTGGACTGAGAAATTGCTTTTCATAGGAGTATGAACAGGTTAAGAGAGTTATCTTTTAAAGAGACTGGCATAAACCCAAATGCCCTCTGCTTTCTTTTTCAAGGACCACTAGCTGAAAGGCAACTGCAATGAAGGCTACCGCGTATAGCGGTGACTTTTGCAGCAAGTCCCAGTGTAGGCTGAATAATAAACAGAAACAATTAGTGTGAATTTTCACGCTGCAATGAACTTAAAGGAAACATTCTAAAGAAAGAAAGAAACAAACAAACAAAGAAAGAAAGAAACTCCTACCAAAATATTGTAAATTCAGAATTTGGAGTTATTCCCAGGCAAAGTCCAATAAATGAGATGATTTTTTACAAGATACTGAGATTTCAGGTAATTCCACTTCTCATTCTTTTTATGTTAAGCAAAATAGTCATTCCTAGCTTTCACATAAGCATTTGTCACCTGTGCACGAGCCATGCATATGATGCTACAGTCACTTTAATTGGCCAAAGATCTTTCCCCCTCTAACTAGCTTTTGAAATGCTCTGCTTTGCTTAGATTCAAAGCTACTTCAGATTCTAAATACGGAAGGATCAGACACCACAATGGTAAATAAGATTTAATAAGGGCAAAATCCTTTTAGAAATGCAGATATGTCTTTTAGAAAGGATTATTTCCTCTGAAGCATAGAGACATTTGGAGATTTTTCTCTCTTCCTTTTTTAAACCTTAGTTTAATCAACTGTGTAATCCAGCAAGCTTCTATTAAGCTTGTATTAAAATACATTAATTTATGAGAATTTCCTACTCATAATAGATGTAGCTCTGGGTAAGATTTAACATAAGAAAAGAGCTTAGAATGGGGGGAGGCCTGCATATGTGAGCACATTTCCAACATTGCAAAGTAGGTGACGCAAGGTGTGATCACAAATTTAGCAAATGTTAAAAATTTATTAAAGCAAAAAAAAAAAACAGTGTCATCAATCCTCCTCAAAATATTCCACCTCAATTTAAACGCCCTTATCAGACTGCACACCCCACCGTGGGAAGCAGTCCTGGAAGGCCTCTGTTGTGTTGAGTTTTCATTGTTCTTTTGGCTGCCTCATTGACCTTAGTTGAATCAAAACGTTTACTTTTCATGGTCATTTTGACTTTGAGAAAAAAAGACACTGTGCAGTGCCCTATTAGGTAGAGCAGATTGATTATGGATGGTTTTATTTGACTCTAATTAGCATAACTGAGTAGCCTCTGAGTGCTCAAATGGCTGAACTTCTATTACTGTTCCCTAAGAAACCCTGAACGAGAGGGAAACAGCCTAGGGACTGTCTAATCATATGGGGAAAAAATGTGTTTTGTGGACACCAGATGGTGAAGAGATTTTCTTTACCATAGTGTTCTGCCAACTTTCCTGCCTTCAAATCTGCATGCTATGGACTCTTGAACTCTTAAGCCTGAGATTATTTGGATCTTGCTGAATTCTGTGATGCTTTAAAGACAGGTTTCTTCTTATCCCTACACAATATTCTTGATCTCTCTCTCTCTCTCTCTCTCTCTCTCTCTCTCTCTCTCTCTCTCTCTCTCCCTCCCTCCCTCCCTCTCTGTCTCTATGTCTCTGTCTCTCTGTCTCATCTATCTATTTAAACATACTAGGGACCAAGCCCAGGACTTCCTACTGCCCTACTTCCCCAGTCCTTTCTATTTTTATTATTTTGAGACAGATCTTTCTAAGAAGCTAAATTGCCCAGGTTGGTTTTGAACTTGTTATTCTCCTACCTTAGCTCCCAAGGTACTACAATTATAGACTTGTGTCACCAGGTCAAGAATGACCGATGACCTCTTTTTAATACTGATCTTTGCAGAAATCATACTCCCTTTTGCCCCAACATTGCAGGTACCTTCTTTCTAACAAAACTACAAACATTTCAAATCATTCATCTCTGAAATTTCCTCCTGATCATCAATTTACATCTGGTTAAAGCAGCAAGCAGTATAAATACCACAACACTAATAATGGAATGAAATTTTCTCTACCAGATTAATTAGTCTTATCACAATTAAATCCATTCTCCTGCAAAGTTTCAGAGCACTGGTAAGTATAGAAAAGAATAATTCTTCTAGAGTGGTACTCATATGACTTCTAGTCCAAATGCCAGTGGAGACTTCAATTGAGAAATCTCAATTGAAACATACAGAACTGGCCTTCCTAACCACATTCCTATCAAGATGCTTGTTTTTGGAAGCTCTGACTAGTATCTCATATCAAGAAATGCTATGGCTTCTCCAAATTCTCTAAACTACTTCTACAAAACACTTTTAAATGCTTTTGAATCCCATGATCAGATACAGTCTCGTAACAATCCTTCTCCTAGTACCAATTTCTGTATTCATCACTTCCCATCACTGCAACAACACACCTGACATCTGCAATTAAAAGAGAGTTTGATTTCAGTTAACACTTTCAGTGGGTTCAGTCCATAGCATGCTGATCTGAAGGCAGGAAGTTGGCAGAAAAGGATGGTATAGAAAATCCCTTCACCCTCTGGTGTCCACAAAGCACAAAGAAACAGGAAGATAAAGGAAAGAGAACACTCTTTCCAGGTCATGCGCCTCTGTGACTACCCTGTTTGAACTGGCTCTACCTCAAAACATTAGACTTTGGGGATACATTTTCCATCAAGTTGTAACTATAATACAATGAATTAGGTATGGTACTCATAGTAATCAGCATTTACATAGATTACATCCTTTAAGTATAGAAATAAAAACTATTTAAAAACTCAATTAAAGAATATAGATATTTGATTTGTTTGGTGTTCTTTCATATGCTTCTTTTCAAAATGTGAGAACAGCATTAATTATTGTCATTTTTGGTCTATTTTTTCATTGCTTTTTGAGGTACAGTCTCACCGAGCCCCTATATTGCCCCAACTGGACTTGAACTTGTTGCCCATGGGCTCCCAGAGTTCCAGAATCACAGGTCTGTGCTATTTGGCCAGGAAGTCTAGTGTCTGCTTAGGACTGAGGCTCAGTGCAAAATTAGGCAAAGGCACGATGGAAGAGAGCTGGTGCTCTGGCTGAGACCCTCCCTGACACCCTGTGCAGCTCATTTCCACAACACTCATCTGACCAAATGAAAGTTTTGCCGCTTTCCAGCATTTTCTCTCTTTCAGAAATCCAATCTTAATTCACTTTTAGTTAAGTTTGCAAGAGGACAGACACATTCCTTTCAAAAGATTTATTCAAACCTTCTTTTCAACTATAAACTGAAAAATTCCTCACTCACCTGCTGGTAAATATAATTTCTTGATCAGATCTATTTTTTGTGTCAATTTCTAAATTTTTCAAATAAAGTGATTTCAACATTTGTTTGTGTTTTGAGACAGGGTCTCACTCTGGAGCCCAGGCTGGTCCCAAACTTACTATGGAACCCAAGCTAGCCTTGCGTTTGACAATCCTCTTGCCTCAGCCTCCTGTGTTCTGGGATTACAGGCATATGATATCATGCCCAGCTTTATGTGGTGCTGGGGAATCAAACCCAGAACCTTGCCCTCCTAGGCAAGTATTTTAACCACTATACCATTACTCCAACACTCATTTTAATATTTATACTAGAATAATACACCAGGCAACCACTCTGTTCCTTAATATAGCTCTGTATTTATAGAAATTTAACAAGGAAGGATAAGGTGAGTTGTCTTTATTAATTTTTAATTTGATGTTTATATTTTTTCATATTTGCTAACATGGTCAAAACAATGTGAAGCCATTTAATTGGCTCTAAAATACCATGTTATATTAATATTCTTGGCTATAACATAAATATTTAAGAGAGAAGATATACAATACTTTTTCTTGTTTTTAACAGGAGCCTTTCTTTCTTTTTCTTTCTTTTTTCTTTCCTTTGTTCTTGCTTCCCCTTTGTTTTTCATCTTTCTCGTGTAAAAAATTACAGCAGATATTCTTGCCAAAATGCATCAAGCTATCTAGTAAGTAATGTTAAATGAAGTTATTTACCAGATTAAAAATAATCAGACCTTCAATTATTGATTTTTTGTTTTTTTCAGTATTTGCTATTGTAATGAAGTTTTCTGCTGATATTTATAATATAATGATCAGAAATTGTTCAACTTCCATAAAGAAAACAAAACCAGAAGGCAATACAGTTTTAAGATGTTGTGAAATTTTTATTTTCTACACTGAAACTATTCAAGTCAAATTGTATTCTTTAGCTTAACTCAGTGATAGACAGAAATGATGTACAAATAATCCAGTTTCTTTACTGTACTATAATGCAGAATGCCATAAACATAACATAACAGTAAATTTCATTACTCAAAGTAAATCAATTGCTTTAAGGATTTGGGACAGTATTTTATCTACTTATATACCTCTCTTTTTTGAAAACAAAAAATTCATACCATAAGAAAAAATTTAGTTCAGTGGTGATCAGTGGTGATATTTTTAACCTTGTTAAGAATATTTGATATCATAATGTATGAGTAGCAACAGAAGCTGTTGTTCTTTCTGAATCTCCCTGTCCTTTCGTTGTCAACACACATGCCTGCTTATGTTACATGAGATAGAGTGTGTGTTTATCTTCTGTAATTATATGTATAAATGTTTGATAGCAGTATACATTTTTAAAAAGAAGCTTGTCAATAATGTGTCTATCAGAGAAGAACTTTCATTTTTAGCCTCAAGTCACATTTGCCATTTACCAATCCATTAAAAGAGAAATAGATCACAGATTTGCCTTAGGGCGCACTAACAAACAAGGACCTTTCTTTACCTTACAACTCTCGTGTATAAAAATGTTCCAAAATATAAGTATCCTACAATGAGAGCGACATAAAAATATTAAACACTTTGATATTTTACACTAAGTGATATAGCTCCTATATTTCTTTGCTAGAAAGCAGTACAATTAGACACACTGTACATAGTTAGAATGATATACTATTCATCTAGAAAATAGTGAACATGGAATGCTTACCATGTGGTAACCTCTAAGGAGGTTATTTGAATTAACTTAAATATTATAACTATACAGTATGATCCAAATGACTTTAAAAGGCATATGCTATGCAAGTGTGTGTGTGTGTGTGTGTGTGTGTGTGTGTGCGCGCGCGCGCTCGGTAGATAATATCGTGTCAACATTACAGTCCCTTCCTTCCCTTTCCAATTATGTCCCTCCCTCTTCTTGACCTCTAACTCCCATTATCAACCCATTTGGTTTTATAGAATGCCTGTATCCTGGGTTTTAAAAGCATGTATTAAATTTTATATAGCAAGTACAATGCCCATGTGTTATCTATTTCACTGAAGTGCATTTTATATTTTTTGTATTTTAATGTTAGTTTAGAGAAGTTTTAAGTTTATAAAAAGATTGAATGGGAAATATGGAACATTCCTGTACACCCTCTCACACATTCTCTTCCACCATCGCTATCCCACACCAATGGTACATCTGTTGTTGACTCTACTTCATTATTGCTCAAAATCTATAATTTACACCAGTGTTTGCTCTTGATGTGAAAATTCTGCATGTTTTGATAAATGCTGTGTGTCCACTGTTCTTATAACATTTAACACATTCATGTCATTGTCCCCCAAATCATATTGCTCTTCTTCGTTTGCCTTCTGGGACCTCTGTCCATCATCAATTTTGCTGTCTGCATATTTGCTTTTGTGTCCTAGACTGCTTTCCATATATTCTTTACATAGTTGGAACTATGTAGCATGTAGCCTATGAAATTAACTTCTTCATTTGTTGATATATAAGAAGTTCCTTTTTTGTGTTTTTGTATCCTTATAGCTAATTTTTTATAACTAAATAATATTTCGTTGTCTAGGTAATTGACAATTTGCTTATTCATCTACTAGGAGACAACTTCATTGCTGTAAGCTTTTCCCAGTTATGCATAAAACTTCTACAAAGACTACCAGGAGTGTTTTTGTGTGGGTATATTTTTTAGTTTGAGGAAACACAGCTGTGTTTGATCGCTGTATTATATAGAAGAGCTTATTTAGCTTTGTAAGACTCAAACTGTCTTGCAAAGTGAGCCCCGATTTTGCATCTCTTACAGAGAATTCATCAACAAAGAGGAATTCTTGTCAACGCGTGTGCCTCCCAACATTTGATGCAGTCAGTGTTTTAGATTCTGCCATTTTATTAAGACTATCTCCTTGATGTATTAATTTACAATTGTCTAAGGACAATATGTTTATTTAATTAATTCATTAATTTGCAATTATTTAAGGAAAACTTAATTTGCAATTGCCTAATGACATTCTTGATGGTTTCTTGACACCTGTATAATTTACTTCATAATGTGTTTATTCAAGTACAGTACTCATTTTCGAGAAAAAGAGTTTAATTTTTCTTGTTGAATTTTAAGAGTGTCTTCTTAACAACATATTATCCTATGTATCATGTGAGTATTTTGTTCCAGACTGTTTTTATGTTCTTGACATTGTATTTCATATTATCATTATTTTAATAAAGACAAGCTTATTAATTATTTCTCTGATGAATCATGCCTTTGTTAATGTATTTAATAATTTATTCCCATACCCAGAGTCATCTAGACTTTCATTTTCTGAGAGTCTTATACTTTTCTGTTTCATATTTAGGCCTATGATTTATTTTTAGTTAGTTTTTGCAAACATATACTGTATCCATTTGCTCAAAAGCTATTTTTGCCTCCTTGCAATGCTTTGTCTCTTTTGTCAAAGTGCAGCGGACACCAATTAGGCGGGCCGATTTCAGGGTCTTTTATTCTGTTTCAATTGTGCTGTTGAGACATTCAATTCAGTAATACATGGCACTTGTTTCTGCAGCTTTGTAGTAGGTCACGTGTTTGGGCAATGTTAATCCTCCGATTTCTTGTGTTCTTCAATATTGGGATGGTTCTCCTGGCTCTTGACTTTACATATATTCTTCAGAAAAAGTTTTGAAGGTATGCTGTGTTATGGTATAAAATGTCTCCCAAAAGTTCCATGTTTTTGGAAGGCAATTGGATCTTGGATACTCATCCATGAGCTGTTAGGAGATGAGGCCTAATAGGAAAGATGGGTCACCAGGGACAGGAATCAGAAATCACCTTCTTGTCAGCAGCTCCTTCCTTCTCTCTCTGCTTCCTGGCTATAAATAATGAACACTTTTTTTCTCGTCAGTTGTTGCCATTTGCCTTACCACTGCTATTCTGCCTTGAGGCTCACCGACAATGCACAGCCTCAGATCTCTGAACCTGTGAACAAAAATAATTTCACCTGTAAGTTATGAGTGTCAGATATTTTATTGTAACTATAAGGAAAGTAATTAAGATGAAACTGGTATCAGAGAACTGAAATGGCTGCTGTGAACGTACTTGTACATGTGGTTCAGAAACTTTTGGAACTTGTATATGGGAGAAGCATGAAAAGGTCTGTAAATGCTGTAAGTGCTGGGAAAGTGCTAGGATGCTGATAACTTTGATAGGAGATTCTGGTTTAATCTTAGACATTGCAAATGCCAATAGGAAAGGCGATCATAAAAGCTGGCCCTAAGAGGTTTAAATAAGGGTGCTACTGGCAATTAGACTAGAAGTCAAATGCGTTACAGTCTTGCAAAAGTATAACTACCTGTTGTTCATGTCCTGATATTGCCTAACACTAAAGTCACTAAACTTATTAATCTGAACAAAAGTACATGTATACCCTTGTTCCAAGCAGCACAACTAACAATAGCTAAAATATGAAAGACACCAAAATATCCATCAACAGACCAATGGATAAGTAAATTGTGGTGTATGTACACAATGCAATACTGCTCATCTATAAAGACAGATAGTTTTGAGGCTTTTGTAGGTAAATTGATAAAACTTGAGACTATCATGCTCAGTGCATTGAGTCAGATGCAGAAGGTTAAATAGTGAATGGTTTCTCTACTATGAGAAAACCAGATCATGGGAGGACAGTGCGAAATAGTGGGGGAGAGGGTGTGGAAAGATCAAAAGGGGAGACGGAAAAGATTTGGAATTTGGAATTTTGTAATATGTACATACACAAAATACTCAAGTTCAATGTAAGCATAATCTGTTTCACCTATATGTATCAATAAAATGAGGAAAAACTAATCTGGTGGAAGAGTTTTCAAGGTAGACTAATGTTGAGGCTGCAGCATGGATTCTACTGGCTGCTTTTACTCAGATGTACAGTGAGTATCAGGGGCAAATATGAAAGTCAAAAATATAAAAACTTTGCAATTTCATCAAAAAGAAAAGTGTCCTGCTGAGTTGGGGCCATAGAGAGCATAATTGCTGAAAAGATAAACATTAAAAAGAGGCCAAGTGATTTGTATCAGGGCAATACAGCAGGTGGCTGGTGAGCATCTTAAGAATCAGCAATATGTCACCCTTCACAGGCTGAACGGTGTGAAAGAGAAAGTCTGGTTTGAGAAGAGACTCCAGAGGAGCAGAACTCATCCAAGTTTGCCCAGCGGTGTGTTTCCTGGAGTTCATCATCATTCAGACGACCCTGCAGCCATGGTTTACAGGGTCCAACTATGAACTCCAGGGGAAGCAGAACTTGGTGTCATGCTCATGGTCCTAGCTTTAGGAACGCAAAGTGCAAGAGTTGAGGAGTCACAGAGGCTTTCACCCAGATTTCGGAAGAAGTCCTTGAGGCCAGGCACTCACCCCTGAGAGTATAGCGCAGGATGTATGAGAGTAAGACTGGAGCTTGCTCTCATTTGAGAGATGTTGAAAGTGTGAAACAAGTACTGAGGTAAGCCCCAGACCATAGGGGCAGGCCCACAGCAGCCCTGTGGGTCTCATGTCTCTTCAAAAAACCTGCCTCCCACCTTCTTCGTCTTTTTTTTTTTTTTTTTTTTTTTGAGACAGAGTCGTGCTCTGTATCTCAGGCTGGTCCTAAACTCATTATGTAGCTCAGGTTTGTCTAGAACTCAAAGCAATCCTCTTCTGTGAGTCTCTATAATGCTGGGGTTACAGGCCAACACCACCATGCTTAGCTATTATGTGGCAGTGGGAAACTGAACCTGGGGCCTCAAACTTCCTAGGCAAGTGGTCTAATCACTGAATTACCCACCTTGCCCATTCTGGCCTTGACTCTTATTCTATGTCTGGCAAAAACAAACAGCAATAACACTCTACAGCCTTGATATTGGTCTACCTTACATTTTTTCCCACCAGATTAATTAACCTACCACCTTTAAATTTCACCTCATACACTGTATTAAAACATGGTCAAAATGCAGGTAAGTTCCTTGTTAGGATTAAATGCAAATGACCTCTAATCAAATTTTCAGAATAATCATCAATTTTATTTGAAACCTCTTGAGTCTGGCCTTTATTGCCACATTCCTTTCAGCATTCTGATTTTTTGAGATACAACCATAATCATCTCCCAAGCTTGATGAAAAGCATCATAGGTCTTATTTAGTCACATTCTAAGTCTTTCCAATATTTTTCCATAATCTAGCTCTAAAGGCCTTTTAACAATTTATAGAAGCACCCCCACTCCTTGTACCAGTGATCTGTATTATTCATTTACCTGTCAATGAGACAAAATATCTGATAACCGCAACTTAAAATAGAAGACATTTATTTTGTCACATAGTTTTAGGATTTTTAGCCCATGGTCATCTGGATCAAAGAAAAACATGACATGGAAATACAAAATGGCAGAGGAAAGCTGTTCATTACATGGTGACCATAAAGGAGAAGGAAGATGCCAGGTAAAAACCAAACCTTCACAGGTATGCCTACAATGACTTGGCTTTTCCAGCCAGGCCAAGCCAATAAGCACATGAGATTTAGGTGATACATTTTATATCTAAATTAAATCCACTCACTATTTTAATAGTGGTGATCTAATCAGGTCTTCACATTAGGACAGAAAAAAAATCAAAAAACTAAAAAATCAGCTGTTATAAGAGAAAATCAGAATCTTATATTTAGTTCATTTTAAAATCAATTATAATTTGAGGTCAATGAGATTCATAATCTTATTATTTGTCTCAAAAAGGATTAACTTAGAAAATTATATTAATTACACATTCCTCTATGTTTACACAATAGTTGTGAAAATGTGGTTTAATGTTTTGATGTACTTCACCAAAATTCGTGGGTGAGTCACGCAAAATAAATTGTCACATGATATTATAGGGATGGTTTTAATGTTGATATTCCCAAATATTCCTCTCAGCAAAAATTACTTGAAAACAGAAGATTAACTCAAGACCGTTAGTTTGAGATCACAAGTTTACAGTCATATAAATGAATATGAAAATAGAAGAGAATCTTTCAAAACATTAATGAATGACAGTAATGAGGTTAAGAAATTATTAGCATTCTATTATGTAATCATTTCCTATTTGTTTGCAGTTTCCTCTATGTAAACTTGCAAAATAACAAATTAAATTATTTTGCTGATTGTACACATAAAAAGCAATTTTATTTGTGATATATTCTTGATACACTTCTTTACATTCTCTAGGTGTAAAGGCGCAGAGGAAACACAGGGTGGTTTTCATGAATAATAAAGGTTTGTCTGAAAAGAGAATGTTTTATTCTAGAAAAAAAGTGCTGTTACACATAATAATTTTTTTCTATTATTTCTCTTACATTCCATCTGATAAATTACAGAAGATGCCAATCTGTTAGTACCAGTTTAGAACTCACAGAAATTAATAAAATCAATAGATCTTAAACCATGAAACATTCCTGGATATATATCCATTCTATACATTCTTGGATATATATTGAACAGTTTATTGAGACAGTAATTCTTTGGCATATATTTGTGAATCAACTGTCATTAGGGCTTTGAAAAGTTGAAGATGCTAAAGTTTCATTAAATTTGAATCTATGCTTTGCTTCTGATCATTTTTATATTAAACATAAAGCTTCAAAGAGTTCTCATATCTCTCAGTGGTCATAGCTAATGCCAGATAGCTTGCATTTGTTAGCCCATCCTATCCTAACTACAGAAACAGAGTTAAATTTTAACTCAAAGGGAGGAAAACATAAACATCTTTAAAAACACTCTTTACTGATTAGCTGGAAAAACATAATACCAGCAATACTACTGAAGCAGGTACAGTCAGTTGGGTGCCCACTGTGTGTCAAGAATATTTGTGCACTAATAAAATATTTCAGTTTTTGCAATGTAAACACTTCTTATACCTATAACAAATGTATATTTCATTAAGTTTTCAGAAGAAATTAACGTTAGAGATTATGCAACATCTATTCCAAGTCTTACAGAATTAGTGCCATATGAATATCTAATAAAAATCAATATGATTATTTTCAAGTCCAAACAATTTCTATTCTGCACTATATATATATATATATATATATATATATATATATATATATATATATACCTGGCCTCTAGGCAATTCTCCATGATCAAATTCAATTTCTAAAACTATAGCTTCTTTTTTAGGCTTGGTTCATTTGTGTCGGTTAAGCTCTCATTTCTCCAAATGTCTTCAGTTTATGCTTCTGGATAGGAGGAGTATTTTGCCAATGAGTATTCACCAGTGACCTTTTGAGGGCAACAACAGAAAGATCAGCACCTGATTAGGGTGTGAGGTGCCTAAGCAAAGTCTCCTCTGACAGCAGTATTATCTTATGTAATACAATTCTTTGTGCCTTATTGTTAAGCTTACAATGTTTGTATATTTCTCAAAATATAATTAGTACTTCTGTCTAAAGTATTCATTTTCCCACTATTTTTATTAATATACATGTGTAATACATGGTGTTTACAATGAATTTGGGTATTTTGTGCACATATATATCGTATCAACTTTACAATCCCTTCCCATTTTTGACCTTCCCATCCCCTCCCTATCCCTTCCCCCAACTCTGGCTATCACTTCATGTGGTTCTATAGAATGTCTGTGTTCTGGGATTTCCAAGTCAGAGAAACTATACAGTACTTAACATATTAATCTTCTGCACCTAAATCATTTCATTTAAGTCACCACTCTCACTCAGCTTCCTATTCCTCGAATGGGTCGCAGTCGTTAAATCTTGATGCCTCTTCTCTGAATCCAACCAATCCCTTTATTGGGATATTTACCAAAAGATTATTTTTTCCTATATTTTGCTGTATCTTTGTTGCTATTCTTAAACCTGGCCTTACCCACCAGTTCACATTAGAAAATAACTACAAGCATGTAGTTCAAAAGACTAGTAAATCTGGGAAAGAAGGGGAAAAATGTTAAATTTCAAATGCCTTAGCTGAATACTGGAAGGTGCATACTTGTACATCCACAGGGTTATCTTTACATCGATCAGTTTTCTTAGGGTAAATTTTCATCAGTGACCTAATAAGTGAATTGCTACAATAAAACAAAGTTAAAACTATATCACATTGCTACATTAAATGAACTTAAATCTGTACCACATAAATATATTTAAAGTAACAGATATGAAGGCAAATTTAGTTATTTCAGAATTTTTTAACTATCATAACTTATTGTCTAAAGTATTCTTGTCTCTTTTATCTGATGATGATTTCCTGATGCGGTTGATGGGAAGCAAGTGCTACAATTGATGAAAAACAAAATGTGTTTCAAAATGTACTCAACTTAACATATAGTTTTTTAAAGTTTATCATAAAAAAATTCGCAGGCAACAGTAAATCAAAGACTATGGTTTTAATTTTATTTTCCTATTACTTTTAAGGAGAAAAAAATGAAAAGAGGTCATAAAAACACAGTAATAATATAATCATGCATTCCACTTACTAACAAAATACTTTCCAAGTAAGATGTAGCTGCAGTTCTATCCATTGTTATGCCAGGCACCAGTGTAACCAGTTTGGTTGGATGTCCCATCCCGAGATGATTTATGAAGTTTGTAGAAAGTAGGAGTGCTGGTACCATAGACTGTTGGACTGCCACTAAGTTAGGATTCTAGAAATTGTGTATGCAAATAAATGTCTGATATTTCAAAACCCTTGCAGATTTAAGTTACTTTGATTGTTGATTCATACCCATACAGAATTTTCTATGTTAGAAAAACTAAAATAAAATTGGTCTCACAATATTTTTCTCTTCTAGAAAAAATTAGAAAATTATAGTTGTAATAATTTCAATATTTCTTTTTAGTAAACTGTAATTGACTAGTCTATAACCATGTAGTCTATCTGTATTATTTTTTTTTGGAGACAATCTCACACCATAGGTATATTTTTATATGTATGCTTGGTGATTTATTAGGGCCATAACTGAAACTAATTTGCCATTTCTTATATTATTGTTACTTACCAAAGCAGTTTATAAAAATCTTGGAGTTTTCTTTGACTCCACTTCCTACTTTGGAGCTGACATTTTATCTTGCTGCCAATCTTCTGATAAACAATTGTTTGCTCAATTTTAGATGAATTATCAACAGAAGTGATTCAATATCAAGTTGATTTTTATATTCAGTCTAATTGTACACTCTAATGACCATCAAGGAATTCATAGTGATAAACAATGTTGAGAGCAGGCAGATGTAGTGAGAGACTTTGCTAGAAACTTCAGACATTTGGTTAAACAATAAGCTGGAGTAGCCTAGGTGAAATGCCGATAACTCATATTAACCTCTACAGAAGCTTTTCTGTACAGTATAGGTAGTATCTAAAGGTGTCTTTATGTAGTGTCCACTGAGTATACTATAACAAATTTGCCTGTTCTCTATAAATTTTTAAAGTTCTTAAACTTTCCTTAAGGGAAATCTTGTCTACTTTGTGTTGCTTCCTCCAGCCTCCCAGGTGGTATTTTACTCATCTGACAAGTTTAGCCTGTGCTGCAGAGATAATAGCAGGTTACTAGATATCTCTTCCAGGTAACATAGTGACACACTGACAGGAGGCCCAAATGAGGACCTTTATTTAATAATGGGGATGAGGTCATAAGATGAAATCAAGAACAGGAAACACCCGATATCTCTGAAATGATACAGACTAAGAGGCCTACATAACATCAGCAGGCACGATGTAATAGAAATCAATCAACCATGGTTAAAGTTATTCCTCAAGATTCTTTTTATTTATTTCAGGATTTTATGTCAAGATTTCCAATGGGAGCTTTCCTCAGATGACTAGTATTGCTTTGGGTTTCTTACAGTTATGACCTTAACTTTGACATTAAGGGAGAGAAAGAGGGTGATTTCCTTTGAGATTCTGAATCTTTTGTTCTGAGAAAATTAAACGCACAATCAATGGGCACAAGAATCCTCATAAGACGCATAAAGTTCAAGATTTGCAGCTCCCAGGAGGAGCTGCCTAGAACCTGTGTTGCCTGTAATTTCCTGGAAAAGCCTTTGTGATTCACCATAATGTTCTGTCTCTTAGATAATAAAAATTTTAGGAACTTTTTTTATTGGTGGTTAAATCTGAAATTGCAGACAAAGTTAACTTGATATCCCTACTTTTAGTTAATTTAGATTATAATATAGAACTTTGTTATCTTGGAAAGCTTGTAAGCTTTCTTAAATTGAAATAGCCCCTGAACCTCCACAATGCTTGATATTTTGCATGGTGGAAAGGAAGATACTAACAAGCTGTTCTATTTCAGGTATGCCATTTAACACTTCCAGAATTTGAAAAGAAAATAACAGTAGATGGACATTTGATTGGATTAATCAGCATTTGCATTTCTGGGACACAGTACCTGATTCCCAGTACTATAAGGAGAGGTGTTTAATTTGCCTTATGCTTCAGAGAATTGAATAAATGGTCACCTGATTTGAAGACAGAAGCATTATCTTGGAAAGGCAAGGTAGAGAAAAGCTGTTAACCTCATTGCAATCAGAAACAGGGACAGAAAGGAGAAATCAGGAAGGAAGATGTGTTGTGCAAAGGATGCCCTGGATGGTTGACCCTTCCAATCAGGACCCACTTCCTACCAGCACTTTTAGCTATATACTCACCAATAAATCAATGTGCTGATGAGTGAAACCCCTCTGTGATCCAATCACCTTTCAAAAGCTTGACCTATGAACACACGAGACTTTGGGGAGAAATATTCTAGATTTAAACCAAAAGAGTAGTCTTTGAGGGCCGCGTATTTTAGTACTTGCTTTATAGGGGAAAAATGTTCGTAGGAACAAAGGAACTCAGGGAAGTCAAATTTTTAAGAAATTGAGGTTATCCACAAGTTGAAGAAAAAAATTCCTCTTTTAAACACTTAAAATGATAAGGTGTTACTTCAAATGATTATTTACATATCCACAGATTCCTCAATTTCTGAAACTACATTGAAACTTCCCACTGAGAGAAAAGATTAGTTCTTCCTCTTGTGTGGAATAAAGCACAAGGAAATCTGAAAAACTTAAACATTCACCTAGTGCAACCAATTTTCAAATATGCTATCTGGAATTTGCCTCCCACTGAGTTTCTAATGTCCAATTGCTTAGACACAGGGTTTACACATGAAGTATGATAAAGTTGGGCAAGGAAATTAACATAGTCATAGATGGAGCAAACATAGAGTACCTCAAATTAACTACAGAGCAATTACAGTTGCAATGTGCACTGTACAATAGTCCATTAAAAATATTGGATCAGTAACTTCCCCATTTTGTGGCATCATTAAAAGAACAGAACTAACTTAGCCTTAATAATCATGCTGAATTTACACATGCTGGCACACCAGGTCTGCTGCTGGAATACACTTAGAAACACACAGAGACATGCACACACAGATGCACACACACACACAATTTCAAACTCCAGTATATTTCCTATAATCTAGTATTTATAGAATAACATGCTCATATTTTATAGCATAAGAGTATAACTATTGACTTTTAGTTGTATGTGACAAAGTTTCTTAGTTACAAGGTGAAGTTATTAGTAAACACAAATATACAACTTTACATTTAACTATATAATACATTTGTATGGTAAGTGTGATTTGGAGCTGGAGTACCTATGGATATGTGTACTAATGGGAGGTGTTGCCCGGCTGCAAGGAGCTTGGTGCAGAAGGGGAACCCCCCTTTCTCCCTGACTTAGGTCTGTTCTGCCATGCTCGGAGGATCTCTGACTCCTACTGTGAGCCTGCCAAGTCGTTACATCAGATTCCAGCAACCTACCAGTGAACAGACTGTGGCCTTCTGAGACTGTGAGTTAAAATAAATCTGTGCTCCCTAAAGTGGTAGCCACAGCAACAGCAATGTAACTAAGATATTGTGTTAAATTTTTAAGAATTATAGAGAGATAGTTTAAGGAAGGAAATAGCACACTATCAGATTACTTTCAAATAAGAATTTATTCAAATTTTCTCGGCTATCCTTATTTCATTTGAAAAAGTTCTCAGCAAACAAACTGATAGCTATCCCCTATTTGTTATTCCAACATGCTAAAATAGATATTATTTTCAATATCATTTTAATTGTTTCTTTTCTACGTAGAGAATATCAGTACTCATCTACAAATGCATCCACATATGCATTTAATATTAAGCTCCTGCAAGTCACTGTACAGTTATCATTGTGTTTTACTGTGTAGAACAGAATCTGGTCCACAAGAGACGTTCAATAAATGTGTACTTTACACAAAATCAGACATCTACATGAACACCAAGTCAAGGATGGTGTTGTCAATAAAGCTTCTATTTACAGAACACATTGTGGGGAGATCACACCTTCTTGCCATCAACCTTCCTAGTGACTGTCACAAATTATTTAAGTAAATGTGTGGGAAGAAGGGAATATCAGAAGTGTAGCAATGTTTCTTATTCTATATAACTCGTTTCAATTAAAAATTAGCTTTTCTTTAAGCTGTTAGGAAACATTTTGAAACAGAGTTAATTATCCAGTTAAGGTTATATGTCAGCCATGTAATTATTCGATTTCAATACCGGCTTCTAGCCTCTTTTTTGTTGGAATGAAAAATTCATCTTCTGTGATCGAATTGTCTACTTTTTTCCAATAGTCAAATAGCATCTTCGGCATACACATCAGTAGGAGTGACCTTGTTGTTTCGCAGTGTTGATGACACCTTCCAGGTAAAAGAACCACATGAGTTTGACTTCAGTTCCAGATACAAATATTTGAACATTATTTAACTTGGCAAAGATTGCTAAAAGCATAACTCATGTTACTCATGTTTAAGTAGAAGGTGTAAGAGAATAAAACATTGTCAACCTTATAATAATTATTATATAAAAACAATAAGATGCAGACACTCACTATTTGGCCTACTAGCATTTGCAGAAAGCGGTCTTGTGTGGATAGAATGGACCAAACAATGTTGCCTCTAATTTATTGATACTTTTGATGCCCCAATACTCATTGATTTTCCATCCTTTACTTCTGGATGATACCTAGAAATGAACTTGAATGGCAGAAAATAAAGAGCATACAACTAACCAAACAGAAAGCAGATACCCAACATAACATCTTTCATCCTTACGGGAAGGTGTAAATCTCAACCAAATGAGATTTGGGAAAAGCTTGAAATGCTTATTTTCTCTGACAAGAGAAAAATAATATCTTCAAGATCATGTGAAAAAATTTAAATAAAGTAACCAATCTCTATTCCTGGAATGTAATTAAAAATGTAAAACAGTCATTAATTAATTTAACAAACTTTCATTACCTAAATATTTCACACATCAATTACTTTAAAAAATAAGTTGTCATTTTTGGCATTGGAAATCTCTTAACATAAGGGACCATAATGAGCATGATGTTAAAATTACAAAAACTTATAAATTAGAAGCACAGAATAGAGACAGCTAGCTAGCATCACCTTACCGGGGATGCTGCATTGACCTCAGGTGAGATTTCGAAGGAAAAGCCAATATTATAGACATCAAGAAAGTAAAGTATGCAAAGAGAAGAGACATGATGAATTTGAAGAATTTTAAATAATCTATTGGTATGCTGCACACATGAAGAACAGAGACAAAAAGCTTAGCAAGGTTATAAAAAATGTCAGTCAAGATCATGGAATGTCTTGAGAGGAGGTTGCTGTTTGAAAAGTTTATATATATATATATATATATATATATATATATATATATATATATATGCACATACATGTATATATGTATACATTTATGCAAAATGTGTATCTATATATACATATATACACAGATTTTATAGATACATATGTATTGACATGTATGTATATATATATATATATATATACACATTTACTAAAATACGCATATATACACACACATACACATAATACACACACAGTAAGAAACGTTTTTGTCTAATTGTTTGCTCAGATTTGGTCAGCATCTGAACCGGATCCTGACACACTGTAGTACTTAAAAATATTTATTGATGATAAGGTAAAATTAGAAATAAGAAAAGCACATTGCCCTCTTTGAGACAACCAAAAATAGTAATGATATTTGTAATTTTCAACATCATCTCAAGAAAGTATCTATTTCAGATCAAAACATAACAGGAAGGGAATATTGATAAAAACATCATTAAATGCAAAAAGTGTCACGTTGACTGGATGTGTGCCTTCATTTACACCCTCGCCGTGTGTCTTCTGCTTTTTCTAAGCTATCTTGATTCTTTTTAACAGTTGTTTTCTTCTTTCACTTAATAACTATCTGTGTCATAGAAAGTGAAATCCTAGAAGCAATACTTCCCAGAGTAGTAGAAGGTGAAAAGAGGGACAGTTTTTTTTTGTTTTTTTTTTTTTTTTTTTTTTTTTTTTTTTTTTTTTTTTTTTTTTTTTTTTTTTTTTTTTTTTTTT